>CM076576.1:646068123-646524344 GCA_034641835.2 Pinus albicaulis | reverse complement strand
TACGTCACAACATTTATCGCTTCGGTGTCACACAATCACATAAGAACCAATCGTGCTCCCGCTGTGTCTGGTTATGATGCGGAAAAACATTTAGTCGACTCCTTGATTACACAGTCACCCTGTTGGTGGTTGGCAGCTCAACACGCCTCGTCTCTAGCAACAGTCATGCCCAGAAATTGCAATGGCTATCCGCTCCTTCCAACCCTTTTTGTACAAACCATCATCTTTGGTGTGTGCTACACAGTTTAGTCAACGGACAAATGCTCATGCACCTTGGGTCATATATCAGCAATTCCGGTCAGTGAAAACTCAGGCAGAATTTGGAAAACGGCTTCAACGCTTGTTTATGGTGTGGTGCAATTGTCCTGAAATAAATACGTCGATTAATTATACCCAGCCTCTGCGCACTAGGCCACCCTCCATAACCCTATAGATTGGCAATGGCTTAGAGTTGCAGCCCGATCAATGGGAATTATGGATCCCGATTACTAAAACCGCCTACCACCTCTATTTGCAGGGACGTCAGTCGACCACGGAGAATCCCGTCTCACGCAAAGTGGCTGCATGGGAGTTTCGGATCCCGATTACTAAAATCGATCGCCACCTTTATTTGTAGGGACGTCAGTCGACCACGGAGAATCCCGTCTCACGCAAAGTGGCCCTACCGTAATTCAACGGAAAGAGACATCAACCGAAAATTTTATGAGACTTGCGTTTGAAAAATAATCTAGGATTCGGCCTTTAATAAATAACGTACTTGGCCCTATGAATTTTAATGTGAGCAACCCCTGGCCTCACGAGATTTACCCTACAACCTCCGCCTCTCTATGCTTGCGCTACCTCCGACAAAACCTCGACGGGATTTATGTTCCAGGACCCTTTTCTTACGAATGGAAACCACGGCTCTTTTGTTGTTCAAACCTCCACGACTTCCCCAAACCAATAACGCTTAGCTGCGGTGAAATTGGCGCCCTGCATAATTCCTCCACGCTAATTTATTTTGGCCATAATCCTCAACCGTTAATATCCATTCGACAATTTCACTGAAATTTTGTTGCACAATTAATAAGGAAATCTTTCAAGCTTCTTCTTCTTCTTCTTCTTCTTCTTCTTCTTTGTGCTGGGGGAATTGAATTTTGACCTCTCCAGAGAACCCTCCAATAATAATCACTGCAACTGAAAAACTGAGAAACCCGCAAGCTGAGCCAAGATTTTGCTCCGATACCACTGGGATATTTTAACTAAAAAAGCAGAAATAGACTTGACCAGCAAAATAAATGGAAATAAACACACAGCCACCAATATAACACAATGGATGTCGATAAAATCACTGAGCCATTTTATTAATCCATGGTAAAAAGTACATCAACATAAAGGAACAGCGGAACCTGAGCTTGCCAAGCAAGCAAAGCAAAACCCAGAAAGATCTCTGGCCCAACTGATGAATGACGTTGGAAATGATGTAGATGGCTCAGCAAGAAGACTGCTGCAAATCGGCTATGGCAAAAGCTGTCACTGAACCCACTGAAGCACAAGTTGAAGATCTGAATGATCCTCACACCAATCCCTGAAGCTCTGCGAAACTTCTGAAAGAAGTCTTCTCAAAGAGAGTTGGGTTTCCGTCCAACACTCACAAATCACCCGAGGGTTTCCGTCCTGGGGCTACGAATGAACTAGAGAACCACGTCTCAAACCTCTCATACAAGAAAATAATATGATCGCAAAGATATCCCTCAGTGGCCTCCTCCCTTTCGTTTATAGATCTCTTGGAGCCTTCTAGAGCATTATTTTATTATTATTTTATTCAAGGAGCAGTTTTCCCTCTTATTAAAATATTCTTTTTTAATGCAAAAAAGGGTAAATCGGCTACCATGCCTCCTCCAGTCACTGAAACCCGTTTCTAACCATCCCACCATGTAGGTATTCTCGTCCCGATTCCAATGAGCTATTACACTAAGGTGTTCCATCATGTATTCCTCCCAAAATGCCCCCTTGAGCGTAATCAGCTGAGTTAAGCCCAAAAATAACTCAAATTTCCGAAAGTTATCGGAATGCACCGGAACGAAAGCCAAACTGCTCGGATGATGGAATATATTAAGCAAATGCCACCCGACCGCATAGAAACTCCACAAAAATCCTCCAACAAGCCCCTGGGCCCACTGATGGCACCAACCTGTACCTGTGACCGGTTTGCTCCTAACTCTGGAAGTACATCCTAGCCCTGTCATAAGTGACACCAAAAAAGGGAATATTACATTAATGCATTTTGACCTTTGAGACCATGCAAGGCCCAAGGCAAAATATGTGAAAGTGACTCACTATAATAATAACTCCTAACCTAACCTCTGAGCAAATTTTGGAAGCATTTGACCTTAAGGCCTCTCAATAATTTTTACAATAACTCCTAGTGTCTTTTGTTGACTTTCTAGCAAGGGCGCAGCGCCACTGGCTGAGGGCACAGCGCCAGTGCAAACACGCAACGCCAAGGCAGGAAAAAATGGCCTATTTTGCAGCTAACTTTTGGAGGCCTTGCCGGTGTCCAAATGAGCTCCATGATAGCTCATTGGAAAGGTCTCTGAGTCTATTTTCCAAATCTGCTTTCAGTTTTCAAAATGGTGCCCATCTGCCCTGTCAAAAATCAATTCTCCCAAGATTGGTAAACGCACAGCGCCAATGCCAAAAAGAGGGCAGAAAGGTGATTCTTTGGTAGTTTTTGGCCTTTTTGAGGGGGGACCAGTTTTGCTCCAAATCCTCTGAAACTTTTTGAGGTTGATGTACTTGCCATGAAGAACATGAATATGCAGACCATTTTGCATTTGAGTGCCCCAAAAAAGAGCGCAGCGCCGCGTTTGGCCCAATTTCTGCAAGTCAAACTGTCAAAAATCAAAAAAGTGCAAAAAGGTGCCAAAATTGGAATTTAGCTTTCTGATTTAGAGGTTAGAGGCATAGTGGGACCCCTCAGCAAGAATGTTAAGCTTTTCCCCTTCATTTTTCTTGGTTAGGGTTTCAAGTCTTGATTTGGCCTTTTGTAGCTTTGAGCTTGCAATTTGGTTTTTCTTGAAGTAGTTCTTGGCCCTCCTTCTAAACATGTCGTTGTCCTTGTTTTCCTTCTCCAAGAGCTTCTCAAGCTGTTGGTTGGCCCTATCAAGCCATTTTTCCCAGTTGTCATTGACAATGATGGAAAATTGTTCATTCAATGTAAGCTCATTAGCAAGCTCAACCTCCTTTTTCCTCTCTAGTTCTAGAGCTCTTTTCAGCCCTCTAGTCCTAGGTCTTTTTCTTGGCACTTTTTCTTCTGCCTCATTGGTTTCACCATACCTTTCATAGGCCTCATCAAGCAAGGCCTTTGCCTTGTTTTATTCTCTTTTTGCCTTAAGAAGTTGAATCTCCATAATGACCTACTTAGTCTTGAGTTGTTTATTTTCCTGCTCATAGTATGCAATGATAACCTTATATCTCTCTAAGTTGGTCTGAAGCTCACTGATTTGGGCATCCTTCTGCTTGACAATCATTTTGAAGGCCTCATCATCCTGCTCATCATCTAAATCAACAAGGTCAAAATCAGTCTCTATCTCATGGAGGTCATCCTCATCATGAATGGTTGCCTCATGTACATCTTCTTCTGTCATCTTTTGTTTGCCCTTATGTACCTGCTTTGTTGGTGACGAAGGCAGGGCCCCTCCCACAATCTGTAGAGCAAACACTTGCCTATGCCCTCTTTAATATTTATTTTCCATTGTGTTCATTTCAGCCTCTTTAGGACTGCTGACCTCAACTCTGCTAGGTGACTCATGCTACTCATAAAAGGGTGATGATGGTGGTGATAGTGATGGAGTACGTGAAGTGGACTAAGGTGATGAAATGGTAGGCATTGTAGGCTGAGCTGGAGGTATAGATGTAGGAAATGAGTGAGGGGAAAACTAACTCAATCACAACCCTGAATCAATGAAAATACCCTGTCTATAACTGATACTCTGTTTTAGGAGAATGAAATAAGTATATAGACAATGATCTCTGATTTGTAGCTAGGATTTGATTAGGGTTTCATTTCCATTCAATTTAAAAGTGATCAAATGGCTTCAAAGCAAGGCCATGTCATGTACTTACCCCTCAAGAGTGTTGTGGAGGACCTTGGAGGAATTTTGAAGAAGTTTTAAACTTGTTTGGGCAGCTAGATCAGTTCACAGTCTTCTCTGGCCAAGCGCGCAGCACCACCGGCTGAGGGCGCAGCGCCACTCCTCAAACGCGCAGCGCCTTTTTGCAGACCGCGTTTGGAAGCCTTCTCGGTGTCCAAATTGGCACTAGGATAGCTCGTTGGAAAGCTCTTGAAGTCTACTTTCCAAATACACCTTTTATTTGTCGATTAGGGTTAATTTGACTTGTTAAAAGTTGATTCTCCCAAGACTGGTCAAAAAGTGCTTAATGGGGGTGCAGAAATGCAGAGTGCTAGTGCAGGCAACTTTTGGAGGCCTTCCTCAACTCCAAATTGAGCTCATGATAGCTCATTGGAAAGCTCTTCCAGTCTAGTTGTCATTTAAATCATCAAGCAAGTCATTGGACACTCTAGCAGTGAGAAAACTTGATTTTCCCAAGGTCACTCCAGAAGTGCAGCAAACCTCTTGTAGCACCTATAAATTTGACATTTCTCCCAAACCATGATCCCTGTATAAAAAATGAAGGAGGTTTTTCTTCCTTGACCTATGAGGGACAAAAACCTCTCTCACTTTTGTTAATTTCATCTTTGTTTGGTCAGAAACATAGTTTGAAGCAAAACTGTCCCTATGTGTGGCAAATGATTTGTCCCTTGAAATGACTTCTTGGAAAATGATGGAGGCATGATGTTTATGAGTTGGTATGGCTTCATACATGTTAATATGACCTACCATATGGATCCTCTACTCCTATGCCTCTTTTCATAGCAAACCCTAGCTCAGTGGGAGACGAAATTAGGGTTTAATGCTTGTGAACAATGATGACTTGGGCACCCTTGGAACAAGACAACTCCCTTTGACATTTGATCAATCGCTGAAGTAAACACTTTTTTTTTTACATTTGATGTGTTGGCATGTGGAACTCTGAGTTGGCTTTGAAAAACCCACTTTCTAAAGTTTTGAAGTCTTCTTCCTTTTCTCACTGATACTCTTTGACAATTTTTGCTTTGCAGGTTGTTGAAGTCATGGAGCTGGCTTTTCTTTTGCTCGCCGAGGCTTTGAAAAAATGGCTTTGATAGCATGATGATCATAATCACTCATATGTGTGTTGACCTCATCGGAATGAAAGGATAAGACCTTGATAAATGCAAAACCCTAATGACCTAGTGAGAATGCTTTTGACCTGATTTTGAATGAGATTTTGACTTAAAGATTTTCAAGTGAAAACAGAGCATTGTCATAGGTTATTATGCTCAAAGAGGCATGGGAATGAGTTAGCAATATGATCTTAGAGGGAAAATGGAGAAATGAGGTTTTAGGTAGGAAAGAAGGATGAAAAGGAGAGGTATAAGCCCATAATGAGTATTTTAAGAGCAACAAGGTGACTTTGAGATGGAAAATTGATAGATAGGGAAAAGGTTTTATTTAAGATAATGAAGGCAGTGAGATTTCTGAAACTCAAGATATTCAAGGAATATTGTTTTCAAAAAACTAGAACCATTCTATAGTCATCCAAAGATATACTGATGACTAACAGTTGGGTCAAAGTCTGAGATGGAAGAAGAAGTTTTTGAGATAGAAAATGTGGAAATTTTGCCTTGGTACATTTCTTATTGTTGGTCTCTTGATGATGAATTTGTTGAACATAATGGAAGATTTTGACTTGCCATCTAGAGTTGGTTTTTTGCGGGCATGGGTATTGGATGACTCTTTTTTATCTTATTCTAGAAGAAGAGATTTTTTACTAGGTTAACCCCTAGGAGAGGGGTTTTGCCCTGGCTGAGAGGCTATATCTTGTGTTCTATTGTCTTCAGTGATCTTCATATTTTATGTCAATTGCTTGATGAAGAAAGAAAACGTAATAATAATCATAATAACAGACTCACAAGTAATTATCCTCCATTAATAAGTAAAATCCTCCTGATTTTCAACAACCTATTAGAAGTTTGTTGAACTAATCTTCCAACTCCAAGTATGAGATAACTGCTCCATGACTCATCCTAATTTATAGGAATTCGTGCATGCTAAAGAAGAATATATCGTGGTCTTTCTTAACTAAGGCACAAGTCAAGAAGACCTTCACTCACTACTTTTTCAACCGGACAACAATCACCTAATGTTGGCAACTTCACAAAGAACAAGGCTAGGTTTGTTGCCAAAGGATTCTCTCAAAAAGGAATTGACTATGATAACACTTTTTCTCTATTTGCGAGGTATACCTCAATCAAAACCATCATGTCTTTGGCATCTTGCTTTGGTTGTTCTTTACATCAGAGTGACATGTTTGAAAGGCATGACTGCGAAAAAGGCATATAAAATCGACCAAGAAGTTTTGATGTCCGCGAGTGAGAGGCCCATGTTTGCAAATTAAATAAATCCCTCTATGCATTGTAGCAAGCATCATGGGCATGGTACTCCAAGGTCAAGGTGCATTTACTTAAGAATCAAATCTTTATTCTCTTGTAAATTTGATCTGCTTGTCTGAGTCATGTATCTATATGATCTTTATTATTATAAGAAATTACAATCAGCTCGTTTTGTGGTCTAAGTACTAAGAAGAAGTTGGCCAATGTATTTGACATGGGAGGAAATTTGTTTGTTGCAATATCTTTGGGACTAGAGGTTTGGCGGGTTGTCAATGAAATCTTCCTTGGAGAAGGGAAGTATGCCATGGAGATTCTAAAAAGATTTCAGATTTTGGAAATGAAACCCATGTCTACCCCTATGATTCCAAAATTTAAAGTTAACTTGTGACGAGGATTCAAATTTGGTTTATTCTACTCCATACACACAATTGATAAGATCTTTGATGTACCTTGTGAATACCAGGCCAGATATATGCTACGCAATTAATACACTAAGTTAGATTTTGATTGAACCTAAGTTGGTAAGCATGTGTTGTTGCAAATTGGCAGCTCAGGGATGAATTTATAAAAATAGAAAGTCTCAAGTATGACTTTCCAAAAATAGTAAATCACCTTGCATCAGTTGGTAATCAGGCATTGTTGATGGAAAATCCCTTTTGATCATCAATCAATCCTAATAGTTCAATTTCGACTTAATCGTCAATGTTAAATACACCAATGGCGAAGACAGAGATGAAGGGTAAACATGAGATACATTTCTATTAATCAACATATACATTTATAATACATTCGATGTCACTCTTGGATTCCATCTATTCGCCTTCTACACCAACCCTTGGAGGATTAGGTGTCCAACATTCTCCCCCTTAATCAGAAGAGGTATGTATGAGTCCAAGAAGAGAGTTGTAATACAAATGTGAAAAAATAAGCATGACAGCACTAGGTGGAATGTGCTCTTTGAAAATGTTGGCATAAGGAGGTGGTTTAAGGATGACCGCCAACACTGGAACGCTTAATGCAGTTCCCGGAACTCTTCCAAATTTGGCAAGAAGCTCAGGTCTTTTGCTAGAGGAAGTGCTCCTAATGTTTTGAAGAGGGAGACCTTCAACCTGGAAAAGGGAGGTCTACAGCCTGCATAAAAAGGGAGAACCTCAACCTGAAAGGCAGGTCTCAACCTGTGGTTTAAGGATGATCACCAACTCTGGAATGCTTAATGCAATTCCTGGAACTCTTCCAAAACTGGCAAGAACCTGAAGTCTTATGCTAGAGGAAGTGTCCCCAATTCTTTGAAGAGAGAGAAGCTCAACCTTGCATAGATGGTGTAAGTTTGACCACCAACCAATGGCATGATCATTGGCATATTTGTCTCTCACTACAACACTGAATCAGGAATGACATGTTGTGGCTCAAGGTCGCTTGATGTGGCTTTGAAGCTTGTAGATGACCATCACTTCCCCCCCTGTTAGATACAAGGTGAGATGATGGCGAAAAATCAACTGCAAGACCTTTTAATATTCTAGAAGAAATTTTAACATATGACTGAATCATCTTCTTGGTTGTTGATGCCCATTGCCAAGAAGCAATCCATCAAAGATGAATCTTTGTTCTTGCAGGAGGCTTGTTTCTGAAGCATCTATGTGAAGAATGAGTGTGTTGACCACAATGCTTGCATGGGTGAAGATCAAAATAGTGATATTTCATATGGCCAACTCAATCACAGTGTTGGCATTTCACAATCCGTTGTTGTGGAGGAGCAACAGAAACTAGAACAGCTAAAAATTAAATGTCATAAAGAAATCCTGCACTCTGAAACTGAATGGGCTTGGAATATTCTGGAATATGAAAGGACACATCCTTGTCATATCCAAGACCAGTTTTGTGCTTGTTGCTGAGAAGCTCTTCCCAAGGTCTGATGATGGGCTTGGGAAGTGCAGACTGAACTTTTGTATCTTCACACAAATTTGCTCCTTCATTAGGTACTGGATCTAAATCAACTGCATCATTATTGACTTGCTACTTATGGGAGTCTGTTTCAATTTTCTGAATAGAAACAGGTTCAGAATGATGACTTCACTGTTGTAATTCATCTCGCGGAAGCTGTGATTCGAGCTGCATGAAATCAATCTTGTCTTGTACATTTTGCAAACATGTTTGAATGTCTCTGAGAATGGTTTTGTTAATCATGATTTTATCGTCAACAGTAGAATGTATTAGATTGTTCAGTAATTCCAATATTCCATCAACCATTTTCCAACAATTTAAAATGTTGAATGCACTCCCAAAGTTAAAAAGGTGCTCTACCTGGTTGGACTTCAATACATTAACCAACGAACCAAAGTCATGCACCAATGATATTTGGTGATTAATTCACCACATTTACGACTTCATAGAATACACACACAGAAAAGGACCAGCATATAGGTCGTACCATCAACACTCATATAATTGGCTCAATGCATATGACAGTCATTTAATGCACTGCAATCACTATGGCATTTTCCTTTTTTTTCTCTTCTCTTTTTTTTTAATTCCTTTATCTCAATCGAACAAACAAAATATAAATAAGCACCAATAACCAACAACTAGTTTGCCTGCCAACCCTCAGAAGAACAGTCGTTGACTCTTTAAGTGTGATTTTCTCTTCTTCTTCATCTTTTTTTAAAGGGCCTTTCAAATATTAAAAAAAAAGGTGCTCAAATGTGCTTTACTAGAATGGTGCCCGCAGAAGCAGATCCTAGAGCCACATATGACAGCCAGGCAGAATTGATTCCCAAGGGTTCTTCCTCAAATTTGTAGTATAAGATGGATGCCCAAAGACATGAGTAACGGTTGTCTCAAGGCAAGAATAAGATAGTTCAATGCAGTTGCCAAAAAATATCGGTTGTGTGATTGTTCAGAGAATAGGAGACAATCGCATGAAATAAAACCATTTTTGCTGGAGGAATGCCAAACAAGAGGTCGCGACTCACCAAAAAACTTACGGCCAACGGGTGAACATTTTACACAAACATGAAGGAAAGATGGTTTGAGCGATGCTGACTACTCTCAACGTTGCATTCCACGTTGAATGGCCTCAATTGCCGCTACAAACACGGCCCTACAAATGAAAGGGATTTTAATGTTCACGTCCCTTCTTCTACAGGCAAATCAAAATCTTATATGTAGTTCTTTAATACATCTGTGTGTCCTTATGGTGAACGCTGCAACTTCTCGCATTATGTTGTGGGAGACATTACGGCCGTTGGTTTGGCGCTCTGCCAATGTATTGCCCACTTTATCAAAACAAGTGTTTAGCCAGTTGGATGAGATGGCTCCTCCACGGATTTGAACGATTTTGATAACTTCTTTGTAAAATTGAAGAGCAAAGCTTCAATCAATGGGCTTCAATGCATTTGACATACCAACAAGTCTTCAAGGCTTCATTCCAATGCATGAACATTGTATTGACCAGTGACATCACATTATTCAATGCACAAACCAACACAAGAACTAGCGTACAAAGAATAATCGTTCATAACCAACGTACAAAGAATAATGCTCTAAACCAACATATGTATCAGTTACATACTAAGATACTGGATTCGTACCTAGGGGCCTATGTGTCCCAAATTTGTCGTGTCTAACACGACACGTACGGATTCGAATCCATTTTGTCGGATTCGATCGTGTCCATACAAGACACGTCGAATCCCGATCATGTCCTATACGAACACGATCGAATCCCGTACAGCCGGACACGGAAATGAACAAGTCCATTGGAAACAAGATTTTATTCTATTTTTTAAACCCACGCAAGATAGTTTACAGAAGCACGTTTTTCGACTGTCGAAGGGTACTGTACTGTGTTTTTGAATGCAGGTCAACGTGCACTGATCTCCAGAATTGGTCTTTGGAGCGGTTAACAGAACCAAGCTTAATTTTGCAAAACAAATTTCGAAAAGAATCGAGATTTCTTTTTAAAGAAAAATCATTGAACAAAGACTTCATTCGATCAATTTTGTATCATTATTAAAAGGAGGATTGTAAATTAACAAAGAGGGAGGGTCTTAATGAAGGAGAGAATGTCTTCAACTCATTTTGTGCATTGTTTTGCCTTTGTAAACTGAGTTTTTCAGAGGGGAATAGGCGATGGGACGCCATCCGAAGCTCATAGATTTGTCTTTCTGAAGCAGTGATGTTTAGATCTGCAATGTTGTCTTGAAGAGCTCTGTATGAATGTCTTTCCCAAAGTAATAATAGTCACATTCTTTTTTGCTCATCATGGTTTTCTCTGAGTTTGAACGAAATTTGAACTCAGTATTGTTGTCAATTAATTTGATCTGTTTAATTATTAATAAATTTAGGTTATGCAGAACTACAAAAGGCAGGTTGCATTTGTGGCAAAAGGCCTGAATGGTTTTAACTTTTAATGTAGAATGTCTTCTATTTTTTTATTATTTTATGTTTTATTTGCAGGTGTAATCTGAGTTGAGGATTTATTAAAATAATCTAGTTATTTAATTAGTGTTTTTCTTGTAGCTAGAAGATGCATTTCATTAGTTTAAATTTTCATTTTTAGAACAATACTACATTTAGTTATTAGAACAACTCGATCTTAAACGAGGTCTTTTCTCGAGGAATCTTTATAAAGTGACTAATGAAGTCATTAGGGGCAGTTATCCCAAACAACTTAGGTTATTGAAGAACTCTAGACCGGGATCATTGATGAATATGTCTATTACCAATACTTTCTAAATTTGTAATATGTATGATTGTATGATGTATCAATGTTTCAATGTATCTTAAATCTACATTTGAATCAATGAATTTGAATGAATTTGTGTAAGAAATATCTAATATTTTTTTTTAACAAAAACGGGTATTTTATATTAATTCAAGAGGTCCGAGGCTTGTGCTCGGAGGTATTACATCTGAAGAACCAATATCTAGAGGGTTTCCGAACCAGCAAAATTCACCTACTCTACTTCTTACATTCAATCTAGCAATTTCCCAAAGACTAGCGTGTGAAAATTCTACTGTAGTGTATTGGTTTATTTCCTCCTACTTGATTTAAATTTATACAAGTTATTTTCAGAAATTAGATTCAGAAAATACCGAAAATAAACACAACTACAGCCTACAGATGTAGATCATTTACTGAATAATTCACTCATGCAACACAGTGACACATGGATTTTTGGACATAAGTACCCGGAAAAACCCAAAGCGGGAAAACCGGTTCAGCAGATATGAGGGTTTTATTATTAAGTAGTTCTGAGTACAGCAAATTTGGGTTCCAACCTTGGAAGACCCGACAGAGAATAAAAGATATAAAATCTACAGCGAACCTGCGGATCTAGTGCCAAATATCTGACTGATCCACACCCTCAAATGGGATTTACAGGACTCAGCCCAGATCTGACTCTCGAAAACCTCAGCAATGCTTTTGAAGCCCTAGTGTTGCCCTGGAGGGACTGCGTCCGCCTCTGCGTGGCTCTAGGAGGACCTGTGTCACCCTAGGAGGGTCTATGATGCCCCCGCATTGCCTCTACTTGGCCAGCATCAGCCCAACATGGCCCTAGTTGCCTCTACGTTGTCCCTGCTGCTCTGCGTGGCTCTGAAGCCTCCCCGCGCTATCCTTGTGGCTGCTCCTCTTGCCTCTTGCTGTCTCTTGGCTTTTGGAATCGGATCATTCCCTCAGCCAATACTACTCCTCACTGCAGGAAATTCCACTGGAAATTCTTAGCAAACCCGCCCTAGAATTCCAGATCTATTCCTCAGTTCTACAAAAAATGTGTGTCTTCAACTAACCCTCAAACCTTTCTCTTATACTTTTTCGTTGAACCCTTCAACAATCGAGATTAAATCATCCATCAACGGCTGAGATTAAAAGACTGCTTGATCCATGTGACTTAAGACAATTTTCAACACGTGTGTTAATTAATTCACTTTAATTATTTTATTTTCCTAAGTTAGACTTAGGAAATCCATTAAAAATAATTAATTATTTGAATAACTTCAACACAACTTGAAATTTCTCAAATCCATTTCTGGGTCTTGCAGATCAAGTGTACTCTAGTCCCTCCACAAAATTTGGGACCTAGAGCACAACTGATACTACCCCAAATACACAAAATCTCAACACTCCCTCTTAGCATCAGAAGTGTGATCTAGCAATACATCACACCATGCATTACAAGATCTTGAGTACTTGGTTTGTGTTGTTGATGCTTGGCTTGTTGCCCTCCATCTACTGCACTGCTGCTCTCTGTACTGCTGCCCATGCCACTGCCACATATGTACTGCAGCTCCCTCTCAAATTGTTGCATCATGCTGCCCATAGCACTGCCACTGCTAACTACTGCACTGCAACTCAGTTGCTGAGAACTAAGCAATTGAATAACTCTGCCCAATTGTTTGGCAGACAAGTCAAGTTGCCTTCCACCACTGAAGCTTCCTGGATGCTGAATCACGTTGTCCCCTTGGAGACATTGTCATGCTGCAACATTGCACTGCGTGAGCCCAGCTTCTCTGCGTTGCTGAAGTCCCACCAGCCTCTCTGCGCTACTTCGTCCACGTTGGTGCTGCATCTACATCACGTTGCTCCCTCTTCAGCTCTACAGCTCCCTCTTGCTCTTCAATGTGGTCATCTGCAACCATCTCCCAACTCATCCCACTACCGTCTTAAGGCTCTCGTAGCTCGTATGTGATCCAAGAGTAGGGTTGACTCAAGGATCCCACCATCCGTCTATGGATACTCTATATATCCATGTCACCCCACCTCTTCTCTCGAGGTGCATGAGAACTCATGGTCGCATCATCATCAGAGCCATCTTCATTTGTTGTTGCAGCCTTGGAATCAGAAGCTCCTTTGTCCTTCTTCTTAGGACAACGACTGGCGAAATGACCAAGATCACCACAGTTAAAGCACCGAACCTTGGAGAGGCCCTTCTTCTTCTTCCCTTGTTGCTTTTCCTTTGATGCAAGGGCTGCATCCTCCTCCTCTTCCTCTTCACTCTGGCTGATCCGCTTCCTCCACCGAAAGACTTCTTGATGATCCTCCTGATCTCCTCTTGGCGGAGAATAGCCCACATATCTACCCATGATGGAAGCCTTCCACCAAATTTCAAATGAACAGTATTCTCTAATCCTCCTGATCGAATCTCAGATCTGTTTGGCTCAGATCTGCTGAATAATTGTCTTCCTCCCGCCTTTGTTGCCTTAGCTAGGCACAATTCTGCACCTGCAAAATCTCTACCCCACCAGCACTGTTGAAGATCTGAAGCACTGCTTCAAGAACTTGGCTGAATTCTTCTGCAACAAGAGAAGTGACTGGACAGTGTCTTCCTGGCTGGCCCAGTGCAGTCCCAGCGTGGCTCAGAAGTGGACTACGTAACCCCAGACTGGGTGATGCAGTCCTTACGCTGCCCTGGGAAGGGTCTGCGTAAGCCCAGAGGCCTTCTACAGCTTCAGTGTTGTCTTCTGGATCTGCCTTCTCTTGCTATCAAGATGCCCTTTCCGAAACTGTTGCTTCTTCTGCCACCCTGCAAAAAGATAATTCTTCAGCTGATTGTTGGAGATTCAGCGTGATATGCTATCACTCTGATACCATGTGAAAATTCTACTATAGTGTATTGGTTTATTTCCTCCTACTTCATTTAAATTTATACAAGTTATTTTCATAAATCAGATTCAGAAAATACTGAAAATAAACACAACTACAGCCTACACATGCAGATCATTTACTAACTAATCACTCATGCAACAAAGTGACACATGGATTTTTGGAGATAAGTCCCCGGAAAAACCCAAAACGGGAAAACTGGTTCAACAGATATGAGGGTTTTACTATTAAGTAGTCCTGAGTACAGCAAATCTGGGTTCCAACCTTGGAAGACCCAACAGAGAATAAAAGATATAAAATCTGCAACTAACTTGAAGATCTAGTGCCAAATATCTGACTAATCCACACCCTCGAAACGGGATTTACGAATGACCCAAATTTGACTCTAGAAACCCTCGGTGATGCCTTACGAAGCCCCAACATTGCCCTGGAGGGACTACGTCGGCCTGCGTGGCTCTAGGAGGCACACGTCACCCTAGGAGGGTCTACGTTGCCTCTGTGTTGCCTTTACTTGGCCAAACGTGGCCTAAGCCCCCGCCTCTGCTTGTTGTCCACCATTGCTCTGCGTGGCTTTGAAGCCTCCCTGCGTTGTCCTTGTGGCTACTCCTCTTGCCGCCTCATCCGGCCCAGGAGCCTTGTCCGAATCCATTTCATCAAGGGCTTGTTTGATTTCATTGATGGTGATAGGAGTAGTCAGCATAGCGTTCATTTGGGCATTGACCTTTAGAGGGACCAACTTGAGCAGGTTGGAGCTGAGACTTGCTTGCTTATCCTCTGTGTACAATTCTTTGAAGTGCTGATGGGCAACCTTTTTGATGTTGGCAAAGTCGGAGAAGGATTGGTCTCCTGAGGTTATCTCCACTATAGAATTAAAGTTTCTTCTGGCTTGGGTGCCTTATGAAGAAATATCTAATTTTTAATATATATATGGCATTAATTGTCCCGAGTTTTAAAAAATTAAAAAACGGAATCGGTCAGCTACCAGGTCGAGGTAATGACTCGGTAATGACTCGGAATCGGTAATGACTCGGTCGACCAAGTTTCAATGACTCGGTCATGACTCGGTTTTTGTAAAAAATACATTAAATATTAATTTTTTTGTACAAAAACATAAATTTAAAGATTTTTATTCATGTTTCCAAACACAAAGCATTACAATATAGAGAAAAGACAACATATGATAAAAGTAGGCTCTCGGTCGACCAGGTTTCAACTTTCAATGACTCGGTCATGACTCGGTTTTTGTAAAAAATACATTAAATATTAATTTTTTTGTACAAAAACATAAATTTAAAGAGTCTATCTCGATTTTCTCATGGCTGAGGGACAAGTCATGATGACAGCGTGCTTAAGCACTGCCTACCAGTGTTGACTGTGTTCATAAGAAGGATCTGATTTGTTGTTGTAAATGTACACAAATGCTTAGGGGGTCAAGGTCCGAAAAGGACAGTGGCATTGTATCAATTCACGAACTATTCATCTAATGCATGTGTAACAGAGAAAGTATAACCCATACAGCAGACTTGAATCCATATGATATCTGATCATATACAGTGTTATGCACTGATGCTAAGAAATATTTAGAACGTAATCCAAGTTATTGGTAAAGTTGAGTTATTTCAAACCATTGCACTTAAGTTTGCAAAGGGTTGTTTTAACTTTTAAGCAGATGTGGAACTAAGTTGACAGGATGGGGGCAGAGCTTAGTTTTGTGTAAGGATTTGATAACATCTTGTTTTGGTTTAGCTATCCTTGAAGACTGATGCCTTCCATTTAAGGTAGTTTCATCAATGATCTTATGATACCTTAAGTGATTTGCGAAGGACAGTGTTATATGTTCTTGGAACATTGATGCTAGGCTGTGAGTAGTAAGACAGTGTTCAATATAGCTACAGATTATTGTTCTTTACACATTTACTAGCATAAATTAGTTGATGAAGTCTGAAGCAGAAAGCAGTGGACACAGTGATGTTGGCATCAGCATATCATATCCTTAGTGACCAAGACAGCAAGCATATTTGAGACATCACTAGAACAACATACCTAAGTAATGATAATATTTGTGCCAGTTGTGATAATATTTGTAGCAGCATGTGTTAGTTGGTGGGACAGTAGCCAGTAGCAGTAGTAGTACGAGCAGGCAGTAAGAGCAGTGAAGTGTAGCAGAGGCAATGGGAGTTGTAAAGCATTGGGAGGGCTTAGGGATGTAGAAAAAACCCTAACAGCAAATAAAAATCGCTTTTAAAGTCCGCAAATGAGCAAATTTTGGGCCCACCGGCCGCCGGCAATGACCAGGCCTGGTTGACTCGGGCTCGGCCTGGTCGGCCGGTTTATGACCGAGCCGGCCTGGTCATTACAAAAACCGGCCGGCTCGGTAATAAACCGGCCAGCCTGGCTGGTTATGAACCTGGTCGGACCGGCCGCCCAACGCGCTCGGTCGACCGGGGCACAGTCGGTTTCGACCGGGGCCCGGTTTTAAAACGAGTCCGAACGTGTCCTATTTCGAGGGTCACCATGTCTCAAAGGGTCACCATGTCTCGAATCCAACACTCGAATCCGCGTGTTCATCGAATCCCGTGTCCTTGTGTCAGTTGACTTAGGTTACATATTACAGGAGTTCCACCATACAGGAGTTTTGACAAGCGTCCAAACCAAAATTAATGCAGTATTTCAATTTACCAATTTCCAACACATATGAAAAGTTCATACCAGAATACGATCTAAAAGATGTAATTCGTCTGACCCAAGGTCAAACCCTATGGTCGACTTGCCTTCAACATTCAGCAAGACTGACTTTCAATTTCAGAGAGGTGGTGTTCCAAATGAGATAGAGGCAGAGTTGGTGTTTTTGTGGATATTGTGTTTTGCCAGCCTCTCAATGCCTGCACTCAACATTGATTAATATCTCCACACAGAATGCTCCATTTAAAAACACATATATAACACATTCAATGTATCAACACTGGAAATATATGCAATCAAACCTTCGCCAGCGCAAAGCACGAGTTATTACGATGCTCCATTCAATCAACGCTTCCACACAAAATAGATAGGCTCAACGTTCCAAATCACTATTAAAATTCTTAGTCTGGCACTCCACAAAATGATTTCCAAATCCAACACAACTCTCTTAAACAACATCGTGATTCACCATAACGCTTACTGAATACGACTTTTCACATCTAGTTCACCAAGAATCGACCACGTCGATGGCTCGAGTGGTGGATGCAACGTATTCAGAATCAGAGGTTATTTTCGAATCTTCTGTCAAGAACAACAAAATGCTATGATGGTTCTGCGAGGGGCATTTTTTTGTGATAGACAGTAATCGTTGCAAATCACTAAGGGTCACCATTGGCATTGCTTAGAGCTACTCCAGAACTAGGCAGAAATCGCAACTAGAATATAGCTGACAGGATTGGCTCTAAGGTAAATGTAACATTTCTGCAGGAAGTACAATGCAAAAGGCAGAGAGTACAGCTAAAATAGTGCACAAAAGGTCGAATATTTAACGGTTGAATGGCAGAACACCCATTTGAAGAAGACCACACAACTAATGGTGGGACAAGGCCACACATCGTGGCTCTGATACCATGATAAATACACCAATGGCGAAGACAAAGATGAAGGATAAACATGAGATACATTTCTATTAATCAACATAGACATTTATAATACATTCGGTGTGACTCTTGGATTCCATATTCCAAGGTCTCTTGGACTTCCTGTCTATTCGTCTTCTACACCAACCCTTAGAGGATTAGGTGTCCAACAGTCAATATTATCATTAATATTAATATTATAATTATTATGATATTATTATATTATTATTAAAAAGAAATTCAAATCTCTCAATCATGTCATATGTAACTCCCCTCAATTAATGCATATGTTACTCTCTCTCTCTTAATGGATTCATTCATCTCTCTCTAATGCTCTTACGCACCTCTTACACTTTCTTACGCACTTTAATGACTCGTCATAAAAAGATTCCTCTTATACCTCTTTAATGCATAAGTTACACTTCTCTCCTAAATGCATTAGTTACACTCCTATTTTGGCATATGTAACTCCTCCTCAAGGCATGTGTATTGCTCCTCCTTTATGTCCCGATAATTGTTAAATTTGGACAACTAGGTCCAAACTCCATATTAAGATGCTCGGATTAAGAGGCTAATATTTTTGTTGGATTCCTCTTTCTGAGAGGTGTAAAATCCATATAAAATATGTCTTAATCCGATGAGCAGAACTTATATTTTGAATTTATTATTTTCAATAAATTATATGTGCAAGGTCGGCCAGTTTTGTAATGTAGGCTCGGATGCCCAACAGATGTGTCACACACCCTCATGATGGATATATATACAGGAAAAGTTGGAGAGATTTTCATCATCATCACAACTCACATTTTCCTCTCTCATCAAGGAGTACGAGCTACCAAGAAGGACGAATTTAATCCACACGTGTGAAGGACGAAGAGGACAAACTGTACGGTCAAGCTGAAGTACGGATTTGCTGCTGCTAGGGTTTCGCAGTAACTTTGACCAGCGTAGACTTTGGTCAACGCTTGGTCCAAACAAGCTGAAAATTGGTGGAAGGTTCGATTTATGAAGGCCGTACTACCTGGCACAAAAATCGAGGTCAAAGGGTTGACCGTTTTGCTGCTGCGTTGACTTTTAGCTTGCTGCCCCTGCGTTGACTTTTCAAGACAGCGTTGACTTTTGCAGAGTTGACTTGGGTTGACTCATCTACTGGTTGGAGGGTTGTTGTGACACATGCTGGGCTGGCTGACCAAAGGAGACTTTGCTGGTTGAAGCATCCTGTTGACCGCCGAAACGAATAAACATATTTTTCCTGTTTCTGATTTGTCTTCTGTAAGATCTACTTATATGTTCTATCTGCATTTTGCTTACCTACTTGTATGATTGTTGAAATAAAAGTGAAATTGCTTCTAGCATAGAACATCTACAAAAATTTACATGGTATCGGAGTTGAGGTGAAGACAAACTCAATCTATAGCAATCATCATCGTGGAAATGGGTTCCACTAGTCTTGAATTCAAGGAGAATGACAAGCTGACCGGAAGTGATGACTTCCATCCCTGGAAGATGATATTAGATCTCAAATTAGAAGATCATGATCTCTTGGATCATGTGAAAGGAAGGATTCAAGAACCTCCATCCAATGCCTCTGCTGCTGTTAGAAACAAGTATAAGAAGGGAGAAATCAAAGCAAAGCTGCTGATCAGGGAATCCATAAGTAAGAGTCTGGTTGCCTACATATCTGAACTAGGCACATCCAAGGAGATGTATGACAAATTGATACTTATGTTCCAAGTAAACAATGTGAACCAAGTGCTATTCCTCAAGAACAAGTTGAAGAATATGAAGAAGGGCCGAGACGAGTCTATTCAAACTTTCTTTACGAAGTTGACCGAAACCAGGAACAATCTGCTAGCTATTGGGGAGACAATAGCTGATCGTGAGATGGTTCTCACCGCACTTGGAGGACTTCCATATGAATGGAAAGTATTCACAACTACCATTCTCAACAATAATACCATTCCTAACTTTGATGAGCTTCTGTCAAGATGTATGCAAGAAGAAACAAGGATGAAGGAATTTGATAATGAAAGAAATGCTGCCTATGGTGCTCATTCCCGAAAGAAGAACTCTGGTGGTTCTAGGGACAAAAGAAGGACAAAGACTCAAGAGAAGAAGGGTAAATGTTTCACCTGCCATAGGCCTGGACACTATGCTAGAGAATGCCCCTTCAAGGAGGATTCTCCCGATAGTGACGATAACAACAACAACCGAAGGAATGGGAATCAAAGAAATGACAAATCCAAAGGAAAGAGGAAGGCTCACTTTGGAGGAAACAATCAACCTTCTAAGAGGTCCAAAAATACCAGGTATGAGGAGTCTAATGTTGTTGATAAAAGAAATGAGTATATTCTGGTATCTGCTCTCTCAGCTGCATCTCTGCCCGACACGATGGATGTCTGGCTAATTGATAGTGGTGCCTCAAGACATATCACCGGATTCAAGGAAGCACTTTATGACATGGTTGAAAGGGATACTAATCTAGAAATTATTCTTGGGGATAATGCCACTTATCCTGTGAAAGGGACCGGGACTGTGACCCTCCTCTTGTCCCAAGGACAAGTCCTCCGTTTGCAAGATGTACTCTATGTACCCAAATTGAAGAAGAATCTTGTGTCTGTATCTGCCATGGAAGACAAAGGATTCAACGTTACTTTCTCTAATGGAAAGGTGCTCATGTGGAAGAATAGTTTCAAGGAAGCTATCTCAATTGGTTCTAGGGTTGGTACACTCTATCAGGTTGGAGGGAGTCCGTTGGGAGCTATGACTTGTGATACTATCCGACAAACCGAACTATGGCACCGAAGATTTGGAAAGCCCTTCCCGAAGCAAGGAAGGTGTATGTAAGGATGCTATGCATGAAGAATATGAGTCTATTATGAAGAATGATGTCTGGGATGTGGTCCCGAGACCGAAGGACAAATCTGTTGTCACTGCGGAATGGCTCTACAAAATCAAACATGGATCTGATGGGAGTGCTGAAAAGTTTAAGGCAAGGTTTGTTGCCCGTGGCTTCTCTCAAAAGGAAAGAATTGACTATGACGATATATTTGCACCTGTGGCACGATATACCACCATCCGATCAATCATAGCCCTTGCTGCTACGCAAGGATGGAGTCTTCATCAGATGGATGTCCAGACCGCTTTTCTGCATGGTGCAATAAAGGAAGAGGTGTATGTGGAACAACCTCTGAGATTTGAAGTTCAAGATCAAGACACTTATGTCTGCAGGTTGAAGAAAAGCCCTCTATGGGTTCGCGAGGCACGACGAGCATGGGGGTGAGATACCTTGTCGAGTATGAAGCACTCCGTCGGATATACGATATGGGTCTGGGTACAGCGAGTGTGGTGGATCGCAAGAGCACATCTGGATGCTACTTCACATGAAGATCTGCTTCGGGCAGGAATCTAAAGTCGGCAGTCTTGAGCACCGCTGAGGCCAAATACATTGTAACATGTATGGCCTGTTGTGAAGTCACTTGGTTGCAAAAGCTCCTTGAGAGCTGTTCGAGCATGTGCTAGATGCCACCGTTATCCTTTGTGATAACCAGAGGGGGATTCATTTGTCATAGAATCCCGGGTTCCACGATTGATCCAAGCATGTTGATGGCTGGTACCACTTTATCTGGGATATGGTACAGCGAGGCGCCGTAAGGCTCGATCATATAGGAACTGATGAGCAGGTCGCGGATATTCTCACAATGCCCTTGGGGAAGGTCATGTTCCTAACCTTCCGTGAGAATCTTGGAATCGTGGAAAAGACCCTATGATGTGGGTCCTGTTGGACGATGAGCTCTGGGAGCTCTGGGGGGCTTTGGGGAGAGCTTCTTGGAGCTATGGGCAACCACAAGGCTAGGCTTGCCAACCTTGGTGGTGTGCTTGGACCCCACTGTTGTGATTTTGAGTTGGTCCACCTCTCATTTTCTGTGCCCCGTATGCATCCTACCCATTGAGTTCAGGGCTCATGGGAAGTACCTCTCATTTGGCCAATGAGGTGTGGAAAAGTTAGAGACTATTAGCAAAGACTGATGGACGCATCAGAGATTGCCGTACTCTCTGTCTAGGATGGCACGGTCCAACCACTTGATCTGGGATCAAGATTTGTGAGGTCTGGGACCTCTGGACTGATTATGTCAGTCGGGGGATGATGTCTTTGTGACTGAGCCACTTCTGTTCTGAAATAAAGAAGCCAGCAAAGCAAGTTTCGGCGGGATGACGCACGATGTTGATTGCACTAATAGATGGAGTTCTCCCTAGTTGAGAGGGGGTGTTAAATTTGGACAACTAGGTCCAAACTCCATATTAAGATGCTCAGATTAAGAGGCTAATATTTTTGTTGGATTCCTCTTTCTGAGAGGTGTAAAATCCATATAAAATATGTCTTAATCCGATGAGTAGAACTTATATTTTGAATTTATTATTTTTAATAAATTATATGTGCAAGGTCGGCCAGTTTTGTAATGTAGGCTCGGATGCCCAACAGATGTGTCACACACCCTCATGATAGATATATATACAGGAAAAGTTGGAGAGATTTTCATCATCATCACAACTCACATCTTCCTCTCTCATCAAGGAGTACGAGCTACCAAGAAGGACGAATTTAATCCACACGTGTGAAGGACGAAGAGGACAAACTGTACGGTCAAGCTGAAGTACGATTTTCTGCTGCTAGGGTTTCGCTGTAAGTTTGACCAGAGTTGACTTTGGTCAACGCATGGTCCAAACAAGCTGAAAATTGGTGGAAGGTTCGATTTATGAAGGCCGTACTACCTGGCACAAAAATCGAGGTCAAAGGGTTGACCGTTTTGCTGCTGCGTTGACTTTTAGCTTGCTGCCCCTGCGTTGACTTTTCGGGACAGCGTTGACTTTTGCAGAGTTGACTTGGGTTGACTCATCTACTGATTGGAGGGTTGTTGTGACACATGCTGGGCTGGCTGACCAAAGGAGACTTTGCTGGTTGAAGCATCCTGTTGACCGCCGAAACGAATACACACATTTTTCCTGTTTCTGATTTGTCTTCTGTAAGATTTACTTATATGTTCTATCTGCATTTTGCTTACCTACTTGTATGATTGCTGAAAGAAAAGTGAAATTGCTACTAGCATAGAACATCTACAAAACTTTACATAATTCATTGCCCCTCTTATATATATGAGTCTCGTATCATCTCACCTCACTTACTCGTGCATTGTGAATTCAAACTTGAGAGAGAGTTGGAGAGACTTGAAGGAGATTGTGAGAGAGAGACTTGGAGAGTAAGGGTAGATCTTGGAGAGAAGTGACTCATTGTTTGCATTAGCTACTGCTATCAGAGATATTCTTCAAATTTGGGTGAACTTCTTCATTCTCTCATTGTACTTTGTATCTCTGTTGAACAATTGATTTCTAATAGAAGAAGAATCTGATTGGGTTTTCCCCTTGTGGGCTTTGCCTGGTCATTGAACTAACTTATTTGTGTCTCATTGAGTTCTTGGTTGTCTTTCATTGTGCATATAGTTTATATGGTTTATGTTCTATCTACAATTACTTAACTTATTTTGCAGCATAAAGAAGTTATGGATTTAAGTGATTGTAGCAACATAAAACATCAAAACTTCAACATGTGCTCGGATACTTGAAGGGAACAATTCAATATGGCATGCAGTGTGCAAGGGATGGTGCAACGATACTCGATGTATTTGTTAATTTAGATTAGGCAAGGGATACAGACACACAAAAGAACACTTCCAGCAATTGTTTCAGTTTGGGCACAAGGATGATTTTGTGGTTCAGCGGGAAGCAGTGGGAAGTTGCCCTCAGTTCAGCAGAAGCAGAGTATATGGCAGCATCTTCAGCTAGTTGTGAAGCTATTTATTCGGTTTCGCAAGTTGGTAGCAAATTTGACTAATGTGATGCTAAAGCCCACTGTTATTTACTGTGATAATCATAGTTGCGTCAGGGTTTCTGAGAATCCAATCTTCCATGATTATTCTGAGTACATTGATATCTACTATCATTTCCTCAGAAACAGGCGTTGAAAATTTAGCGAGCAAGGTCTTCTGGCTTGTGCCTTAGCCAGTGAAGACCTCAAACTGCCATTCTCCCAGTATGAGTGCAAGCTCACGAGTTAGACTTCAGTTACGATGAGTTTATTTCCAGTTTACTGGAATAAATCATAATCATCAAGATTACATGTGTGAAGTTGAAGCTTTATTTAAGAGGAGTCTTCATCAGTTTGACTACAAGACGAGGTGGCAGTTACAAGTTCAGTTAGAGCGAGTTAGTCTTCAGTCTTGATTGAAGGAAGGACGAGTTAAGAACTCCAATGTTGATTGGAGAGAGAAAGAGTGTTACTCTCAGTTAACTTGTCAATCAGTACTCGAGTTCTAAATTTGAATTGGGCCTCCTTGCATGTTCGAATTGGATCTATAAAGAGGACAAAGGCACAAGGAATTCATTGTTTTGTGCACAAAAGCTTGCGTGACAAGACAGAGCTCAAGAGTTTGTGAGAGAGCCTTGATTGTGGAGAGTGCAGGAATTGTTTCCTACGAAATAGGAGGAACAAGTGCGCTAGAATTTAGGAGTTGGTTGTGCGCAAAGAAGAGGAGTTGGGTCCTAAGAAATAGGGCTGCCAGGTTCGCAACGAAATAGGGATTTTCCCTATAAAGTAGAAGCTGATTTGCGCTAGAGAACAGGGGCTCATGAGCACTAGGAAACAGGGACCTAGTGAGGAAGGATTAAGGAGCCTCTAGTGCACAAAGATCAGGAGAAGAAGAGCAAGCTTTGCAGAGCAAGTCAAGGAGGCAGCAGAGGATTGGTTGCGAGCTAGAGGGCCGAGATCAAGCAGTGATCAAGGCAGGCTGAGATCAACTATATCAGCTGAGATTTGAGAGAGAAGCAGAACGCTTTCTCAAAGAGACAGATTGCTTTGTAATAGATCCAAGTGCTCAAGAACAATCAATAAAATAGCCACATCAAGCAAGCAGGTTTTCCCTCTTGGGTTTCCTAAGAAAATAAGTGTGCCAATTTGTGTATGTGTTTTTATCTGTGTTTTTATTCTGCAGCTTCTAATTTGTTAAGAAACTTTGTATCTTGGCGAAAGTAAATTTGGTTTCACTTTTCAGTTGCCTAGTTTTCAGTTATTCATCTAAGTAGTTGCAGTCTTGCAGAGTTACATGAAAAATTAACAACAGGGTAGAGAAGAGACCAGTGGTCCTAGATTATATTCCTACAGACTCACTGGTGGCCGATATTTTAATGAAGCCTCTAGAATAGGGGAAGCTCAAGATGACGAGAGCTCGGCTTGGATTGGTGGAGAAGACATTCCTTATAAAGAGGGAATGTTAGTTTACTAGGTTTATCCATGCCTATTCTCCAGCTGTTTTCTGTAATACCCTTAAACAACAAAGTTTCCTATTTTTTAGGAACAACCATTTTTTAGATTGTTGATGGATTAGTGATTAATCCTCTTGTTTGCCATTTCCTATTTTGTCATTTCCTATCTATACTGCAATTCTTCATTCAATGGCATTCCTATTATGTTATGAATTATATATTGAGTTTTAGACATTTTTTTCAGATGAAGAGCAACCCAAATAATAGACCTTTTAAATCATAAGCTGGAGAATTGCATAAAATGAAAGACCAGCTTTCTGGCAAACAAATAAAAAGAAGAGCGGCGGTAACTTGAATCAAAAATTACAACACATGCGAACATTTGTCATTAAATGGATAAAAGCTCATCACTTATTTATGCTGAAAAAATCAATGCTACATTTTCACCCTCCAAGAGATTGGCTACACATTACATACAAAATATTAAAAAGCAAAATGAGGGAACATGAAATGCTTTCGACAAACCCAGCAGAAGAGTGAACTCACACATCAGATGTCGTTATCATGAGTGTTGAAAATCTTAACCCAAGTGAGAAAACGACCTGCAGTAAAGCAACATGAGGTATTTTTATGTGAAATGACAAAGTCATTTAATTCATAAAGCTAAAACCAAAGCATTCATAAATTATTTACTTCCAAATATGGCTAAACCTTGGGATGCAATATAGTGAAAACTAAAATATACATTTTTTTCTAATTTTAATACACTTAATACTAAGTTATCTTTAAAACTTCTCGTGTGAGAAAAAAGCATTCTTGTTGATTACTCTATTCTATGTGAGTTCTTTTAAAAGCTGAAAATCTAGCTTTATCTTCAATCTCCAACTTTGTGTCAAGTCTGTATCATGAACATGTACTATTGTTAAATGTGTATGATCTTATCACTTAGTATTACTGGCTCTCACACTGGTCTTTTTCAAAATCTGTCTCCCCATCTAGGTCTGCATCAAGGTCAATCTCCAGCAATGTGTTTTCCAAGGATGTCTTCTCGCTATTTTTTCTCCAATACTAATTTCCTTTTTCGAGATTTTTTTTTTTCCTTTAGAGCCAAATCAACCATTTATGGTTTGCCAGGCTGACCAGTGTTACCAAAGCGCAGAACAAGAAGGAAAAGGAGCACTAGAAGTGTTCCTTCCCAAAAATACTTGAACATGAAGCATATTGGGTGCATATATATATATACATAGAGAGAGAGAGAGAGAGAGAGAGAGAGAGAGAGTAGCATCTCACTCTCAACACACTGTATTAAACTAAGTCACAAGGCATGATGACATGGGACGTGGAGAACACTTCATATATATATATATATATATATATATATATAGAGAGAGAGAGAGAGAGAGAGAGAGTAGCAACTCACTCTCAACACACTGTATTAAACTAAGTCACAAGACATGATGACACGGGACATGGTGAACACGTTATATATATATATATATATATATATATATAAACTAGTGAATTACAGATACAAAAATGAAATACATACAAATATTCAATTGTTTTTTAAATTTAGAAACTAAAACATTTACAATTTTACATGATGATGATACACATTCATACAACTTTTGCTCTTGACCCTACTGTCTTGCTAAAATAGTGTTTTCTTCAGCATTTAAAGCTGTTGTTGCGTCCCCACTTCCAACAGATGGAGCACAAGCAGAACCTGAAGAAATTGGAGGGGAGACAACACCAAAGGGGCATTCATCACTTTCCTTTAATCTTTTCCAGCTGCCATTGCTGATTGAGCGATTATTTCTTTGAAATGAAATAGACAATGGATTGTTGTTGGAAAAAACTCAAAGATTGGTGAACAAATCCACTTGCCCAGCATTTGGAATCCCTGTTAACACTGCACAATAACCCTCAGCTGCACTCCAAAATGTCTCACACCTCCAGCTTGTTGAGTAAAATGAGCTCAAATGCAAGGAAAAACTGAAACATGCTTTATGGGATGTAGGCCTCCTTTAAGGGGGTCACGGTGAGGGCACATGTCCGACATGTGCTTGGCACGTATCTTGTGAACAAGACATGTGCTAGACACGTGCCCTCACATATCAATTTCTATGGTCTCTATTTGGACATGTCATGTTATTTAGATATTAAATGATCTCATGACCCATGCACATTTAAGTCGATCAAAGCCCAACCCCATGTCCTTCAAATTAAACAAACCCCAAGAGTTAGCTCAATCCAATGAACCATCCACCCAATGCATGTTAATGATATGGAGGAACTAGGTCACAAATTCAAATCCAATCAAGTTCTTCAGGCTTACAAGCCACCATTGCAACTAGCGGTTGTGCTACCCTCCATGCAAATATTTCGCCGAAGAGGAAGGGATGCTACGAGGTTTCCCTTAGAAATAATTATGGACTGGCTTCCTTTATCTTGATGTGTTAAGTTTTCCCTTCCCCAGTTTGGGAGTGTGAGAATTTATGTAGCTAGATTGCAACATTAACATCAATTTCTTTTGACTAAGAAGCCACTAATAAGAGTGTATCTATTCCACCAAAGTCACTCTTGACTTACACCTAGTCCCAACTAAACATAAGCACAAGCAGGGTTGCGGGGAAGCTTCAAACCCCCCTCATTCCCGTTTCCGAAACGCACTCCGTGCGGGAGCGTTTTGGAAACGCTCAGAAATGCGCTCCCGAAAATGCTTCCTGAGGGGAGCGTTTTCGGGAGCGTGTTTCCGAACCTGTTAAAACGCTCCCTGCCTTTTCGGGAGAGTTTCAGGAAGTGCTCGGGAGCGAACGCACCCTGAGCTTTTCTGACGTTTAAAAAACGCTTCGAGAGCGTTTTTAAAACGCCAGAAGCGATCGGGGAGCGTTCGCTCCCGAATGCTCCCCGGAAAAAAAAATGCTTCCCGCCGCGCGCAAATTTTTTTAAGTGAAAAAACGAATTGTTTATAAGGGGGGGTGTCATTTTAGTTTTTATTGTTTGTTGGTGGTAGAAGGAAACCGAAACAAAGACAGAGCGAGCAAAATAAAAGGAGGATTGCAAGAAAGAGGTAGGCCTTCTAATCCAATTTTGTATTTTCTAGGATGAGTTTGTAGGTTGTTAAATTGTTTAAAAATGAAAACTTGATTTTCTTGAATGTTGCATTTTATTGAATTTAAAACTATTGTTTTTTTTCCTATGTTGCATTTCCTATTCCCATTTGGCATTTTTCCATTTGTTTTGCAGGCTAGACACTTGAAACTTGAAACTTGTTTCCATCTTGGCTATATGGCTAGGGATTTTCCTCATGTTGGTTCCTTTCTTTGTGATAATGATGTTGGAGAGTGCTAGAAGAAAGAGGCAAATCAGAGAAGAGGAGGATGAAGAGGAGGGTTCCGGTGGATTTGAAGAAAATCCTGAAGAGGAGGAGGGTTATGCTGAGGAGGAAGTGGGGAGTGGAGAACCTGAGGACACAGATTCCCCAACTAAACGAGACCAAACTCAAACACCTTTGTGGAAATATGTTCAGAAAATGGAAGGAGGGAAAGGTGGTGGAACCACTAAATTTATTTGCCCCCATTGCAATAAACAATACCATGGTTCATACACCCGTGCCAGAAGGCACCTTTGTGGGATAATGCCAGGGGATGGAACTAAAAATATTGGAATCAAAGTTTGTGCTTTTGTGCCAGCACCACAGAGAGAGATATATAGGAAGGAAGAGGGGGTTGCCCTACAGAGATCATTTAAAAGATCTAGGGGTTTCGTTGATTCAGGCCCAACACATCATGGACAAACAAGTTCAACTTCCACCCATGCCAGTGGTTTTGGAGGCAGTGGCATTGGATTAAGGCGTAGAACCATATCCGATTCCTAGACGAAGGGTGTAGGAATGATGTGGATTCAAAAGTTTACCGGTTTCTATATGCATGTGGGGTGTCATTCAATGTTCTTCGCTCACCTTATTGGCATGAAATGGTTTCTGCCATTAATGATGCCCCCAAAGGATACAAAAGCCCTGGGTATGACAAGGCCAGAACCGTGGGTTTTGATCATGAAAAAGCTAAAATAAACAATTATTTGGCTAAAATGACAAGTTCGTGGAATGAGCATGGGTTGTCCATTGTCTCTGATGGATGGACCAATGTAAAAGGAAAACCATTGATAAGTGTTTTGGCTGTGTCGGTTAGTGGTGCAATCTTCCTAGCAGCATATGATTATTCAGACAAATTCAAAACCAGCATTAACATTGCAGAACCATTACTTGATATAATTGAAAAGACTGGGCCATACAATGTCATACAAGTCATCACTGATAATGCTGCTAACTGTAAGGCAGCAGGAGCAATTATTGAGGATAAATACCCCAACATTTTTTGGTCTGGGTGTTTGGTTCACACAATGAACCTTTTCATGCATGATATCATCAAAAACAAACAACCTCAATTCAAATGGCTTGGTGATTTGTACAAGAGAGGTAAAAAAATGATAAAATTTATTACAAATCATAGCAATACCCATGGGCTTTTCCGTACTCACTCCAAATTGGAGTTGTTGAAGATAGCAAAAACTAGATTTGCTGGCTATTACCTCACCTTCAAGCGCCTTTTGAAGGTAAGAGAGTCATTGGCTGCAATGGTATCAAGCCCACATTGGCAGCTATTAAAGGACAAGGCAGCAACAATAGTTGACAGGCAAGGTTTCGAACATGTGGAGGAGACCGCCCTTGACCCTCTGTTTTGGGCACGTGTGAGGGAAATTTTGAATTTTACCAAGCCCATTTATAACATGATTCGGTTTGCAAATACTGATAAACCAGTGATTGGAGAGGTTTATGAACAAATGGATAGCATGTTGGGGCAAATAAAAGATATTGTTAAGGATAATGATCCCAACTTGTATGCTATGATTCATGACTGTGTGTGTGCACGGTGGAATAAACTCAATATTCCACTACATGCTTTGGCATATATCCTTACGCCAAAATATTACTCTCCATCTTGGTTGGGCCAACCTGCACCTGGAGGTGCGGTTAGGGTGAAACCTCACACAGATCCAGAGGTACAATAGGGGTACATGAAGGCATTGGACAAGTTGGTACCCGACAGGGAAGAGTGTGCTAGACTGAGCCTTGAATTAGGCAAATACTTCAGTTGCACTGCTAACTTTGGTTCTTTCCATGCAATGGAAGACAGGGACAGATTTGATGCTCTCACATGGTGGGAAGCATATGGCGACATGGGACTTTTGCCAAAGTTGGCTAAAAAAGTTCTCTCACAAGTTGTGAACACTTCTTCTACAGAGAGGTGTTGGAGCACCTACAGCTTTATACACAATGTGAGAAGAAACAGGCTGAATGAAAACCGAGCTGAAAGCTTGGTTTATGTGCATTATAACTTGAGGTTGTTGAGCCATTATTGTGATCGGGCAAATGAGGATCAATCATACAGAGTCTGGGACAACAACCCAAAGGATGATAATTTGGAGGACGGCACGTTACATCTGGAAGAATTGGAAGCAGAACTTTATAGGGATGATGATGAAGCATCAGCAGCACCGCCACACACAGGGCCAGTCCCACCATCTATTGGTAGCAGTGCGGGTGCCAGTGCCAGTGCCAGTGCCACTCCTCGATATCACACTGTTGTTCCTTTGCAGATCCAGCCTCCACCTTCTAGTCGTGGTCGTGGTACTCCTGAGAGTACTAGAAGACCAACATTTCCTCGTGGCTCACAAAAATTAGACATTTCTTGTGGGCATGGCAAGGGGCCAGCCAGATAAAATAGATTTGTTGTTTACTAGTCTTTTCTATTTGTTGTTGACATTTGAACAGTTGAAACTTGACTCTTTCATATATTTAATGACAATTTAAGTTTGAAGTTTGAATTTGAAAGGTGAAACTTTGAAGTTGGCATTTATAAGTTTACAAGTCATTATGAACTATGAATATGATGCTTCATGAAAGTTATATGGTGATCAATGAATCAATGATGATAAATGTTATATAATATCAATGATGATAAATGTTATATATTGAATTTTGAAATCAATGAATCAGTGATGATAAATGATATATATCAATGATGATAAATGTTAGATATTGAAATTTGAAATCAATGATGATAAATGATATATATCAATGATGATAAATGTATATTGAATTTTGAAATCAATGAATCAATGATGATAAATGTTAGATATTGAAATTTGAAACCAATGATGATAAATGTTATATATCAATGATGATAAATGTTATATATTGAATTTTGAAAGCTTGAAACCTTCAGATTGATGATTTGCGAGACTCAAGAGTCCATATGTTCTCTGCTTCCAACTCGTGGGCGTGGTTGATGAAGATTATAACTTCTAGATGATTGATGTTATATGATTCAATCTATGTTTTTATGTTTTTTATGTCTAATACATCATTCTACATGTTTTTGTTGACATATATGCATCAAAATATAAAAAAAATATATATATATATATAGATATAAATGCTCCCGAAAACGCTCCGGACCGAAAGCTTCTAAAAATGGCGCTCCCCGCTCCCGCTCCCCAAGTAACCTTGAGCACAAAGCACAAGCACAAATGAAAAACAACCCCTGAGAACCCCACCTGTCGTCAGGAGACTAACTGATAGGGTATGATGCAATGTGGAAAAAGTCGAAGTCGGGATTAAATCGGCAAGGGTCAAAAAGTTGAAAAACTCGATAAAGTCCGGAGCTTTTTGAAAAAGTCGGCAAAATTTTAAAAAATACAAAATTAATCATTTTTTTTTTTGAAATTTTTTAGCATCTAAAGTATCCACAACATCAAATAAATGCATTTCCACATAAACATGTAACGAAAGCTAATATATAATATGTATATGAAGTCTAGTGCTAAATCACATATCAAAATAGTGAATCAAGTCCTGAATCTTGAGACCTGTCTCAGTCTCAACTCTCAAGAGTCAAATATCAACAAAAAATATAATAAATGTATATCATGAGTCATCTCCATGTCATAAAGTAATCAGTCATTGAGATCCCCTGCCCCTTTTACGGGAATAGGGAATGGCTTTGCCTTTTCCTCTAGAGGAAGAAGGTCTTGCCCCTGGGGATACAAATGGACTCAGTCATCCTCTAGAAGAAAATAAAAGAGGTGGCCTATGTCCTTTGTCGCTACTGTTACCCATCCTAGATGGTGTCACCTCCTCCTCCACATCCTAATCCTACTCCGCCACTTGACCCTGCTCCTCCTCCTCTACCTCTGGCTCCTCCTCCCCTGCAACTGCTACCTCCTCTGGTGCTAGTGCCTCTGGATCCACATCTAACCAATCATGGATCGAGTCCATGGCCAGCCTCTCAGTCTCGACCCTCCATGCAGCAGTGGACAAATCTCCAAATCCACACCACAAATCTTGGACAATGGCAAAGCTCAAGCCTCAATCACCTCCTCTCTCTCCACAGCCCTCAAACGCAGCAAGCGGATTGAAAAATGAAAGAAAAATCGAGTTTCGGCGTCTTAACCACGCATTTTGAGAGACAGTCAATTTTTTCAATCGAATCGAGATAAAGTCGAGACTTTCACGATAAAATCGCAGCTTTTTCAAGGCTGAAAGTCAGCAAAAACTCTGCTGATATAATCGGCTCAGTGAAAAATTTGGGATTTTTGGAAAAAGTCAGGACTTTTTGCCGACTTTTTCCACAGTGGTTAAGGTTAAGGTTAAGGTTCAATATTAAGGTCACAGCCAAGCCAAACACCAAATTGGTGTATGAGGACCCCTTGTTTGTGGAACAAGGGACCCACCTCCACGCAGTGATTTTACTGCTAAGTCTACGAAGCCATACATACTCTACCCCCCTCTGGTTTTGAACCTGTGACCTCTTAAGAGGAAACACATGCTCTTAACCATTAGGCCCACTCAAGCTATGAATAACACCCATTTTTCACCAACAAACCAAGCCCCAATGGGAGTATGAATAATACCCACTTTTCACCAACCAAGCAAGGCCCCATTGATAGATATATATATAGACATTTTGGGTTCATCTTGAGTGGTTGAGAGGAATGTTGCTATCCTCCCTAAAGCGCCTCGAAATTCACACACCTCCCTCGATTTACGTACCTAGGGGTCGAATTCCTTTATTAAATTCGTGCCGGTGATTCTTTGGGATTCGAGCCTTTTATTCTTTGTAGCTTCCTCACCGCAATTAATGGTACATGTGACCTCCTCCTTCTCATATTTCTAAACTCTCCTCCCCTTTTGAATAGCTCATGAAAAAATGAATAAGGAGATTTACTTCCTTTTCCTTTTTGTCTTCTCAAAATATGAGAACCCTAACCCTTGAGATCTAATGGCTAAGATTAATTCTCAGCTCATTAGATCAAGGGTGGAGATCATTCCCTCTCTTGACCCCCTCCCTCACGTGGTCCCCCGCAATTAATAAGCCTCCTAGACATTTTTTATGATTTTATACCATGTGCACATTTTCCCTCATAAAATCACTTTTAAAACATAAAAGTCACTTTCATATTATAAAGTGCACTTTGTATTTTTCTCATAAAGTCACTTCACGACACAAGTGATATTAATAAATTGAAGTACATAGTACATAACCCATAAAAATTAACTTTGCTCCATGACATTAATTAAACTCATAATGTCCCAAGACAAAAAGTCCTTAATATGTCTTCCTAGGCCAAAAGCATAAATGCACTAGGAAACACCTCCTTGGTACCCTTATTTTCAACAGGACTCGGATATGTTATATTGGAAACCTAAAAGCTCATAGGATGAGATTCTAACAAACTCCAGTGTCACATGTAAGCTCCCCCTCCCCTCTTTCCAAGGGAGATGTGACAAACATGATCTTCGAGTGAAAGGCTCATCTTGCAATTAAATAAGGAGATGTAATAGCAAATCTTACACAAAGAAAAAAGGGTATAGCAAGCACTCATAAGGGTAAGCCCCATAAGGCAGCCATCATGAAATATTTATGGTGGAAATGCTTTGTCCCTCCGTCAATGGCTATAACAGGAGAGTCCTTGGCGCTTCATGTCTCATACGGACCACGGTTAATAGTATCCAAATTTAAACAAATTTGTCATGAAAATAAGGTTTCGCGCTTGCCAACATGGATTATCCTCATTTGCCAACACAAAGCAAGGATATCTAGGTTGTTCATAAAGGCATAATGACTTCAAGGGAAATGTTCAAGGTATAATGGAGGCACTTAGTGGTGGAGTGGAATGTATTTTGAAGATGGTAGCCAACTAAAGTTGAGTACAAAGAAGGCCAAGATTAGTGGAAAAGTTGATAATGAACGAAGTTGATTAGCAGAATCCAAATTATCCACAGTATCATAAAACAATGGTCGACGTTTCGAATCCCAATGGGGATCCATCTTCAGGACGAGAAGTGAATGAAGAATGAAAGGTCACCTGTGACCTTTCATTCTTCATTCACTTCTTGTCCTGAAGATGGATCCCCATTGGGATTCGAAACGTCGACCATTGTTTTATGATACTGTGGATAATCCGGATTCTGCAATTAACAACAACCACAGAAGTTTAAAAACCGAAGTTGATAAGTTTAATAACATAGATATCTGACAATCGGAGTTGGAGAGGATTAGTCCCTTTCAATCATTAGTAGACTATCTTTCACAAGTTGAGGATGGGATTCATCAAGTGGTTAGTTTGGAAGATCAAATGCATCAAATGTAGACCCAACTTAAATAATGGGTTGTCCAATTTGGCAATAAACAAGTGAGCCATAAAACTGCCTCAACTAACCCTCCAAATGAAGTTACAAGAAGAGTAACGAAGCCTCTAGCTAAAGGAACAACAAACAAAGTCAAAGGCTCTCTCCAAATGTGCACAACCAAAATTACGTGTCTCTTCTTGGACTTTTTTTCTTTGCCTTAAATTTAGTTATCTAGATTATACTTTTTGGTTGTCTTTTGAGGATAGTGGTGTCACTAGCAAAAGCATTAACATAACAATGAGACATTGCCACCCTACACAAGAATCCATGAGATCCTCTAATCCCATTGCTCGCAACACTCAACATAGAGGGATTGCCACCTTTACTTGTTTTAGCACAAGGCAAATGGACAGATGCCTATCACCAAATTTCTTGCCTCCTAGAGGGATTCATCAACCTTGAATGTCAAATGAGGTACAAAAATGGCTTTCCAACATCTCCCCTTGAGGATAAAACAAAAGGATCCTTTTAGATCTAGCCATTTTTTGGAGGATATCACCAGGCTCAGCCTTGGAATATTTGTGGTGGTGAATGATACGAGTCATATGACTCCTCTTCTTATTCGAATGTTGGCCAGGTTGAGATTGTCCAATTTGGCAATAAGCAAGCAAGTTGTGGTCCTGTATTGACTAGTCCCTCAAATGAACAAAGTTGCAATCACAGCAACAAAGCCTCTAGCTAAAGGAACAATTAACAATGTCAAAGGCTCTAATCCTCGAAATGTGCAAAACCAAAATTGTATGTCTCTTCTTGGACTTTTGTTCTTAGTGCTAAATTTTGTTATCGATATTATACTTTTTGGTTATCTTTCGAGTATAGTGGTGTCACTAGCACAAGCACTAACATACAAACAAGACATTGCCCCCTTACACAAGAATCCATGAGACTCTCTAATCTCATTGCTCACAACACTTAGCATAGACGAATTGCCACCTTTACTTGTTCTTAGCAGAAGGCTCACAGACAAATGTCGATCACCAAATTTATAGACATCCCAACATCCCATAGCAAGAGACATCCCCACAACACCTCCAATGGGTAAGGAACAGCTCAAGGACATCCCCAAGTCATTATTTGGGTTTCAGGGAAGGCAAGCGGAACCCTAAGGACCATTCCCCCATTCCCAATACATAGGGAACACAAGGGACGTGTCCCAAACCCCTAGTGACATGTCTTCTTGATACTCGAAAATTTAAAACAATTTTGATAAGCAAACAATTCAATATTTGTCATTAGACTTGATGGATGCCATACAACTACCTATCAATTAGAGGTCTCTTTATTTGAGAATTTATATCATGTGTATGCATGTCATTAGAATCCCCGAGTCATTATTTGGCTTGGTGGGAGGCAAGGGACACCATGAGGCCATCCCCCCATCCCTAATACATAGGGTGCATAAGGGACATCTAAGACACTCTAGCCACATGTCTTAAAACACAGAAATTCAAAACAATTTCAAAACTAGACAATTCTATATTTGCCATTAGACTTGATGAATGTCATACAACTACCCATCAATTACAGCTCTTTATGTGAATTTATACCACATATATGCATGTCATTAATATTCCCACATTTTATTAAATCCATCAAACTATTTTTGGTCTTTGTTGCCCCGATAGCATTGGATATGGCAATAGTAATATGTTAGGCAAGCTCGTTTGTCCATGTACGTATGTATTTCAATTTTTTAAATATGATGTGTATAGTCATATCATATCCAAAGTTTCCAAGGAAGGAAGCCTGGAAGAGTGCAATGGAGGATGGCGGAAAACCTAGGTTTTACATATCTGGACTATTGGCATTCGAGGCAGCGGACACCCATGGTTGGGCACCAGACGAGAAAACCACCATTGATTCGATGGCTTTTAGCCTCGCACTTTAGCCGCATTAGTAGTTTGTATGGAACTGGTTTTCCTCTGATAGTACAGAAGTCGCCATCCTATACCCCATCGACCTCTTCAGCCTCTGGCCTTGCCAAGGGGTGGATGCCCATCATCAACGATGGGCTCGGGCAATTACACTCAGCTCCTGCCTTCAGGCTCCTGTCCGCGGTGGATTTGCTGAGAAAACCTGCACAGAACCAGTGCCGGCGGTTTCCAGCAAAGAATGGTGATTGTTTTTAGCGCTAGGCAGTACGCGTGCATTAGCGCTTTGTGGTGGCCGCCCCCAAGATGCCCCATTCTGGGGAAACATGTCATTTGGCTCCTATAGAACCCAGTCCAAGCTACTAGAACATAAGGCCAAAGGAACTCACAGAACTACCACAGGAAATGAGATTCACGTAAGCTCTGCACATTTTCAAGTTTTCATAAAGCCCCTAGTGGGGAATAGTTTTATAGTTTGGGTACGGGACACAGACTGGATTTCAAATATGAAGGAAAAAATCAGGTCTATCTCAGGTTACCCGTGCCACATTCAGTCATTGATCCATGGTGGGAAATCCTTACTAAACTCCTACGCTGTCAAGGCATATCCCATTGGCCCTGGATCTACCATTTACCTCAACCTGAGACTGCGGGGTGGCAAAGTAGATCAAAACAGAGCCCAAGGACCCACTCAAGGAGCCAGTACCTCCAAACTAGAAACCCCAAAAGACCCTCATACAGGAACGTTTTGCAGGGGAAAAACAGAGCAACAACAGCAACTGCACCAGCAGAGAGTACCCCCCAAGCCATACATTGTGGAGCAACAAAATTGTGTGCCCGATCTGAGTATAGATATTCCAGAGATAGACGAGCATCGATACACATTTGAATCTCAAGAAATAATATGCAGATTCAACTGCTTTTGGCCCAAACCAATGGAGCTTTTTCATTGGATCTTCACTAACTGGACCATGGACTGTGAAATCCATCTATGTTCTAAGGGCTTCTTCATAGTCAAGTTCCCATCATCGGAAGCCAAAGATATCATACTGGGGGAAGGACCGTGGTTCTGGGGATCAACCGGCCTCTTCATCACACCATGGTTTCCAGATTTTGACGCAAACACAATGGAGGTTACCAAAATGTCGGTTTGGGTCCAGCTATACAACCTCCTGCTTCATTTTTGGAATGAAAGTGTTCTAGGAGGCGTTGGGAACATCCTCAGGAGATCTATAAAAACAGATACCCAACGTTTGGAGGAGAACATCTACACTTTCGCACGAATCTGTGTGGAAGTGGACCTTAGCAAAGGTCTACCAGAGAGCATTCAGCTGATTCACAAACAACAAAGATGGATGCAACATTTAGACTATGAAAACACAACATTCAGATGCAGAATATGCAGAAATACAGGACACTTACAGAACACATGCTCGGAAGCAAAACGAGATAACAGAAAAAAGAAGAAGATAGGGAAAGCAGCCAAAGGATGGCAATTTCCTTCATTTGATCCAAAGCAGGAGAAAAGCGAAGAAGAGGAAGACCCCATCCCAAACGAGAGTAAACAGACAACAACCCCTCTGGGTGCACAAGAACAAGAAATGCAAGATTCTTTTGACATTACCACCACAGCACAGCCGGCAATGGATCCTGGGGCGCCGAACAGAGGGGGAACTAAAAGGCAACACATTTCAGATACTTCGGACTCAGATAAGGACAATGGAGCACTCACAGAAGAAAACCAGCTCGCCCTTATCTTGGCCACGCCAACACAAGGAGCTTGGCAAAAGGTTGAAAAGAAAAAAGGGAGAAAATCTTAATTTCTCCCCTTGTATTATATTTTTTACTTGCAGCATACTAGTATGTCTTGATTGATAATTACCAACACATGTAACATGTAATTTTGTTTTCATTAATAAAATTACGACTTTTTTCCTTAGAAAAATCATATCCAAAGTTTCCTTTAAAATTTATGTAATTTTCTACTATAGTTTTAACCCTTCGTCTGAGACAGGGGGTTGTGGGCCATTCATCATCTGCACCAGCTTTCTCCTACAAGGATGTTGTCCATGCACAGCCCAAGAAAGAAGCTCAATCCCCTGCAGCCCCCAAGCCTTTTCTGGTTGATAAGATGGAGGAAGTTCCCTCCATAGAGATTTCCCATCCAGATCTGGCAGATCAACTTCAAAAATATGCAGAAGTCGCCATCATCTGTAGATTCAATGGACTTTGGCCTCGCACAAAGGATCTCTACGACTGGATCTACGCCAACTGGACCCACAATTGTACTGTCATCTTCTGCTCAAAGGGCTTCTTCATTGTAATGTTGATCACGGCAAGGATTACCAGAAGGTCCGTGGTTTTGGGGAGCAACAAGGTTATTCCTCACCCCCCTGGTTCCCAGATTTCGACCCCTCTACGGCAATCATCACCAAGATTCCTGTCTGGGTCAGGCTTCCCAATTTACCTGCTCACTTATGGCACCTTTCAGTCTTCCAAGGAATCGGAGACACCCTAGGCCGCTATCTGATAACAAATCCCCTTCGGGAGTACCAAGGACTATACACATATGGCAGAATATGTGTTGAAATAGACATAAGTAAAGATCTACCTGATCAAATCAATCTCAAGATCGGCGATTTCCTGTGGACACAGATTCTGGATTATGAGAACACTACCTTCCGCTGTCGCCATTGTCACCAAACAGGGCACCTTCAGAACTCCTGCCCCACGTTCCTTGCCCAAAAAAAGCAAAACAACCTCAAATCAAAACCCAAAAGATGGATACCATGTTATCCGCCTTCCGTGGATGACATTGAGTCCATGAGTTCAGATGAGGAGGAGATTGATGCAGAATGGAGCGGGCAAAGCAGATGAAAGACTCATCCTCCACTATCCCCGAGTTACCCCCTGTCACGACAACCTCTCAGAAACGCACCCATGAGTCCTCCTCTTCTAACACAGATAAGGAGACTCCTCCAACAGTCAACTACAGTCTACAAGTGGTTCTAGCCCATCCGCACCAAGCTGGATGGGTCAAAGTCAACGAAAAGAAAGGACAAAAATTTCGAATGGAGGATTCTACCCATTCTAGGTAGAACCCAGTTTCTATCTTCTTTTGTTTCCTAGTCACGCTTCACTGCTCTTTGTTTGTTTCATGTTAACTCTTCAGGACCGAGGTTGATAGTTTATCATTTCCGGTTGGCCCGTTTCTTCCCTCTCTTGATTGTAATCTCTTCTTGTACCATATGATCGCTTAATAGAATTAGTCTTATTCAGAACAAAATAATAATAATAATAATAATAAATAATAATAAATAAAAAAGAAAAAATAAATAAATAAATTATGTAATTTTTATCCAACTCCATATAAATATCAGTAACATTGTAACTTTGCTCATAAGCCTCTGTCATTTTATACCATCATAAGTTCATTGCAAATAAAATATGTAGCATATTTAATGGATCGCCATAATTCCTAATGCTGTTCTTTCTCTTGAACTCAGAACTGTGTGCATGTTTAACATAATGTCAAGCTGCAAGCATGCATATTTGTATAGGGACCATTTATCATGTTGTTTCATCTTATTCCTCAACTTCAAAGACAAAGTTGCCTCAAAGAAATCAACAGAGTCCACAGATATTTAACTATAATTATGTTTATAATACCATCATGAAACAAAAAACAAAGTATAAAACACGATATTTGTCATGTTATTCTGAATCTGTCAAATCCCTAAGGTCATGACTCGGGGACAATTCATAAACAATCAAAACTAATTAAAAAAAATTAAACAGAGTCTCAGCACATCAATTACAACCTACAAATTTTATGTTAACTTTTATTGTAACCATAAACAAAAAGCTGCACTCTCTAAACTTGAAAGAGATCATGGAACAAACCACATAAATATATATTATAAAGCAATCATATTCATACTAGAATGGCTTACCCTTGAATCAGGATTCTGATCTACATATCTAATATGAACATTCTGGATTGTAACCTGAATGTTGTCAATAATCTGAGACAGATAAATTGAGATTAAATTAGCACTATATTTCTGCAGAAGGTCAGAGATTTAAAGCAGGAATAAAAAATCTCCATGTATGCTATACGTTAAAATTAATACAATATTAGATGGATGTTTTTTTTCCTAGACTCACTAGCAGGCCCATATTTCTATTTTTGTATGCACACCGTCATTCAAAAGAAGCTTTTTAACTTGTGAAAGTATTTAAAATTAAACTGCATTAAATCATTGAAACTTCTAATGATGCCCTTCTCACCTTGGCCGAAAGATAGGAAATAAATGATTGGCCAGCTTGATTATCTAACAAGATGAAATCAAGGATCAGCATAAGCTTAAAAAAATGTAGAAAAATCAAGATATCAAAATCTATTTTCTATACAAGTATATTATACAAGATATCACTCTTTCACATTATTAACACCTTTTCATGTTATAAATGGCCCACCACAAACTCTAAAAGAAACTAAATTAGATATAAGCAATAAAGCAATTATAGAATTAATACCACATTGCACCAAAAAGGGTGATTTGAGGAAATCTGATATTTGTTTCACGATGAAGCCATGCCAGATATGGCCAATATAGTGGCATTTTCCAGACATGTATCTTACCGAAGGGGATCCCATTTTAACACATAAATTCAAAAGCACTGGTCACTAGCTTTATCGACTCCATCAATTAATCCCTTATAATATGGGCTCCTAGCCAAAATAATTTCTTACCAGAAACACGTCTTGATAACTTTGCAAGCTCTGCAGCTGCAAGATTTGCCTTTTTCCCTGCCAATTCTCTTGCTTCCACAGCACCCACACTCCACTACCACCAAACCAGAAGTTATAACGAACTTTAATTAGTGACCTTCTGATGAATTGCCAGTCAATTATCTGAAGGTACAATTTTTGTAATTTACAATGAAATTGACATAACATATCTTCCAGAACAAGCCCAGATTTCTTCAAAATCAAAATCATCAGAATTTAGAAACATTATGCACTTATTTCTAATGCACGTGATAGTTTAACGGAAAACAAACCTCAGAGTCATCTCTTCGACAAGTACATATGTACACATCCTCTAAAGCAATAAGTATTGGATCCCAACCAAGTTTTTTCCAGGGGATTTTAATACTCAGTTTCCCAATCACCCCTGACAGGCACATTGTGGACAAGATGTCAGAAAATCAATGATAGTCTGAAAAAACCCAGTCAAAAAGACTTTCACTTGAATATGAAAAGGGTTACAAATTATTAGCATCGTCCAAACATCTGTGAATAATAATGGAAAAATTTATACTGCAGTCCGATTAAAACGATCACAATGTATAGCCAGTCATATGACATGGACTAATAACAAACACAGTTTATTGGTCAGCAACCTTTGGCTTGAAGCCAATTTCAGAAACAGTTCTCTGGAGTCTGAACTCGTGTGCATTATCCATAAACTATGATAAATAAACAAGGTAATCAATACTGCATTATAAAACATAACTTCCCAGAACAAATAAACTGTAAAACATGTGCTACTGGGCCTGTGTTCTTATTTATCAATAAGATGCATAAAATTCTAGAAAGTGACCAAGCAAGATCAATTTGAAAGATTAAATATATGCTCAGCGTGAATTTTTCTCCGTATCCAAATGATGGACATTCTCTTAGTTCAATTCAAAATCACTCACATAGGACATAGAGCAATTTCCTTGCAAATAGTAAAGCAGGAAACCCTTAAAGATGTGATGCCCATTTTTAGTTGGGTGCACTACATTGCTAAATTTGGAAGTCAGGATTAGAAGAAAATATGATAAACAGTTTCACATTGGTCCATTTTAGGGTAAACTGTCTTGAGTTGAAGGTTTATCTTCATCCTCGGCAGCCAATTCTGGAACAGGTTTTGTACTACAAAAATGTATTCCTATGCAAAACAAGTTACAGAGATCAGGTGATGATTTCTCTAGATTTCTTAAGCTTCTGTGCTCTGGAAAAACAAGAAAAAAGAGTAGATTGTCTTAAATAATTATAATCTATAGATACTCATACCTAGAACACAGAATACTACTTCACAATCCCGTTGTGAAGCTCATTTGTTGATTGTTTTATATTAATGAATCCAGAAAGTCATCAGATATAAATTGTCACAACCATAGCAATTAAGTGAACTTCGTTTTCCCTTGCATTTTCAAAACTTCACTTCCTGCTTCTGAAAGCATGAAAGTAACATGTATTTTATTAAGGTGGACTCTTTTCTTCGTGATTTGCAATAAAATTTGATAATGGGTGTGCATACAGGCAGGTATATTGTGCAGGGTATGGCAGTGAACCACCCAATGTGGAAAATTCTGTGCCCTTGAATGGTTGCCCTAAGATAATGGATGTGAATACTGGCCAAGATATGGTGCAGGGAGGAGCACTGAAACACCCACTGTGGAAGATTTATGACTCTCTAGTACAGTTGGTTGCTTAATTTTTGTCGTTAAACGCCTTAAGGTATGGTTGCTCTAGAATGTTGCCCCAGCAAAGGTGTGATTAATTTTCAGCATAACGCAATCCTCTGCTGATTTGCATAGTTTTAACTTCTCTCCTCGCGGTATAGGGGGGTGACTACATCTTTGGAAAATGCCAATATTTCCAATTAATGGAACAATCATTTCCAAACAACACGTAAATCATAATGACGTTAATAGCGGCTACCTTTCTTGATTGCAAATGGTAGCTGGAGGTAGTCAAAAGCTTCCAATACTAATTCAACATTCTCTAACAAAACTTCTCCTGCAAAAACAAAGACCATATATACTCATTTTCCATTCACTGCACTCCATACCAAGAATGATTATTAAAAGTAGAAACCAAACAAAAAGCTAGGAACTCGATGATGAACCAGTTAGGGTTTTGTGGAACAATTGTCAGAAACTATTATATTATGCTATGTTTAACTCCTGTGTGTTAAGATAACTGACTCCTGGACCAAAATTTAATAAAAAAACAATGATAAAAACGACGATTGAGTCTTCACCTTTCCAGAGGCCTATCCGAAACTGGTCCTTGTGAATATCTTTCACATAGTTTCCGAGGTAGCCTACCAATAATTGATGGACCAAACTCTCGAACATTTTCGAATATATCTTAATTCTGTCAAAATCCGGCCTGCAACGATGAGGTCAAGACACAAGTGCAGTCGATGAAGAGGCAGAATCGGATTGAGAGTAGGGTTGTCTGCGGTTGAAAATCTCGAGCATGATTGTTCTCGAAATTGGATGGCAACGTGACATTATCTGCGAGGTGTTCCCTAATCAACGCTCAGGACAATCAATCTTGTCGAAGCAACAGATTTACCAGCAAACGTCCAGGCGCGGTTCTTTCCTAATGGCAACTTTGCAGGCAGGCAGAAAGGCCAAAATCATAATTGGAATTGAGGCATCACCGATTGATGAGTGGAACTACTTCAAATTGCAACTTTACGGCTACATTAAGCCTGAAGAATTAATAATAAGCCTGCAGAATTGGTAAGTTCCGCACTGGGATCTTTCAATTATATCTGCCATTTCGCTGATTCATTAGGGCTCATATATACATATATATAGAAGACCTTCGTCATTTTACGTTATTGCCCGCCGGCTCTTTCCATCCCTGTCCTATGGTATTGTAATTGGCTTGGATGCTGGTTATGCTCCGGCCATTGATTATTGTGGTTCTGTTGCTCCTGAAACCTCGTCAAATGCTCCGGTGCTCATGCGAGTAAGCCACTGCTTTCTTTGCTGTCTGTTATGTTCTACTCGCCCCTGCTGCACCTTTGCTCATGCTGCTGCTAGGTATTGATATCCATTAAGTTTGGATGCTTTAAACACAGTCTAATTCTTAAACGGGGTATGATTCAACTAGGCTACTAGACTTCGAACCGGAACTGGGATGTTGGAGCTAGGTCCTGGCCCTCAAAGCGCTATTGAAGAACACGTCCAAATGTTATTGAGATTAACTGGAACAGCAGATTACATGGTCCAATCCACTGGTTCTCTGCTCAGGTCCTTAACTGAATGAAACTGGAATCGATGTTATTTTTTCACAAATGGAGGCGAACGCTACACCCGGAATTATACTCTAGGAGCACTCGGAATTATACTATACTTTGTAATTAATCAAGCGTTGTGTTCATAATAGCCATCACATTTTTATGGAGACTTTATGTGTAAAGGAAAGAAGCAGTCTATGTCGTAGAAATTTTAAGTTTATGGTTTGTTTTTTTTATTAAGTTTCGGTACTTTATGCTAAGTGAAATAGGAGTAAATGTCATTGAAGCAATTGTTATGGTGCGGTTCATAAGATATCTAAAAAAAATTTAGCAAAGAAGGTATGAGTGAAAGAAAGAAAACATGGATGAGACAAAACTACACATGGATGCAAAAAAGGAATATCTACCTCAATGATTGTCCCACAAATAGCAAGGAGATAAAGAATTTTGTTATAGAGAAGTTTAGTAAACAGATATGGGGAAAAGAGTTGGGCAGAAAGAACAAGTACTACATTGAAGAATTCAACTTTACCTATGATGTCCAACAAAAAGAGTACATTGGAGTTAACATTCTATGGACCCTAAAGAAGCTTGGGAAGAACGAGTGTGTACATTTTTCACGTCTTGGGCAGTGGAATCAGAAAACATTTCATTTTGGAATGTGATGGGTTCAAAGACATCAAATAAAGTTATGGGAATATGTTAGCATCAGTTTCTTGGCATTGTCTTTTGAGCGATGGGATTGTTGGAAGGTTGGGCCGCATCATCAATTTTTAAATCTTAAGTAAAAGACTAAAATGCAAAAGGCAAAAAATAGGGAACCCATACACTATTTTTTGTTTGGTGGACTAAAATGCAAAAGGCAAAAAACAGGGAACCCATAGACTATTTTTTGTTTGGTGGACGTTAAAATTTCATTTCATTTATTTTTTATTGGTTTGATAATTAAAAAAAATAAAAATATTAGTTTGTGAATTTTAATCAAATATGTTTTTAAATGTATAATTGATTTAATTTCATGAAAAAATATAGGATATATATTTTTTGAACTAAAATTTAAGATTCTAAGAAATCTTTGTTCAATTTCAAGTAAAATTGATTAGAAAATGGTAAAACCCTTATACAAAATTCTCTAACAATTAACCTATCTGATTTGTACCAAAATGGTATATTGAAGCCAATATGTTATTGGTGGCTAAATCTCTAAACAAATAAGATAATTTTTTGTATAGGAAGATTTATTGTAAAAACAATTATTAAACATACATATTTTAGGTATAATATATTATAGGAAGATATGTGAAAGGGATATTGTAAAGCATTACTAGTAAGAGGTTTCTATTTTTCTTTTCTTTTCTTTTTTCGAGTAGAGAGGGAGGGGGAAGGTCAAGCAACAAGTATATTTACACAACATGAGGTGTCATTTCTTTATGACTACCCCAATTGGCATAAGAATCATAGTGTATTGGAGCTTATATGTTGTTGTGGACCACATCTTTCAACCAATGTGAAACTCAATCGTCAATCCCTATTAAGGACTAATAACCTAAAATCATGCCCTGATTTGAGAAGATCATCTAGTAGAAATCAAATTTCCAATGGAAGATGGCAAGAAGAAGGAAACTAAATATGGCAAGGATGAGTAGGGGGAGAATCCAAGAAGGCCAAGGTATGAGGAGACAATGAGCATTAAGATAGCAAAGGAAAGTGTCCAAAGTAGGCATGGGTGGGCAAGCCCGAAGGAGGTTCCCCATTTTATTCAAAAGGCATATGAAAATGTGGTAGCCAAAAGAATTGTTAGGACGCAAAACCTAGGGATGGTGGATCATGAAAAAAAAATGTCATGTAAAGAAGGGAGGGAAGGGAGTGAAGGAATAGGATGAGGCCACCCCAAGTAAATTGGAGCAAGTGGAGAGAAGTGTGTCGAGCAAGAGGGAAAACCCAAAGAGTGTATAGATGGATCAACACCCTTGAAGTAGAGCCAATGAAAATTTAAGTAACGGAAAAGCTAGAAGAAATTCAATAGAAACAAAATGGACCTCTCGAAGGAAAAGATCCCAAGGGTGGAAGAAACAATATGGTTTACATCTTTTAATATGAAATGGTTCAAAGTGGCAAAGTCTAATTCTAAAAGGAATTCAAAGATGTAATTGGTTAATTATGTGGATATGTCAAAAAAGGGATTAAGCTTACTAGTTCAAAGGTTAATAATTATATAGAAATTTGGTTGCACCATTTGTTTTGATTGATGGCCTTCTGAGTTACTATCCATGTAAATCTTTAGGACAAGCCAAAAAAAACTAAAAACCAAGTTTGTATGGTAAAGTTATGGACTCTTAAGCATTATATGTAAATAGATAAATAAATCAATAGAAAGTTACACTTATAGTTAAATTTCAAATCCTAAGTAAAATGTGAAACATAGCATCTATAATGTAACTTCATCATAACTCAAGTGGAAGCCACAATGATATTGAGCAATACACATGACTTTGTCTTGGGGAGTAAAATGAAGACAATTAATGTAAAGTCGATTGGTGATTATAATAGTTTGTTAAGCCCTTAATATATTAAATAATGAAGTTGTTTAATAAATCAATGAATACAATAAGAAACCTATCGAGATAAGGACGCAACACATTATTCATCAAGCACATAAAAGTAGTTGGAGCATTAGTCAAACGAAATGGAACTACAACAAACTCATAATGCATGTACCTGGTTCGAAAAGTTTTATTGTAAATATCTTCTTCCTTGATGCATACCTAATGATATCCGGATCTCAATCAATCTTCAAGAACACTACTACTCCCTTCAATTGATCGAACAAGTCATCAATCCTCAACAACAGATACTTGTTCTTAATGGTAACCTTGTTCAACTACATGTTATCCATGCATAACCTGAGAGTACCATCATTCTTCTTTACAAACAATAACGATGCACCACATGGTAATATACTTGGCCTAATGTATCCCTTGTCAAAAATTTCCTTCAACTCTAACTTCACCTCTACCAACTTTGGAGTGCTCATCCTGTATGGTGCCTTTGATGTTGGGGCTACCCCTAGTACCAACTCAATAGAAAATTCTACTTCCCTGTGAGGTGGTAATTATGAAATCTCTGTTGGAAACACATCTTGAAACTGTTGTAAAACCGGGTACTTGCTCAAGACATTTTCATCCTCAACTTCCTTACCTTCGTCGCTAGAAATATATACTGCAAATAACACACACCCTTTCCTGCGACTATACTTTGCCTACATAGTTGTCACCATTCTAACTGATGTTTCTCTTCTTGCCCTGCAAGACTCTTTGTTCTCCATTGTCATTTAATCACTCAATAGCTTTGTCATAACAATCCACTTTATTCCTTCGGAGATATAACCAGTCCATACCCAAAAGCATGTTATACGAACCCAACGACAATACATTCAAATCTGTTGATGTATGCATACCATTCAACTCAAATGCACAAGCTCTTACCCAATGATGAACTTGCTTCTTTGTATTTGTAGCCAACTGCACTAACCGTAAATTCTGCATGCAATTATTTATTCAAACCACACTTATCCACGAGGTTGGGATTAACATAACTATAATTAGATCTAGGGTCAATCATAATAGAAACAACTTAACAGTTTAGGATCCATCCTCCTAGTCGTCTGTTGAGTCCACATACAGGCTCTAGTTCTTTTAATTATTCTAGCTCTTCCTCTAATTCTGCATCCTCCCAACCCCATACCGCTACCATGTCAGGAGTTAATGTGAGTGGTGGAAACCTAGGTCGTACCACTGGTCCTAACCAAGTTAACCCTAAAGGAGGTAATGTCAGAACCTCTTCAAGTATGACCACTAATCCACCCTTACTTCCCTACATGGCTAGTTTGAGCCTCCCGTTTTAAGCCAACTCATCAATGATCTCCTTCTCCATGATAAGAATTCCCCTCCCCCTCATGCCAACCAAACTCCCCTGAGACATCCTCGCATTTAAAGGTAATCCTAGCGAAGACCCTACCAATCACATTCACTCCTTTCACATGTGGTTCTCTTCCAACTCCATTATCGGGGACTCCATTCATCTTCGTCTCTTACAACACACTCTAACTGGAGCTACTTCCAAGTGGTATGTCAACCAACCACATGCCTCTCACTCCACCTTTGTGACTCTTTCCAATTCCTTCCTTTCATATTTCAAATCACTTCTTTGATATGACACCGGTACTGAACTTTTGACTTCCTTTTGTCAAACTTATGCCACTCACCTTTCTGACCATGTACAAGAATGGCGCAGAAGAAGGAACCTTTGTAAATCCCCTTAGTTTGAAGACCGTGTGTATATGAATTGGTTTTTGAGAACCCTCTTGGCCCCCATAGGTAAATATGTTGCCTATCACTTCCCACAAATTGAGGAAGAATCTCTCTAGATAGCATTGAAATATAATTTTATATATGTAAAGTCAGGTTATGTTTATATCGTCCTTCTCGATCTACCTTGGCTTGGTTCTACTTCTGTACCGAGGGCATCTCATGCCACTGACGATATCGTTGGATCTCTTTCCCACCCTCATTAATCACCATATTCTCAACCTTCCTATGAGTTGTGGTCAACCCCACGGGGGACCAGTTTCATTACACCTATCCCCCTTTTGATCCATCGCCCATCAACTCTTACCAAGGTATAAGCACATCATATGCATTTTCCCATTCACATCAACCGGTGAAAAAGATGATTGTTGCTCAACCTGGTTACCAAAATGTTTCCGTGAATCCTTATTATATGCATGTATCGCCTAGCACCCCTGCCCCAACCTTCCATGCCTCCACCACCTTTACCGTATCAACAACCACCTCCACAGAGTCAAGTGTATGCTCAACAGAGTGCTACTATTCCCCATAACCCCAAGAGAAGGAAAAAGGGGAAGGGTAACCAAAACCTACAACCTCAAGGTAATTAAGGAAACCAAGGTAAACAACCTAATGCCAATAAGGGTGACCAATATAATCCTGCAACCCAAAAATAGGGCACACAACCAAATAAATACAAGGCTCTTAGAACCAATAAACCTAGTTTTTGTTGCAAGACTTATGGAAATTATACTCATGAATGTCCCCTTATCCCTGAGATGCGTCATGTGTGGGAAGCTCAAACAACTGCTTCTAGAGGACGTCAACCCTTTACTCCACCTCCTCCTTCATCGCAGATTTGAATGTTAACAATCCATTCCCTCGTAAAGGATATGTGGCCACCCAACCTGCCCAGAATTCTCCATCCCCTCAACCTTCACAACCTGGGAATGGAAATTACTAGATTCTTACGACGAATTTCAAAGATATCAACCTCCAAACTCATTCGCTCCTATATGATAATCCTCTTGATAAGTCATAGACTGAGTCCCATACCAAAATTTTCAGAGCCCCTTTTGTCACCAAATGGTACCTTATAGGTCCCTCTGCCTAAGGAAAAGGTTCATACTTAGATCACCAAAAGACCATTACATTGAAATGATGCTAGTTCTTGAGCCGCCCACACCTACAATACAATAGATGACTTGAGTGCAATCCCCTATTTCCATGTCAACACAAGAAGTCCTCTATAAGTGCCCATCCTAATGGAAAGCTCTACTACCAACTCTAGGCATTGTGGATCCTTTTGATGATCGTTTGATCATCATTGATATTGATAAAGCAAAATATCCCCCCCTTCCTTCATCTATTGCTTTTAGGATACCTGTCTCTATAAAAAATTCCATTGCTCAACGATGTATTGTAGACGAAGGCACCTCCAGTTGTGTCATGGTCACTAGTGTCTATAAACAACTTGGTTCCACTTACTTGTCACCATCCACTATCACCCTTAATGCATGGGATGGTCACCCCTCGCAACCTCTTGGTTTATATTAGAAATACCCCATCACTAAGATAATCATGATCGATATTGAAGTCATCAATGCCCCTTTCGATCATAACATTTTGCTTGGTCGCATTTATATGTATGCCATGTCAGCTATCAAATCCTCTGTCTTTTGCATGATGTGCTTTCCTCATAATGGAAATATTGTCACTATCGACCAATACTTGGTTAAGATCTGTTAATACATTAGCTTTCCTTCAAAAACCCTTACAATCCCTTCCGCGCACACAACCAGCAAAGTCCGCACAAAGCAAGGACTAGGTCTTTGCGCACACAGCCAGCAGGAGCCTTTTACCCAACCCAAAAACCCTTATAGATGCAAAAATTAGAATATCAATATCACATATCACTTCTTATTCAAAATGAACTACTTAGCTTAGAAAAACCCCATCTATTTATACTACACCTAGCACGCAGATACTATGGTCTCTGTTAGGTCCCTATATTACTAATATAGTTCCCTATTGTCGTTAGTGTAACCCCCTTATTGTTATTTTTGTACCCCTATAACCCCCATATTGTTATTATTGTGCCCTTAAATTATTATTGTTAGGTCGGCTAGGATTACATTGTGGCCCCATGGACTCCTATACATAGAAAGGAGGTTTTGTCATTTGTATCATCCAATAAATTTTCATTTATGTAATGTATTGGAGGTTTCCCCCTCAAAGTGGCTAATTTCTAAGGCGTTGATCTCTCTTTTATTCTATTTTTGGCGCTGGTTTCACAACATTTGGTATAAGAGCCTTGGATTTTAGGGTTTCGCTGCTCCAAACAGGTCATCGTGGAATTTTCGCTATAACTTTTTTTCTGCGAAGGTTCAGAAGCTGAAATTTTTAGGGTGCGAATTCAAAATCCTGAGGAACATCATCATAAAATTTCAGAGATTGGTTCACAATATGTTTGGAGATATGGTATGTGGAAGTTAGGTCTTTTTCAGGCTCCCGAATTTCATCTCAAAAGGTGATCATGGGAAAATATTCATAACTCTCTCTCTGAGCATCGGATTGGAATGCTGTAAAAAGTGGCCGCAAGTGCACGGACTGTAGTTTCTTTTCTATCAATTTCAGAGCCGAAGGAGGAAAAAGTGACACGTGGTAAGTCATAAAAGTTCGCTCTACTGAACTAGTCCATAATTAGGTCATTGTGGGAGATTGGACATAACTTTTCCTTGAAGAATCCAAATCAGGTCAAACCTATGGCATTCGAAAGAGGATTCAGAGGGCTACCTTAGGGCCAAATTTCAAATATTGAAGATCCGAAATCATAGAGATAATTCAGTTTCAATATCGAACTCCTCAAAAGCAAGAAAAATGTGTGTATTTTTTTTCCGAATTGTGTAAGTCTTATGTAAAAAATTAGTTTGAAGTGATTCCAAGGGAATATTGAGCATATATTTCAGTATTGGGTTATGAAATTCCTCCTAAAAATAATTCAACACCCATTAAGTCCTTAGAATAATATACTATGACTCATGAAGATGAAGAATTGCAGCATGATCTATCAAAATTACAAGAGCAAGTGCACCAAATTTTGCTCTTGCAAAGAGCAACAAAAAATGAAATGGAAGTTTCGAAGAAAGGCGTGGAAGCAAAGATGGATGGTTTGAAGAAAGGCATGGAAGCTAAGATGAATGGCGTGGAAGCTAAGATGGAGGACATGGAAAACAAAATGAAAGACAACATGGAAAACATGAAGAATGGTCTAAAAGCAGACTTGGAAGTTTTAACAAAGTTGATACAAGAAATGATTCCTAATGGTGAAAATATAGTAGAGGAAACTCATGATGAGAACAAAATAAATGTTAAACGTGATTTCATAAACTCTGATGTTGGATTGAAGAACCACCATATTCCAAAGATGGATATGAGGAAGTTTGATGGCAAGGATCCCGTAACATGGATACTACAGATGGAGCAATATTTTGATCTCAATAATGTGCAAAACACACAAAAAGTACGCATTGCAACTTTACATTTAGAACAAAATACATTTGTATGGTATCGATGGCTTTGCTCCCGTAAAAAAATTGTCACTTGGTCAATTTTTACGGAGGAAATGATAGCACATTATGAGGATACAAAGAGCAACACCTTCTTTAGCCAATTGATAAATCTCAAACAAAAGGGTTTAGTGGGGGAGCACATTGAGGACTTACAAAAATTGAATATAAGGGTAACTGATATTCCAGAGGAACACAGGATTGATCTCTTCATAGGTACTTTAAAGGATAACATCCAACATGAAGTTCACGTTTTGGAACCTGATTCATTGGAGAAGGCATTCAGGTTGGCGAGAAAAATTGAATGTAAAATTATGGCGACAAGGAAGCCTACCACTCACTTCTATAAAGAAGGAAGTGTTTCTACACCTAGATTTCCACAAACTACAAGGTTGACACCACAACAATTGGAAGAAAAAAGAGCAAAAGGGATTTGCTATAGTTGTGATAGCAAATACACTAAAGGTCATAAGTGTGCTGAGAAGAAATTATTTTACATAGATTGTGAAGAGGAAGAAGAAAATGAACAAGAAGAGGATATACACCAGGAACCAACCCAAGAAGAGGAAGAAATGAGTCCGACCATATCGTGTAATACATTGGCAGGAATTACCACTCCTCAAAATCTCAAGATAGAAGGACATATCAAGAAGAAAAAGGTAATAGTGTTGATTGATTCAGGTAGTACCCATAATTTTATTCATTGTAAGGTAGCGAAGGAATTGAATTGTTTCCTATACCCAACACCAGAATGTCAAGTGATGGTTGCAAATGGAGGAACTATAAATTGCTCTGGAAAATGCCATAATATCAAGCTAACCATGGGGGAATATGTATTGAATAGTCCAATGCTTTCCATTCCTATGGGAGGTGTTGATGTTGTACTAAGAGTACAATGGTTACAATCTTTGGGGACGGTAGCTTTTAATTTTCAAGAAATTTTCTTGAAATTTTTTTCAGAAGGAAAGGAAGTCGAATTACGAGGTATTGTGGGGAAGCCAGGAAGGATAATAAGCTCTAATGTCATGACAAAGCTTATAAAGAAAGAACAACGAGGCGTAATTGCACAATTATGCTCACTAGAAGTTCCAACATCAAAATCATCTATTCCTGCAGATCTCCAACAAGTATTGGACAATCATTCCAAGGTGTTTGAAACTCCCAAAGGACTCCCACCTATTCGTGATCATGGTCATGCTATTCATTTGATTCCAGGAAGTGTTCCTCCAAACATCAGGCCTTACAGATATCCTTATGTCCAAAAGAGCGAAATTGAACGTATGATTGCAGAAATGTTAGAGGCTGGTATAATTCAACCTAGTCAAAGTTCTTTCTCTGCTCCAGTAGTATTGGTGCACAAAAAATATGGATCATGGCACATGTGTCCGGATTATAGGGAGCTCAATAAGCTCACTATTAAAGATAAATTTCCCATTCCTATGATTGATGAATTATTGGATGAATTACATGGAGCAATTTATTTTATCAAGTTGGATCTTCGTTCAGGATATCATCAAATTAGAATGAAGACTGAAGATATTCCAAAAACAACATTTCGAACTCATGAGGGTCATTATGAATTTTGGTCATGCCTTTTGGCCTTACCAATGCACCTTCTACATTTCAAGGGTTGATGAATTCCATTTTCAAACCCTTCCTTAGAAAATTTGTGCTAGTATTTTTTGATGATATACAAATCTACAACAGGTCTTGGAAGGATTATGTTGAACATGTTGACAGGGTGCTCAAACTATTGCAGGAGAAACAATTATATGCAAAAACATCCAAATGTTTCTTTGGAGTACAAGAGGTGGAATATCTGGGTCATATTGTATCTCACGAGGGTGTTAAGGTAGACCTAACAAAATTAAAGCCATTAAGGAATGGAAAGTCCCCACAACCATAAAGCAGTTGCGCGGATTTCTAGGGTTAACAGGGTATTATCGCAAGTTTGTGAAGAATTATGGGAGAATAGCAGCACCTCTAACAACATTATAGAAGAAAGATGCATTTTCATGGACTCCTTAAGCAACTAAAGCCTTTGAACATATTAAAGAGGCAATGTGCTTAGCACCAGTCTTAGCTACGCCAGACTTCACAAAAACCTTTAATGTGGAATGTGATGCCTCAAGAAATGGAATTGGTGTTGTTTTAATGCAAGAAGGAAGACCCATTGCTTTTGAAAGTCGTTTAATCAAAGGAAAGTATTTACAAAAGGCTATTTATGAGAAGGAAATGTTGGCAATAGTACATGCACTAAAGAAATGGAGACCTTACCTAATGGGAAGACACTTCAAGGTAAAAACTGATCATGATAGCCTTAAACACTTTTTGGAACAAAGATTGTCTTCAAAAGAGTAGCAAAAATGGGTCACAAAGATGTTGGGTTATGACTTTGAAATCGTCTACAAAAAAGGGAAGCTAAATGTTGTTGCAGTAGCCCTATCAAGAAAGGATCAAGAGGTGGAAGCATTGCTTTGTGCCATTTCAATTATCCAACCAGATTGGATAACCGAAGCAAGGGATGAATGGAAGAAGGACGAAGAAGTGTCGACTCTCATTCAAAAATTACAACAAGATCCTAGTACGTCTGATACATTTAGTTGGAAAAATGATTCCTTATGGTACAAAGATTGCTTATATATTTGCAAGAATTCCCAACTAAAACAAAATATTCTTTTGGAATTGCACACTTCTCCTTTAGGAGGACACTCAGAATTTTTAAATACTTACCACAGGGTGAAGAAAGAATTTTTTTGGGATGGCCTTAAATCTGATATTCAAAAGTTTGTGGCGGAATGTTTGGTTTGCCAGCAAAATAAAGTTGAAACAATTAAGACCCCGGGTCTTCCACAATATTTATCCATTCCAAGACAACGTTGGGAGGAGATTTCAATGGATTTTATAACAGGTTCACCTAAGTCCGAAGGAAGGAGTGTCATCATGGTGTTAGTTGATAGACTTACCAAGTATGCACACTTTTGTGCATTATCTCATCCATTTAAAGCGAGTACAATTGCTACTTCATTTATGGAAACAATTCAAAAGCTACATGGAAACCCGAAAATTATTGTAAGTGACAGAGATCCCATTTTTACAGGAAGTTTTTGGACGAAATTATTTTCTTTTTTGGGTACTCAACTAGATCATAACTCATCTTATCATCCTCAATTCGATGGTCAAACAGAGATAATGAATAAATTTTTGGAAGGATATCTTCGTTGTTTTGTATCTAATAAGCAAGCACAACGGGTCAAGTGGTTACCTCTCGTTGAATGGTGGTATAACACTTCCTTCCATACTGCAGCAAAAATGACCCCATTTATGGCACTTTATGGGTATCACCCACCATCCATCACATCTTCTTTAAGGGAAAATGCTAGGATTCAAGCAGTGGAGGATCACATCGAGCATCAACAAGAAGTTCTCCAACTCTTAAAGGATAACCTAAATTTGACACAAATTCGAATGAAACAACAGGCAGATCAACATTGCAGCGAGAGAAGTTTTGATGTGGGAGACTGGGTATTTTTACAGCTACAACCATATAAACAAATGTCCCTCAAGCCAGCTAAGAAGGATAATAAATTATCGCCAAAGTACTATGGTCCTTACAAGGTTTTTCAAAATATTGATACTATGGCATACAAATTGGAGCTTGCTGCTTCTTCGCGAGTGCATCCAGTTTTCCATGTTTCATGCTTAAAAAAGGTTATAGGGGACAAAATTCCAGTTCAAACAATATTTCCAGAACTTGATGAGGAAGGAAAAACCATATTGGAACCTGAAGCAGTCACGGAAACAAGAACTCGACAACTATGAAATCGATCAATTTCAGAGTATCTCATCAAATGGAAAAACTTACCCATTGAAGATTCTACATGGGAGGATGATAATTTTATACAAAAACACCAAGAGTTACTCAAGCGTTAAGGACAAAACTTTTTTGAAGGTGAGGAGCATGTTAGGTCCCTATATTACTAGTATAGTCCCTTATTGTCGTTAGTGTAACCCCCTTATTGTTATTGTTGTACCCCTGTGACCCCCATATTGTTATTATTGTGCCCTTAAATTATTATTGTTAGGTCAGCTAGGATTACATTGTGCCCCCACTAGGATTACATTGTGGCCCCATGGACTCCTATATATAGAAAGGAGGTTTTGTCATTTGTATCATCCAAGAATTGTTCATTTATGTAATGTATTGGAGGTTGCCCCCTCGAGGTGGCTGATTTCTAAGGCGTTGATCTCTCTTTTCTTCTATTTTTGGATTTGTCTTCACAACAGTCTCAAACCATGGTTTGAGGCCCATAGTTTACATTTAAGCTTAATTATATCCAAAATTGGGGAAAAAATCCCTTTGACTACATCTGCGCAGAGTGCACGTACAAACATGCAAAAAGGATCATTAGAACTTGTGCCTCAGGGGACCCTGCTCGAACAGGCCCCCGACACAAACATGTGACTAATCCCGAGTCAATAAGGCACTACTGTTGTCTCTTTGATTTTGTCTCTGAGTGTCTTGACAGAAGCCTAGAGAGGGAGCACTAACTCAAGGCTATGCGTTGCTGCACCCTGCACCTTATGAACCATTTTATTTGTCGTATGCCCTTCAGTGGCCATCTCCATATTGTTTTGGGTCTGATGAATGATCTTGAGTGTGTTTTCCAACGTTTGAGCGAGTTGCAGTGCTTCCTCTACCCATGGCTGCATACGTTCCTTGAGCACCTGCTCCTTGCGGCGCAAGTCTGCAATTTCTCCGTGGAGTCTACGGTCTTATTACATACGAGTAAGTCTCTGTGTGATTACCAATGTGAGTGCTACTATATGGATTTATTCAAAATGTTGCTCCTTGGTGCTGAGTGTGTCACACAACTATTGCACGACCGGATCATTCTGGATACAGGCCCAAATGTCCATGGCCTCATTTAGAGAGTGGTCACACTTTGTGACTGCAATGACAATAATATCTTGGTCATGCTTCACTTTTGTTGCTCTCTTTGTGCGAACCTCGGGCGGTGTCTCCGTTTGCAGCTTGGTCTGGAGGTCCGCGATTTGTTGCTCATAGTCAGCTCGAATGGTGTGAGCTTTTGCGTGTGCATCCTTGATCGTAGCAGCTATTCCATCCAAATTCTTTGTGGGTGCAGCTGTGGCTGCGACCATTGGAATATCTCAGCATACTTGGTTAATCTTGGCTTCCAGAGCAGTGCGTTGGGCCTCTGATTCTTGATATGTTGTTTCTGCCTATCGCTGCTTTTCATGCGCTTGTGCAGCCTGCTTATGTGCATCCTTGGTTTGTGTTTGCGCAGTGGCTTCTTGGTACTGGATATCGTCAACAATAACTGAGTGTAGTAGATGAATTTTTCCTGCAGGAAACACAATAAGGTTAACATGAACATCACATGTGCCAGTAAACTGAGTGCGTTGGCTCACATCCATTTGGATTTTTGGTAGGGGGATATGAACAAATCTTCCTTCCCCATATGGTGGTAAAGCTATGTCCAAAGGTCGTGCGCTGGTAATAGGCGCACTGGTCCAACTCACTTGAATCACTCTCACCTGGATCTGGCTCGCTTACATTTTCAATTCTTGTAGGCCAACCTGTGTAATCTCCAGGGCGGATTTATATTGGACCTCCATGTCCATCCATTGGTCTTCATGCGCAGTGGTCACTGTATTTACGATCTCATTGAGATTGTCATCTTTAAGTGTCAGGACTTCTTATCTTGTTTGCTTAGAACCCTTCTGCTTCTTTCTTGACCCAACCATGGATTGCGCACCGTGATTTGTGCCTTTGGAGGTTGCTGCTTCAGTTTCCTTAGGCGATGAGCCATTATTTTTTGGCACTATGGTGGTCTCAACGGTATCTCCTGTTGTTTTCGACGTAGGTTCCTTCTCACCAGGTTTTTCTGTGACAGTTGGTGCTATTTTTTTAGTAGGATTTTAAATGGCCTTCTCTGTTGATTTACCTATCGGGGTGTGCGATTGTGTTGGTGGAGTCAACCAAGATGGCGGTCAGTCTATTGTAACTCTGATCAGATCATCTTCGATCACTAAGTAAGGCAGCTCGTACCATACACCCTCCACAACGCCCTTCTCGTGGATGTGGATATTGTGAAAGGTGACCTTAAAGTCAACTACCATCTTGTATTGCTCATAAAGAGTGGGAGACAGTTGCGGCTTTGACTGTACTTCCTGGTATAGCGTTGCATCATATAGGACCCAAAAGATCTTGTTCTCTTTTTCTCACACTGGGTCATAGAAGTTCTAGAGGGATTTGTAGTGCACAACTTTACACATCGGCTCAGCGAGTTCAGGGAACTAGGTATCTTAAGGGGTTTCCCACCCAATAAGGGCGACTAACTACAAGAGCCAAGCATACTGAAAGTGCTTGCCCTCCTCCTGGACTTCACACACGTTTTCAATAAACTCCTTGCAGAGATATGTGCACCAATTGTATATGACTCATTTCTCGCACCTTCCAGCCAATTAAATCACATGCACATGCACTTCCTTTGGCCTATACTTGTGCATCATCTTGAAAGCCAAGATGATCGTTCCAAAATGGACTATGAGATCGCTAATTTCTTCTAACACAAATCCTAGGGATTTGTGCATAACATCATATTTTTTCTTGATTTTGTCTGCCAACACTTTCTCCTGCGCTTTCCCTCCAAAATCGACCATAGGGTCGGTCCCCTTGTTTGGCAATCATGTGATTTTGTGAATAATTTTTGCATCAATTGGGATGCACTCTCCCAACCAGAGTGCATCGTCTTGCACCAGTGCCAACAACTTCTTGACACATATATCATTAATATGGTTGCGCCCAAAATGAGGGATGTGTAAGAGATTGAGTAGGACTTCCTTGTGGAGACCTAGAATTTCTCTCTTTGGTTTGAGGCGCACCAAACCTCCTGCATAGGGAACTGGGTCAAGATAGAGCTTAGGCGCAAGCTCTGGAAACTTCTCAACATCTTCGATGTCCCAGTCATCAAATTGCAGCTGTGGGATTTTTGCGAGCATATCCCTCCCCATTGGGACGTTCCCTGGGATCAGGGGCACTTGGATACCTGCGCACACCTTATCCAAGTCCTTTGGAACTTTCACTATAGGTTTGCGCGATGCAATGTAATCGGACAACCGCGAGAAGGGGGATACCTCTACCACGTCATCATCTGCTTCCTCAATAGTCTATAGGAGTTCAGTCATAGGTTTCATCATCTTTTCTCCTGCAGAAGAGCGCAGTATGGGGGTATTTTCTCTCGGGGACTTGTGGGTCCCAGATGTTTGGCCCTTCTTTGTTTTAGATGGCGCAGGGTTTTCTACCACAGGCACCTCCTGCGCAACAACTTCTTCTCCGGATATGGTGGCTGTCATTCTGCTCTGAATTACGTATCCTAAACCAGCTTGGTGCAATGATTCCTTAAACAAGGGATCCAATCCAGACATAGACGCAACAAAGATAATTGAAAACACAGAGATTAAAGAATAAAAATTCTTCAAAACGCAAAGGGAACTATTGTGATCCCAGGGGTCATATTTATACTTGTGGCGCATCTGCAACAGCTCCTTGGGCATTAATGAGGTTCCATTACTAAAAAAACAAGGGCTATAAAGGAAATTTTCAGAGTCTTCTCGATAAATTCTTCCATTGCATGTAACTGAACCTCTTTGATGCATTCAAGTAGTATGTTCGCATAGACAACGCTTTTCACACAATAGCATTTTCAACAATAATTTTAATGAGCACAAAAATTTACCTATAGGACCCTTGAAAAACCTTCTTTCTGCTTCAAAATATGACACAAATTAGTCAACAAAAAATTCAGTCACAAATCTGCTTAGAAGATGATCGATCCAATGATATACCGCGCGAGTGATCTTATTATCGAATTTCTCTAATTGTTGGATCAATTCAGGAGTCCACTCAGTGACTATGTCATCTTTTATGCAGTGATGGAACTCAACCAAGAGTGACAACCACTCCTGCAGTTCGTGCGCAAAGGAATAGACGAAAATTTCATGCACTTCGGTATAAATATACGTTTGTACCCATTGTTCGTTAGACAATTTAGTGCGTTTGTTCTCTTGCAACGCAAATTCAAGGATCTTTCTATCCAACCAGTCTTGTAATTCGCTGCGCGATGGATGCCACAACATCAAATCTCCCTCAAAATGATGATCCCGGTCTCGGCAACGGAACCATTTGTTGGCTTGAGGGGTCCTGACCCAGGTTCGGAATTTATGGATAAACCAACAAACCCTCCAACTACTGGCCCTTTTGGAAATGACTTGCTTGCATAGACCAAAGTCTCACCCGAAGCAGTATGGGGGGGTGCTGGAACCAGGTTTCCGCGCCCTGAGAGAGAATTTAATGAAGTGGCCCTCAGAAAAATCCTAATTGATATTCCATAGGTGTGCGTAGTGAATTTATAATGGAATTATAGATCTTTGCGCAATCATTAACATAATACACAGAAATACTTGTCTTACTTATCGCAAATAATAAAATCAGAACCAGATCTCGATCTAATCAATGTAATACTTAACAGATGTCAATACTCATGCTCAAACACATCAATTAGCTCTACACATTCATCAATAAGTAAACAGATAGTACGATCCCATCAAAGTATAAACATCAAGTATACACATAACACAAAGAATTCGCCAAACTATTCCTTCTATTGATTCTTCAGATCTGTCAATACATCAGATTTCCTTCAAAAACCCTTACAAAACCCTTACAATCCCTTTCGTGCACACAACCAATGGAGTCCACACACAATCAGGACTAGGTCTCCGCACACACAGCCAATAGGAGCCTTTTACCCAACCCAAAAACCCTTACAAACACAAAAATAAGAATATAAATATCACATATCACTTCTTATTGGAACTGAACTACTTAGCTTAGAGAAACACTATCTTTTTATAATACGCCTAGCCTGTAGATACTATGTTCTCAAACCATGGTTTGAGGCCCATAGTTTACATTTAAGCTTAATTATATCCAAAATTGGGGCAAAAATCCCTTTGACTACATCTGCGTAGCGCGCACGTACAAACATACAAAAAAAATCATTGGAACTTGTGCCTCAGGGGACCCCGCTCCAACAGTCTTTGATATTGATAAAGCAGAATAGCCCCCCCTTCCTTCATCTGTTGCTTTTAGGATACCTGTCTCTATAAAAAATTCCACTGTTCAACGATGTATTGTAGATGAAGGCACCTCCAATTGTGTCATGGTCACTAGTGTCTATAAAAACTTGGTTCCGTTGACTTGTCACAATCCTTCATCACCCTTAATGCATGGGATGGTCATCCCTCGCAGCCTCTTGGTTTATATTAGAATTACCCCATCACTGTTGTTGGTAGGACAATCATGATCGACATTGAAGTCATTGATGCCCCTTTAGATCATAACATCTTTCTTGGTCGTAGTTACATGTATGCCATGTCAGCTATCAAATCCTTTGTCTTTTGCAAGATGTGTTTCCTCATAACGGAAATATTGTCACTATCACCCAAATGAATTTCTATGATCCTCAATCTCAGACCCCTTCTAAGAACATTATTTCATCAATGACAGACAATAATACCACCCCTACCTTTATTGATGTTTCCTCTCGAGTCTATAAATATTCCACACTACTTGGGGCTTATTATGGCCCATCGCTTGTTTCATCTCAACCTAGCTCTTCGAGTGTTTGCATGCTTCCATTAGGGGAATTTTGAGGTCTAAAATGGGCCTCCTAAGGAAATTATAAAATAATAGTGGAAATAATAAAATAGGATTAGATTACATCATAAAAATTTAGAGGGAAAAAATAAAAAAACTAAATTTTCAACTCGTATTTTCAACTTATCTCCCTATGAGTTTACTCAAATTTCGAGCGGGAAAACTCGTTGGATGCAATATTTGATTCCTCATCCAAGAAGTACCTATGTTTCATACTTTTGATGGACCCTTCTACACAAAATGAGAAATACATGAAAAACATGTTTGAAATCACAAATTTTCATGTATTTCTCATTTTCCGTGTAGTAGGGTCCACCAAAAGTATGTGACATGGGTACTCCTTGGATTAGGAATTAAATTTTCATCCAATGAGTACTCCCGCTCGAAATTCGAGTAAAACCTTAGGGAGATAAGTTAAAAATACAAGTTGAAAAAATAGTTTTATTATTTTATTATTTTTTAGTCTTTTTACTTTTTTACCCCAAAAATGGTGAATCACCCCCCATGGTTGACATCATCATCTTGAATCCTATTGGTTCTTATAAAATTTATTTTGGTTGTACATTTTTCTTAGGAGGCCCATTTTAGACCTCAAAAGTTCTCTATTGAAGCGTCACGGGCCTCCAACAAGCAGTTTAATACGTCTTCCCAATAACCAGCTCCTCAACGATATTTTGCCAAAGGCTCTACTCCTCATTCAATAACAATTCCTCCAAGCCACTTCCCTTCAGGAGCCATTCCTATAAACCATCATCCATTAGGAGGAGTTCCTACAGGTCATTATCCCTTAGGTCAGATACATTTCTTATTTATGCCACCAGGAATATTTTTTACTCCTGTAATGGCATGTTGAGTCTTCTTAACATGAATTTGGGGATCTTAGGTTGGTACATCGATATTTCTGCAAACAATCCTCCTGACTATCTCAAATATTATATGGATTTGAATCCAGTTCAACCCGCTCCTACCTTCTTGTTCCTTGCTTTAGTTCAACAACAACCTCAGCAGGAATCTACTCTTGTTGCAAAAGCATCAAGTGATAGGGGAAAAGCCCAGAAAAAGGGGGGAAAAGACAAGGAAACCCAAGTGACTACCACTCCTCTAAAAACAACGAAGCCTTCTCCTCCATGTGATTTGTATGATGTTCCTGGATATGCCACCAATAATTGTCCTAAACTCCCCCATGTTAAGAGTGTGGTCTTAGATACTCAACCCGATCCTAACATTCCTGAGGTCCATGTCACCTTATCTGAGTCTATAAATAATAACAAATCATTACGCAAAAACCACCCTTGTTCTTTGTGCGATATGTACAAACATTATTCACATAATTGTCCTCGTATCAAATATTTTCGTGATACATTTCATGTGATTCATGAGTTAGCTAATGATGGTAGTGACTCTCCTTCTCTACCCACGGGTTCTAGCCTTGATTCTTCGCCAGGGAAAGATGTTTCTCAACCCACAATTTTGATTGCCCCTCCTGATGTCAAGATGACGAAAAATTCAACGTCCATTCTCTACCTACCATCATCCATGGGATCGATATATTCATACTCTTTATGAGTTTCCTATTGTGCTTCTTTAGAACCATCTTTGGAAGACACTTCGGTCTCAACATCGACGGATGTCACATCCACTAGTCATCTGTCCACTCTTTCAGAAGATGCGTAAGTGAACCATGTCTCCCATGGTGATTATTGGTTTAATAACCCCTTACTTTGAACCCATGAATTCAAACCACATCCACAGTGTGGCCATTACATTGTCACATAATGTTTGGGTAAGGGGACATCCATGTTTGAGGGTCCAAAATAACCAATTCTTCCCAACCCTCATGTTACATCTAGTAGTGTCAAATCCAATGCCACTATTCTTCCCCATTCTAAAGACTTCTAGAGTCCCATATCACTCCATATCAACCTAGGGATGATCCAATTAATCATTACTCCATCTTCAATCAACAACCCAGTGCCTTAGACATTGTTGTTGGTCAACCACAATGTTGTCTAAGTGAGCATCAGTTTATTATATTTAAATCCACTCTTTGGTATGGTGACACCATGTATGCGAACCCAGAAATTTTGTCCATTTGAATTATATATGAACTGCCAACGCGAGATTGGTAATCCACCATTTCCTTTCTCCTATTGTATCCATCTATTCTTCCCATAAGAAGGAAACCATAAACAACAAATGGTGACACCACAATAACATGCATAACTATATTATGTACATCCAATAAATTGTTTAGAGTCCACTATTCTAAATACATTTGACATGTCCATAACATGCTATAACGATACATAAAAAACTGGGGGGCACATATTCCCCTACATTTCCTCATCATCCTCTAGAGGATCTCGTGTTAGTAGGGTTGAGTGTTCAAATCCCTTAATTGAGCACTTAGAATACAATGACACTCCACAAACTCATCCAGACAGGGGCATCATCCCCACCTTTGAATAACTGCTAAGTCCCCTCCATCATCACATGATGGGGGGAAATAAATCATGATGCTTGGTGGCCTGATGGCACCCCTGACCACCTTCTCACTTGATTAACATAAGTCTCGGCATAAACCCTAATGATCTAAGTATGGTTTATTATCCTTTCATTCCTTGGATATTTTGTCCTACTGGCCTCTCTGGCGAGACATATACACATCACATCTTGTAGATACTTGATTTCATATCTTTAAATATTCTACTCTATGTGATATCACACTTACCACTCAATCCTCATGTTTGACTTGGTGGGCAGGGATGATCCTATACCTTCTCTAGCAGTTCATTATTGTATTATATTCTTACCGTGATTCTTCACCAAGAACCGTCCTTCCAAGAAGCATTAAGGCCATTTTTAGACAAGTAAGGCTACCTACCTGAAAGTTGCAGATCTAAATCCTGACAGTTGGTTTGTCCGCTACGAGCTCACCATGATTTAGGGCCTCCTCCTCCTCTCCAAATTATCCAACAACTCAATGTGAAAATGAATTGGAATTGCGGGCAAGAAGCCCTTTTATAGGAAAAACCAAATTTCTTTCCATTGGCCATAACGAGAAAATCGTAGCTTGTCTTGAAGAACCATTAAAACCATTGGAAATCTCTTACCAAAATCTATAATGGGTCTCTATTTGTTTATGTTAATTTGAAACTTTACCACAAAGCCATTTTTTCCATGGGGTCTCACTTTTTTGCCTACCAAAATAGAATCTCTTCATATGAGTTGTTTGTACTCTGGTACCATTCTATCTTTTCATTATCGACTTATGTGTCAAATTTCATCACGAGTAACCATTAATTACTCATGTTTTTATGGTCCCCTTGGGCCTTTCCCATGTGGTAGCATCATAGAATCACCCTTGTTCAAAGCATCATAGATGAGTCACCCCTGCATCCATGGAATATTTTCAGAGTCCCATTGAGTCTTGTTACAATACATTATTCCTCTATGTATCACATTCATCCCATTTTGCTCACATTTTTCCTTCAGCTATTCTGATCTATCTTTGAAAATCCTTCATTTGAGTAATTTACCATCCCCTCCAGAATCATGTCACTCATTTTTAGGTCAACCTTGCATATTATGATCTGACAAGGGAAGTTATAAGTCAACTATTCCCCTCATTCATCCATCATCATCCTTGGTTTTAGTCTATATAATTCACAATAATATGATCCTCATGCATTTGTTAAGGAATCCTCATTGCCTCAACTTTGGTGGGCCCTCTTCTATTGACTTCAGAACATCCTTTCCAGGAGAATGGTCTACAGTGTGGTGTACCTTGGTTCCAACCTTCATCATTGTTCGGTGCCTCGGGTCAAGTAAATGGGGTCATCATTACTCTTTGGCTTGGTTGTTTCTCGCATGCTCAAATGCACACATTATCACGCGTTCCAGAATCATACACTTGATGGTCTAGTGATCCAACATATTGTACCAACATTTCCTAGGTGTGTGTGAGATGTTGCAGACCTCATGAGCGGGTGACCCTTCAGGTATCCCTCCACATTCCCAAATGACAATAGATTATGATACAAACTCAATTGTTGTTCCATTTATTTGACTGGATCGGTTTCTGCCAATCGCACAGTGCACAACTTGCATGTCTCCTTCATATAGTCCATTTATATCTTCAAAGCCACTTCCTGTTAAACATGGCTTCTTTGGTTGTGATATACTCCTCCTCTTTGCTTAAAGGGACATTATTTATCGTGTACTCATATCAACAAATGTTATTCTATCTAGTTCCAACCTCTATCTTCCAGACACTTATGTATATGGGGCTCATTGTATCACTTTCTGGCCCATTAATGCCAGCATAACATGTATCACGTACTTCGTTTCTCAAACCCACATTGTTGGGTGCATCATTATTATTTGTATTCAGTTATCTCAGCGAGTATGGGTATGCCTCCCCTGATTCATTTGAGATTATGTACTTACCAATAAAAGGAGACTTCTATTAGACAAGCAGGTCTCGCTCCATACAATATCAGTCCTTCCTTGCATTGATTCAACTCTCTCTCTCTCTCTCTCTCTCTCTGACTCCCCTTTGGTTTCTTGTGAAAGTGAAAATACAACGTATTTCGGTAATGCAATTTGCTCCTGACACTCTTACATTGGGGGGAAATCTTTTATCACCCAAAAATGTTCACCTAGCAATTTGTTACTAGGTTAATCGAAATACACCATGTAGGATGATTTTTTCCATGGTAAAACCCACTTTCACCATATGAAATAATTTAGTGAACCATTTTCCTATATTGTTTCTCATTAACATCCAAAAAACCCATGAGAATAATTAAATAAATCGTTATTTATTTAATATTCTCTAGAATTAATTATTAAATCATTATTTGATGATTATTTCTAATAATTTTTTACTTAATCACCTTGGAATAATTAAATAAACCACTATATTTATCCTATATTTTCTTCATGATATAATTATCAAATCATTATTTGATAATGATTTCAAATTCATATTTGACTTAATCTTCATAAAGTAATTAATAAATACTTTTTATTTGTTAATTACATTAACCATTTTCTAAATAAAGATATTTGACCATTTCAAATATCTTTTCCCTCTCAAAAAATATAATAAAATATTCACAACAACCAAATTTTGTTTTAGTCAATACTATTTTCTTATTTTCTTATTCTCAATCTATCTCAATATTTTGTTATAAATAGGACGGTTTTCTCCTCATTCTTCACGATGACCATTCTCATCGCTCCCATTATCATCTCATGACATTTGAGCTCTCAGTTGAGTTCAAGCCACCATTGTTTTCTTTTGCCCATAACATACCCCATATTGAGAGAGAATAACATTGTTGAAGCACAAGGAAAAGAAGGACCCATCCCATAGAGGGGGATCTATAGACCCAATTATGTAATCTCTCCTCATGAGGTGCATTGTTTCTAATAATAAAATTAGTCATTTGCATTCTCCATTGGGTTGTTACACTAATATTTTCGTCATTATATGTTTATGTTTGCACACTATATTTCTCTGTAGGTTTTTCTCTAACATTTTTGTTGTAGGTATGAAGCATAGACACAGCCACATTCTATTATTAGGGTCATTAGTCACCAATGACTTAAGTAAGGGATTTTGGTACTCCTTTTCGAAAACTTTACACTAACATTTGGAATGTGAAATGGGGGTGATTAGCTGAAAGAAAGATTTGGTTCAACCCAATCTATAGTCGGGTGGTACGTTGAAGTCTTGAACTTGGTTGGATTTTGCATAAGTTAACAAGAGATATTTTCTTATTATGATATATGAGCACTTGTACTTTTTATTATGTGGATTTTATTGCTAATTTGTCATGGTTATTATTTTGGTGATATGTTGGTTATAAGCATGGTTGTATAATGTGCTCTAGCTATGGCTATTATTAATGATTTGATAAGTACTTGAATGGTCGAAGAATGCATGGGATAACATGTGTTGTTGCAGCTACTTGAGAGGGCATTAGACCTTCTTGGTGATTCTCAGATGAAGTTCAGAGATTTAAGATAAGATATGCATTCATGACCTATAACTTACAAGTTTACCATATGTTTGATGAAATGTTTAATGTGTACTAGGTAGTCTATATCAAGTTCTAGATTCAAGTTTGAATGTTTGGATTTTTTATAGTATTAATTATGATTCTGGAAAGTTATAGGTAGTTTTGGACAGTGGTTTGAAGGCTAGCTGGGAAAAGTGGCTTAGATATCAGAACCGTTGGCACATAACTGGGGAATCTAGGTCATAACCGCATGAAACCAGGCTTATGAGTGTGGTTATAACCTCATAACTTCATGTAGGGTGTGTCAAGGGTGCAATTATGGAGTTAGGTCAATGAAAATGGTTCCAATTAAAGGATTGACTGCTTGGGGTAGCTTGCAGCCTTCTTAGTGGTACATGGTCTCTAAGGGGTGTCAATTTGTGGTTGGATTGTAGGCCCCACTTCCATAACTGGAACTTGGAGGTCGGGTCATGTCATAGTAGCACTTAGCCTCACATTTACCCTGGGAGCTTGTAAAAGTGGGTAAATGGTAGGAGGGTTGGTTACAGATTGGTATCAAATCTTCCAGTTTTAAACACTTCGACTGGATGGGATGGATGTGATTGTTATGCATGCATTGTAGTGGCTATGGTTGTCATGTATATAGTCGGTGTTAAAGTTGAGTTATCATGTATGATGTGAGATGTTGATAGGATGATGTCATTATATATATGTACATGTATATCGTGCTAATCTAGTCTGATTTGTGAAGACAAGATACTCTCCCCTAAACTTCATTAAGGTATGTTTGCTCATGTTTATATTTGGTTTATCTAACATGGTATGTTTACAGGAAGAATAATATAAGATATGATGAGAATAATGGTGGATTACAAGTCACATTAATATCCTTATAGATCATTTGAGCAACAAGGAGATGCATACTCTCTTGACATAATAGATACATTGAGAAGTCTGAAGGCGTAAATTAGAAGTGTCAAGGCATATAATGATAGGATAATTGAGTCGCAAAAAAGACTTTCCAAAGCTCAGGAAAAGCAAGTCGAGGTTAATGCAGTGATCCTTCATAACTTATCGGATTTGCAGAGACATGGACAACCATGGGTCGGTCATGGATAGGAGGAAAGGACTAATGTGGCATATGGTAATAGGTATTGATTAAGATACTGGTTGGACATGGATGACCTAGCCAGAGGTGGAAAATGGTTGGATACACTTGATAGGAGAGGTAGTGGTTATGGGTTCTATTCTAGTTTTGGTTCAGAGAGACATCATTGTCATCACCTCCATCATCCTTATAAGAGGAGTGAGAAGTAGTACTTGCTAGACGAGTTCAAGAAATCCAAGGCTCCTACATTTTATGGAGTGATGAATAAAATGGAAGATGCAGAAGCATGATTGGTTGGGATGATAAGTTCTTCAAATTGCATGATTATACAGAGAATATGAAAGCCGTGATAACTATTTTGAATCTCAAAGGAAAAGAAGGTATCTGGTGGGAAGACATGAAGCATGATAGAGACATCAAGGTAGAAGAGTTGAGTTGGCATGAGTTTAAAATACCCTTTAGAAATAAGTACTTGTCCGAGAGATACTACGTTGGAAAGGCTAATGAGTTATATGAGTTGAAGATGGGTTATATGATAGATGAAGAGTACATGAATAATTTTATGGAGTTTTTGAGGTATGTGCGTTACCTCAAGGATGATAAGACAAAAGTTAAAAGGTTCATCAATGGATTGCCTTTACAATTTAAAAATCAAATCGAGTATGATGAACCACGGTCATTGGAGGAAGTCATCAATAAATTGAAGCATTGTTATGATCAGTCTAAGTGCAAGTCTGAGCGTAAGCATGATTGGAAAGGGAATGGGAAGGCTAAAGGAAAATGGTATCAAAAGAGGGTAATAACTCGAGATGCAAGTGAGAAAGAAAATGTGGCTCTTTACAAGAAGTTCAGTGTAGATCAGAAGGGACATGGACCTCAACTTGAAGAGAAACAAAATAAATGAAGTGGCAGAGAACCATTGTAGTGTTGAATTTGTGGCAAGGATCATCGCAATAAGGATTGTCCATTGTACTAGGGGGCTAGACTTCAGATCTATAGTACTCAGGAGGCGCAGATAGTTGGGGATGTTGGTCATAACATTCCTTGGATCTATGCAACCCATGATAATAGGCAGATGAGTAATCAAGTATCCATTATTGAGATGGAAGGTAAGCTCTGTGATACAAGTTGTTTCCATTTTGATTGATCCTGGATCCAATTATAGTTTTGTTAGTCTTGACTTGGTGGATAAACACGGCTTGAATAAAGAAGGGCATGTAGAGTCTTGGTTGGTGCAGTTGGCTATAGGGAACAAGAAAATAGTTCATCATTTGGTGAGAGGTTTTGCATTTGAGCTTAATGGTATTACTACATCAACACATGTAAATGTGCTTCCAATGGATTCATATAATATGCTTTTGGGTATTGATTGGTTGTTTACTCACACGACCAAGGTAGATTGTTATGAGAATGCTATTCAATGCCTAGATGATGATGTAGAGAAGATAATCTTATAGGAATACAGAATCCTACATCAATGAGAATGGTTACAACCTTTCAATCTAAGCACAATTGCAGGAAAGGGTGTGTAATATTTGCAATGCATGTTTCTAGTGACAAGGGGAAGGATGTTGAGGATGATGATGTCTTGAAGAGGTATCCTATTTTGCAACAGTTTTAGGATGTGTTTCCTACATATATTTCATATTTACCACCTCATAAGGAAGTGAAATTCTCTATTGAGTTGTCACCAAGGGCAGGACCAACATCAAAGGCACCTTGCAGGATGAGCACTCTAGAGTTGGTGGAATTGAAGTTGCATCTTAAATAAGTGCTTGATAAAGGATACATAAGGAGAAGTGTGTCTCCATGGGGTGCAAAAATGTTTATTATGAAGAAGAAGGATGGAAATCTCAGATTGTGCATTGATTATAGAAAGCTAAACAAGGTGACACATTAAGAACATGTATCCATTGCCACAAATTGATGACTTGTTTGATCAATTAAAAGGAGCAGCAATATTTTCAAAGATTGATATGAGATTAGGATATCATCATGTGCACATCAAAGAAGAATATATCTACAAGACTGAATTTCATACCATGTAAGGGAATTATGAGTGTGTGGTGGTTCCATTTGGTCTTACCAATGCTCCAACTACTTTCATGTGTTTGATGTACAATGTGTTGCACCTTTATCTGGATAAATTTGTGATAATATTCATTAATGATATATTGATATATTTTAAGAATGAGGAAGAGCATGGAGAGCACCTAACAACAATGTTGAGATTGTTCAAAGAGCATTAGTTGTATGCCAAACTTAGCAAGTGCAGTTTATTTTAGGCTGAAGTTCATTACTTGGGGCATGTTTTTTCCAAGGAAGGTATTGTAATGGACCCATAAAAGATTAGAGCTATCATGCAGTTTCCAGCTCCTAGGAATCTGGATCAGGTTAGATCATTCATGGGACTAGTAGGTTATTACAGGAGGTTCATAGGAACTTATCATAGATTGGATATCCTATTACATCCTTACGGAGGAAAGGAAAGAAGTTTGAATGGACTGAGGAGTGTGCCACTAGTTTTGAGCAGTTGAAGAATTTTCTTACAAATGCATCAGTCTTGAAGATTGCATATCCTGATAAGGAGTTCATGGTATGTACATATGCTTAAAATAGAGGACTTTGTGGAGCCCTGATGTAGGAAGGATAGGTGGTATGCTATGAGTCAAGGAAGTTGAATGAACACGAGCATAACTATGTGACTCATGACCTCGAGTTAGAAACTATCATTCATGCCTTGAAGATGTGGAGGCATTATCTTCTTGTCAAGAGGTTCATTGTGATGAGTGATCACAGTGGACTAAGGTACTTATTTTACCAACCCAATATAAATTCCATACAATCTAGATGGTGGGATACCCTTAGTGAGTTTGACTTTGGGATCAGGTACATCAAGGGCAAGGAGAATTGGGTTGCAGATGATCCCAGTAGGAGAGTTTAGGTGAATCATATTTCATCTATAATATATTATGGTATAGATATGTAGGAGCGAATATTGCAAGCAGGGCAACATGATAATAGGTACCAACAACTGAGGCACATGTTACAACATCAGGGTGAAGATGATAGGGATGAGGATTATCACCTGACGGAAGATGGATTGGTTAGATTCATAAACAATATTTATGTTCTAGATGACAGTGAGCTCAAGAAGCTTATCTTGAGGGAGTTTCATGTCAAGATGTATTCGGGTCACCTAGGATATCATAAGAAATAGGAAAAAATTAGGAAGTTATACCATTGGACGAAATTGAAGAAAGAAGTGGTTGAGTTTATTTCTAGATGCTTGGATTTTCAGCAGGTGAACACAAAGTGTAAGCACCTAGCTAGTTTTTTGTAGCCTATTCCGATTCTAGAATGGAAATGGGAGGTCATTTCCATGGACTTCATTACAAGTTTTTCGAGGACATCAAAGAAACATGATTCTTGTGGTTTATAGGTTGAGTAAGGTATCTCACTTCATTGCAGTGAAGTATACTAATTCAACTAGTGAGGTAGCTCAGATCTTCATCAGGGAGATAGTGAAGTTGCATGGTTGTTTCTCTCTCATATATATATATATGGTTGTAAATACCACAATGAGCTATGTTATAAAGCTCCAATAAGCACTTTTTTTTCTTCAATATGATGTTATTGTAAATACTGAATCGAGCTATGTTATAAATCTCCATGGGAAGTGTGTTTTGTTTTTTGCGGTTGCTAGTCATAGGTGTCATAGAACACCGAGGGTGGTGTTCCCCCAAAGGGGGGGGGTTTGTAACAACCTCGGGTTAAAGTTTCATGAAATAAAGGATAATAAAGGAAAAAAAAGACTAAGGTCATGGGACATGTATTCCAAGCTGAATGTTGGGAAAACACTTTAGTGGGCATCACTTTTGATTTATAATGGCTATGGAAATTGGCAAAGGAAAAGAGGAAATAATTGGAATTTAAATCTGAAAATAAAGGAAAATAGGAGAAAGGTAAGGTAAAGGGACACACATATGCATGAAAGGGAAATTAAAAGAAAATGGAGGAAAATGAAGAAAAATGAACATCAATAATAAAAAGGCATCAAAGGACCAATTCACAACTTTTTTTAGTTTAGTTCGGATCTCTTCCTTCATTCTCTCTCTCATACACTCTTCTACAATCAGAGTAATCTTGGAGCTTTTGAAATTTACTTGGATTTGGAGGAACGAAAGGCAAAGGAAAGCAAAGGGAAACAAAGTGATATGAATGGAATGTATTAGTTTTGTTGTGCTAAGTATCCAAATAGTAATTAAATTGTGTGCATAAGGTTTACTGAAGTTTGCAGGTAAAACAAATGGTTTTATCTTAGTTAAAAATATTTCTGTGTGAGGTTAAAGCATGTAAATTGCTTGTATAACATTGTACAACAGTAAATAACAGAGAATTAAACATCACATATAACAATACTCAACAAATTTGATGAATCATATCCCCCTCCTGGGTTACATCTGCTGGTCCAGCTCCCAATGGCATGTCCCTCATATATTATTGCTCAAAAAGGGTAAGTACATGTGAATAAAAGCCTCAAATGGTTGTGCTCTCTATAAAAAAAGCTTCACAATGCTTGAATTATTCAGGAATGACTATTCATTTGTATAAAACAGAGAATGGATGCTTAATACATTGAAAACACCCTAGTGGCCCTAGTGGCTCCTTGACCTCTCCTGAAGCTAAACCTGCACAAGATGACCTCTGATGGCTTTAAAACCTTTTCCAATGTGTTCATAATGTCGATATAACCAAAAATTGACTATTCATTCATAAAAATTCGTCGAATATCCAAGGAGTTATGGCCAAAACAAGAAACTTCCCAATGTCCCCTAGGAAAGCTCCTCCAAAACTGAAGGAACTCCAGTTAAGTCTGCCAAAATAGCAACTCCGCCTGATTTGGTGGTCCACCAGCGGAACCACTGGATGGACTGCCAGTTACATTAAATTTTTGGAGGGCGCATGTGACCGCTTCCATGCTGACTGCCGAGATAACCGCTAGAAACTGTGGCATTAATTGTTGGAAATTCCGTATGTGACCGTTGCAAATAATCCATTGTCAGTTGCGGTGATCTAACCACCAAGTTAGCATGGGTCTCGGTTCCGAAGGCAGGGTCACATGAAGTGGGGGCTGGCCCTTAGGGACTGTCCCCCTTTTGCCGCTAGCGGAAAATACCACAAGCCTTAAATTTAAGTCGCGACCCTATGGGTTAAGCAACAACCCGTGGGCGTAGCGGTTGGGTGTTGCACGGTCAGGCGAGAGGTCCCGCATTCAAAACCCATCGACTCCAAATTTTTTTGTAATGACCATATGAACTCCGGACTGGAGCCACATGGAAGCCTCCGGGCAAGCCACGTGGCACCCGTTGATAGGCCCACAAAAACTATATAATTTTTTTTTTCAAACAAATATATATATTTTTTGAATTTTTTTGACAAAGTCAAACTGAGTCAAACTATCATTTTTTGGAGTTTACTGGGTCTTTCAAACCTTCATAACTTTTGAATATGACCTCTATTTTGTGAACCGTTTGCAACGCCAGAATCGCAGTGACGATTTCCAGTCGCTCAGGTTGCAAATATTTTTGAGGACTTTAATTTTTGAGTATTTTTTATTAATGGACATGATCTCCTAATCACACCTCCCCATTGAGAAGCTTTTGGACCCCAAAAGCCTTCAATTACCTGTTCATAAGATGAGGGTACAACTCCCTCACCTTTTCCACTTCCATCCATCTTTCCTAACTTGGTTTGTTGCCTTTGAGCCCAATCCAAAGATAATCAACACTTCCTCTTTTAGAAGTGTGTGTCCACCTGTCAAGGATGGCATCCTCCTTAAGCTCGTCTAGAAATTATGGTGAGAAATCTTCTATTGATGGCAGCTGAATGTCACTCCCTTGATCAACAATCAATGGAGGCTCATACAAACGTAAATTCTCCACATTGACAACAGAATACATTTGCATATTTGAAGGCAAGTCAAGTTGAAATGCATTATTACCAACTTGTTTAATAATCTTGAATGGACCATAACGAATAGGCTTCAAATTTTTACCTTCTCCTTGCAGCCTTTCTTTGCTTATGTGCAACCATACTTCATCACCTTATTGGAGCTTGTGATCAACTCTATGTTTTTCATGCCTCTCCTTGTATTTTCTTTGACTTTTTTCAAGTTGTTCTTGAACTTGTTGATGAATAACTTGAATTCACTCAATGAACATGCGAGATTTGTCAATGTCACTATTCCCATCAATGGAAACATCCTTCTCAAGAATGAAATCTAGAGGTGACTTTGGAAAATACCCAAAACAGGCTTCAAAAGGTGAAGTATTTGTAAAAGAGTGCTTGGCCCAGTTGTAAGCATGTTGAATGTAATGTAGATGCTCATCCCACAACTTAGGATGCTTGCTGCAATAACCTCTCAAAATATGCACAATGGTTCTGTTCACTACCTTGGTTTGGCCATTTGTTTGCGGATGAAAAGTAGTACTCTTTTTGAACTTAGTGTCCATCATCTTCAATAGATTGGACCAAAAATTCTCAACAAATCTGGAATCCCTGTCACTAACAATAGAAGTAGGAAAACCATAATGAACCCATACATGTAGAAAATATAATTCAATAGTTTGTGCAACAGTAATAGATTTATTACATGGCACAAGAATACACATCTTGCTAAATCTATCAACTACTACATAAAGATAATCATGCTGCTTTCTAGACATAGTTAGACCTCCAACAAAGTCCATATAAACACTTTCCGATGGCCTTGATGGTACCGGTAATGGTGTGTACAACCAAAGCTTCCTATTGCTCGGCTTGCTTGTAGCACACAATGAACAACCTCTAATGAAATGTGAAACACTATCTACCATGCGAGGCCAATAACAATACCTCTATAAATGTGCCACCGTTTTGCTTACCCCAAAATGTCCAGCAACAAGAGAAGAATGAGCTTCTCTTATGAAACTTAGTCTCTCTCCTTGTGGTATACACAACTTGCCCAAATGAAACAACAAATTTTTATGTATGTGATAATCATTCTCTTCAAATTGATTCCCTTCACTTAAGTTAGCATACACATCCTTAAAATCAACATCAGATGCATACTGTTATATGTAACTCTCATGTACTATAGAAACATTTTTAAGCAGAGTAGAAGCACTAATAATAGGCCTTGAAAGCATATCAACAAATTTATTGAAAATACCTTTCCTGTATCTTATTACCAAGTGAAATTGTTGTAGGAAACCCATCCATTTGAAATGACATGATTGCTGCAATTTAATTTGCGACTGCAAGTACTGTAATGGTAGGTGATCATTATGTACAATTGCCTCTTTACCCATCAAATAATGTTTCCATGTTTTGACACTTTGAACCAACACAAAACAACTCCTTATCATATGTAGGATAATTAACTACAACATCATTAAATGTCTCATAATGAAAAGCGATAGGCTTACCATGTTATAAGAGAACTACATCCATGGCATAATCACTAGCATCAGTCTGTATCTCGAATGGATTTCTCAATTACGATAAAGCAAGGACTGGAGCTGAACTGATCTTCTCTTTCAAAGATTCAAAAGCTTTCTGTTGTTTGCCTCCCCATTGGAAAGCACGTTTCACACTTGTCACTGCATGCATAGGAGCTGCTATGGCAGAAAAGTTAGCAATAAAATTTCTCCAATATTGAGCTGCACCCAAAAAACTTCTTACCTCTGTAATGGATTTGGGAGTAGGCGAATTCACAATGGCTTCTACCTTCAAAGGATCAATTCTCAATGCACCTCCTCCTACCATATGTCCCAAATAAACCAAAGAAGTCTTTCCAAATTCACACTTAGACATCTTAAGAAATAATTGCTCTTTCCTCAAAACATCAAGTACTTTCCTAACATGCATGACGTGATCTTCTCTAGTCTTACTGAAAATCAATGTCATCTAAGTAGAGTATAAAAAAATCATCAAGGAATGGACGCAGAAAATCATCCATAACATGCATGAAAGTTGCAGGTGCATCACACAAACCAAAAGGCATAACTAGCCACTCAAAGAGTCCTTGTTTGGTTTTGAATGCAGTCTTCCAAATATCACTTTATGTAATTATAACTTGATGGTATCCAATACGTAAGTCTAACTTAGTGAAAAATTTAGCATCTTTCAGTTGATCTAACAAATCATCTATCCTTGGGAGTGGGTAACAATTTTTTACCATAATCTTGTTCAAAGCTCTGAAGTTCACACACATACGCCAAGTTCCATCTTTCTTTAGAATCAACAATATCGGTGACCCACATGGCAAAGTGCTTGGTCTTATGAGTCCCTTGTCCAACAAGTATTTAATTTGTCTCTTTATTTCAACATTATCCATGATAGACATGCGGTACATGCCTATGTTTGGAAGAGGACAATCTTGTTGCAACTGAATCTCATGTTGAATCTCCCTTTTAGGAGGCAAACCCATTGGCTCCTGAAACATCTCATGATGTGCATCAAATACATCATATAAATCTAATTTTAACTTGGGATCACAATCTTCAAATGACTCATGATTCACATAAGCTTTAGGCTTAATCATAAGAAGTACGAAACTATTACTAGAATTCACTAGCCTTTTTACCTGTCCATCATTTACCATTGCAATGTTTGTCTTCTTGCGATGTGCTTTAACAATAAACTCCTTGCCATATTTGAATAGATGATACTTGTTCTCATGGCGATAGAAGATAGCTTTCCTGTCATATAAGTAAGGAATTCCCAAAAAAATTCCTGAAATATCAAGCGGACAACATCTAATTCAACCGTATCAATAAAATGTGCAGTAATTGCAAAGCGCAATATACACCTCTTTGAAACCTGTAAATTTGCATCCTTACAAATCCAACCAAGTGGATATGGTTTTGGATGTGGAATGGTCTCAAGATTTAGTTTCTTGAATAAGTCTTCAGAGATAAGGTTCTCTTGTGATCCACTGTCAAACAATGTGTCAAGTTTTGTATGTTTTGAAATAACCCTCACATGAAACAATTCAATTCTTTCTTCTTCATTTGGAGCTTGTACATGACAGTTTGAAGTACTAGTACTTGGTTTAGTTTCATTTTCTTTTCCCTTCATGTTCTTCAAACCCATGGCTGTAATTTTGGTTTCATCACTTGAATCATCACCTAAGTCTTGTTGTGTAGTAGCTGCAGTTTTCTGCTTCCCTTTGTTTTTGTTAAATTAGGTTCTTTTTCAGGATGTAACTTCCAAAATTTTTTCTCTTCGTGGCCTTCTCTTGAACAATGTTTACAAACCACTTTCTCTCCCTCTTTCTTGGTAGATGCATTCTTTTTGCCTTTTCCTTTAGAGGTTTTGTTTTTGTTTTTTTCCCCTTGAAAGGCTTGTTCCTACCCTCTTCAAAAGTGTTTTTCCCTCTAGCCTCTAAATGTGTGGCTTGAACACAAACTTCATCTAGACTAGTAGGATTGAACATAAGGATAGTGTGTTTTAGGTAGCTATGTAAGCCTCCTATGTATTTCAGCAAAGTGTCTTGACTCTGCAAATCTACCCCTAATAAAAGAGCTCTTCTCCTAAATTCTTGGGTGTAGTATTGTACATTTTGTCCCTTAAGTTGTCTGAAATTTTGCCAATTCATGATAGCTTTCTATAAATGAGCTAATGGATAAAACTGTTGTTTTATTGCAGTAATGAAATCAACCCATGATAAAATAATCTTGCCATGTTTTTTAATCTCCTCCTTTGTCTTGGCTTCCCACCAAACAAGTGTTGCACCTTCCATTCTCAAAGAAGCTAGCTGAATTTTAGTGTCATCATCATGAAGGTTCTGGATTCTCAAATAAACCTCCAATTACCGAATCCAATTGTCAAGTTTTATTACATTGACTTCACCATTAAACATTGGCAATTCAAACTTAACATCAAGTTTTAAAAAATGGCTTTTACCAGTGTTCTTTGACTTGTGAGATTGATTCACCGAAGTAGAGGATGATGACGATGAAGATGAGGGTGAGGATGGTGGATCTCCATTTCCTCCATTTCCATTCCTTGACTTATCTTCATCTTTATTTCCTCCTGAAGATCCTTCTCCTTCCTTGTGAAGTTTAGATCCTTCTCCTTCAATACTTTCATTCCTTTCTTGGTATAGAACTCTCACCATTTCAGTCATGTCAAGGAATGCTTTCTTGAACACTCTTTCTTCTTCCTTGGGATCAACTTCTTCAGGAATTTCTCCTTCTCTTGAAGTCATGCTTATGGCTTCTTTTGCTTCTCTTTGAGGTGAAATTAAAGGTGGAGATAATGGCACTCTTGCCCTCCTTGGCTGAGGATTACTTTGAGCTTTCACCAATTGACCTTATCCTCTCTTAAGCTTCAAGCTAGTAAGCATTAAAACTCTTGCAAACAGTTAAACAAACTTTGAACAATAATAATACAAAGAGTAAAACTCTAGTTCTGATACCAACTTGATCTGAATGGAATGTATTAGTTTTTTTGTGCTAAGTATCCAAACAATAATTAAATTGTGTGCATAAGGTTTACTGAATTTTGCAGGTAAAACAAATGGTTTTATCTTAGTTAAACAGATTTTGAGTGAGGTTAAAGAATGTAAATTGCTTGTATAACACTTTACAACATTAAATAATAGATAATTAAACATCACATGTATCAATACTCAACAAATTTGATGAATTAGTTCACCCCTCCTGGGCTACATCTGCTAGTCCAGCTCCCAATGGCATGTCCCTCATATCTTATTGCTCAAAAATGGTAAGTACATGTGAATAAAAGCCTCAAATGGCTGTGCTATTTGTAAAAAAATCTTCAGAATTCTTGAATTAGTCAGGAATGACTATTCATTTGCAGAAAACAGAGAATGGATGCTCAAGACACTGAAAACACCCTAGTGGCCCTAATGGCTCCTTGACCTCTCCTGAAGCTAAACACACACAATATTACCTATGATGGCTTTGAAACCTCTGCCAATGTGTTCAGAATGTCCAGAATACCAAAAATTGACTATTAATTCATCAAAATTGGTCGAATATCCAAGGAGTTATGGCCAAAATAAGAAACTTCCCAATGTCCCCTAGGAAAACTCCTCCAAAACTGGAGGAAATCCAGTTAAGTCCACCAAAATAGCAATTTCGCCTGATTTGGTGGTCTGCCAGCAAAACCGCAAGACGAACTGCCAATTACATTAAATGTTTGGAGGGCGCATGTGACCGCTCCCGCACTGATCGCTGAGATAACCACCGGAAACCGTGGCATTAACTGTTGACAATTTCGCATGTGACCACTGCAAATTATCCATTGTCGGTTGCGGTGATATAACCGCTAGGTTAGCGTGGGTCTCAATTTCAAAGGTAGGGTCACAGGAAGTGGGGTCTGGCCCCCTTTTTCCACCAGCGGAAAATACCACAAGCCTTAAATTTAAGCTGCTGCCCTATGGGTTAAGCAGTAACCCGTGGGCGTAGCGATCGACCGCTGCGCGGTTAGGCGGGAGGTCTCGAATTCAAAACCCATCGACTCCAAAAAATTTTGTAATGACCATATGACCTCCGGCCTAGGGCCATGTGGCAGCCTCCGGGTAGGCCATGTGGCGCCCATTGATAGGCCCACAAAACTATATAAAATATTTTTTTTCAAAATATAATTTTTCTTTTGAATTTTTTTAACAAAGTCAAACCGAGTCAAACTATCATTTTTTGGAGTTTACTGGGCCTTTCAAACCTTCATAACTTATGTGTACGACCTCTGTTTTGTGAACTGTTCGCGGTGCCAGAATCGCAGCGACGAGACCTTTCCGGTTGCTCAAGTTGCAAACATTTTTGAGCATTTTTTAGTAATGGACATGATCTCCTAATCACAAAGGAAGGTTGGATCAACAACTTCAACAAGAGGATTTTGTAGGTAACAGGTTGCATGTGTGATTTCCTAACTGAGGTGTGAATGCATGGTACATGCATTTGTTTATTTGGTTCATTTGTTGTCATTGGTATGGGTTTTACATGGTTTGACAAAGTTTTCATTCTTGCCGTGCCATTTCCTAGATATCAATGGTGTAATGGGATTCATTCTTGGTTGAGATTTGGATTGCCGAAAGGTTTTGGAACTGGGTGAGGTGGTCTTAGGAAAATTCGCAAGGGTTTGGCGTGGAGATGGTTTTCTCTGGGAAGCCCTCAATAGGTGGGTGGAGATAGGAAAATTCCTCAAGGTATGGTGATGAAATTTTGAGGCATCCAAGCTCGGTTTGGTTTTGTGGTATGAGGTCTAGTTTAGGTAAGATCATGGTAGCTTGAGGGTGGAGGCGGTTTATACTTTGGAGTCACTAGTTGATTATTTCTTGGTTTATACCATGAGATCCCACATCCATGCTTGGAATATCGCACAAGGGTGATTGGATGAAAGAAAGATTTGGTTCAACCCAATCTATGGTCGGGTGGTACATGGAAGTCCCTAACTTGGTTGGATTTTGAATAAGGTTAAAAATAACTATTTTCTTATTGTGATCTATGAGCACTTTTACTTGTTATTATGTGGATTTTATGGATGATTTTTCATGGTTATTATTTTGGTGATATGTTGATTATAAGTATGGTTCTATAATGTTCTCTAGTTATGCCTATTATTCATGATTTGATAAGTACTTGAAGGGTTGATAAATTCAAGGGCTAACAAGTGTTGTTGCAACTACTTGAGAGGGAATTAGACCTTCTTGGTGATTCTCAGTTGAAGTTCGAAGATTTAAGATCAAATATGCATTCATGACATTTACCTTACAAGTTTACCATATGTTTGACGAAATATCTAATGTGTACTAGGCAGTCTAGGTGAAGTTTTGGCTTCAAGTTTGAATGTTTGGCATTATTATCATCTTAATTATGATTATGGAAAGTTACAGGTAGTTCTGGGTAATGGTATGGAGGCTAGCATGGAAAAGTGGCTCAGGTCTCCGAACCGCTAGCATATAATTGGGGAATTTAGGTCATAATCACATGGAATAATGTTTATGAGTGCATTATAGCCTCATAACCGCATGCAGGGGGGTGTCAAGAGCGAGATGATGAAGTTAGGTTAGTGAAGTTAGGGGGGTTCTAGCTTAGGGATTGACCACCTGGGGTGGTTTGCAGCCATTTTAGTGGTTTATGGTCTCTAAGGGGTGTTAATTTGTGGTCGGATTGCAGGTCCCACTTCCATAACTAGAAAATGGAGGTCGGTTCATGTCATAGTATCACTCAGCCTCACATTTACACTGGGATGTTTTAAAAACAGGTAAATTCTGGGAGGGGTGGTTACAGAACTCCAACCCCAGGCCAGATTTGATACTCTAGAAATTCAAAGGCTTGATGCACTAGGAGTGCCAAACCAATTCTAATCCACTCGAGCACCCTTAAGCATCAATAACTATGAAATGTTAGTAAATAAAAATTGATTCAATAAATTTGAATACATCCTCACCAACACTTAGAGTTTCCTGAAGAAGAATGATATCAAGATTATGCTTTGAGATCATACATTTGAGGGAAAGTTTCTTGGAGGAACTTTCTAGTCCTTTGTAGTTAAATGAGATGGATTTCAATATTCCACCCCACCCTGGTCAACGATATATCTAAGTGCCTCATATATATATTGTTGTATACCAAGTACCAGTTTGAGATGTGGCCATTTTTTTGCTTTTTACATGTTGGATTTTATTCCCTACCCTTTTACCACTGGTAGTGGGCTCAATCTTTCCCAATCCTCCCAACTAATGTCTTAGATATGAGGTGACCTATCTATTTCTAAAATTGTGAAGAATAAAACTGTCAACCGACTCAATATTAGACAAATCTTAAGAGATATGAACCTAAAGGGAAGAGGGTCCAAAGGAACCCAAAGCTAGGTCACCGGTTACAAAGGGAAAGGATAGGGACGTGAACGGTGAATAAAAGGGCACGAAAGACATATTCTCAAGAGATGATACCCATTATTTACCTAAAAAAGAAAAATATTCTATGAGAGAGGTAACACGAGGCTCAAAGACCAACATGCTAGTAGAGGAGGCCACTGGAAATCCAATAGGTACAGGATGTGCATGATCACTGCCTACCAGTGTCCGAGCCAAATCCTCTTCTTGGTGCACATATTTTTGAGGTAGATTCGCTATGTCACCCATTTGAGTATTTGTAGGAGCTTTTAGAGTCTCATGTCTAAGACAATTCTATCCAATGTTTGATATAGATAATTTAATTTCCTCCTTCATCCAGGGTTCCTTCCTCATCTTCTTCTTTTTATTGTTGAACGAAAACTTACAAAACTTGAAGGTGTGACCATATTAATGACATCTTCAACATTTAAAAGAAACCCCTTCATAATCTAGAGGCTGCAAGGTGCCTCTACCACCCCCCATGTCTAGAGATTTAGATAAGCCCTCCCTTAGATAAATGTTTACTAGAATTCCTTCCATCATCTTATCTTTAGTTTTTAAAATGTATTCCACTGCCAAGAAGGTCTGAAAACTATTTCCAACATCCCTAAAAATCTCATCCTTCCATAACTTTGGCAGCCAACTAGGGAGTCAAACCTAGATTGGTGATATATCCAATCTTTCTCTATTTTCACAAAAAAGAGGTGTCCAAAATTTTAAAATAACAAGAGTCAAATATATACTCCATACCCACTGAGATATGACTAGGGCTTCTTCATGGGATTTACAGTCTAGCTATATCAACCCTTTTGCAAATAGAAAATCATCACAAGGGTTGTGTATAATTGGACCTACTAAATTTGCAACCCAACATTCCAACGTTTTTATGTTAAAATTTCGACCCCACATTCTACTAACAATTTTCATGTCTGCCATCATTGCTGCTTCCTGCATTCGCACGTCCAACCCCAGGCTCAGGTTGAATTTTGTATGGTTCTTCTTCCTGTATATAACCTTGTCTAAATATTGCTTTTCCTGCTTGGCTTGAATCGCATGAATTTGTTTAAGTAATACCCTCGCCTCTATGAATCTCCCATTCTCTTCATCGAGTTTCATAACCTCTTGGTCTCTTGACACACAGGGGAAGTGGGGTTTTGTTGGTCACTTCCCTAAATCAAATAAAAACCCTTAGTCAAGACCATCTATAAAGGGAATTGATCAAGAATAACATGCACCGATCGAATCAAATCCTCCAAGTATCCATTGCTCCTTTTCCCTTGAGTTGCGAAGAAACTTGGAGAGTGAGACACATTTATCTTAGTGAAAGAATATGCCAACAAAGCTACACGTGTGGTCATAGACCTAGAGGGTAGTGTAAGAACCAATTCTTTTCCCCATATCTCCTTTATCATTGACTTTTCCCTAATGTAACCAGGGGAAGTGATCACTTCTTGCCCTAGACTACAGGTTGTCTATGTTGTTAGATCTTTAAATTGCATATCCTTGCCCCAAGCCGCCGAAAAAACTTGATCAATGGGGGTTTTTGAATGGGGGGAGGATCCCTCAAATACCTATCTACTAACATGCCAGGAAGCTATGAGCTCTTTCACGTTTCTAAAGATATGGATTCCATCGCTTTACGCCTTTTCTAAATCAACTATATCATCCTTGCCCATTTTGGAAACTTTCAAGTAGTGCCATATTGGAAAACTGTATGAACCACGAACCTTGTCTCTTACTTGCCATAGTCACTCCCAATTTTCCTCCTTGTTCAGTAATCAATGCATTTTCAAAATAGCCCCCATTGACTCCTCTCCTCAGCTATGCAGAAACGAAGATTACCGAGTGAAAACGAGAGTTTTTACTACAAGGAAAAGGGGATTTCCCCCTCGTTAATATTCAAACCCTAGCCATACACCATTCCTCGTAGACCTCCCATTGTCCCACTCAAGAAACTTTTCAAATGTAATCATTCCATTGAGCACATTTATTCAATGATTTAAATGAATGCAAACCAATTTGAAATGGAAGCATGCCAAATGAATAATCAATTGTGTAAATAAATTGTTGCACTCCTAATTAATTGCATAAACAGGTAAAATTACACAACCATAAATTAATTACAAAGGTAAGTAAAATATAAATTAATTACAAAGGTAAGTAAAAATAAATTATATGTGAATAAGTAACTGAGGAGTTAAATTACACAACTATAAAAGAGAACTACCTAAATTAGACATCACTCTGTTCCACTAGAGTGGGCATTACCTCTATAGAACATCGTGCTGCTACTTATGAGCACTCATTAAACTGCCAAAATAAAATAATTTAATTAACTACACTAATTAAAACAAAGTAATGTTTCATAAATATGCAAAAAAAGAATAAATTAAATTAATTAATCAAATCATAAGCTATGAAAATTATAAACTACAATTAAAATAAAAATTAATAATTAAATTATTTTATTATGATTTAGACATTGCTATAAGATTCCTCCCGGGTGGAATGAAAGAATAACTCTTTTTATATATAACATTTATTTAAAAATAAAATAACACTCATTAAATGAGATACACAAGTTTCTCATATGGTTCGCTGAAAATTAGCAAATAATAAATATGTCTTGAGAAGTTTCTCATGTGGTTTGCTAATGATTAACAAACAATAAATGACTCATACATAATTCCAAAATAATTATTAACAACTCAATTAATCATGGCTAATATTGATCCAAATTGAAATAATGGAACAACAACTTCTATAATAACATTAGTTCAAATTTTCAACCAGCTGAAGGTTCCATTGTCTCATAGTTTCAGTGTCTACTTGTGGTACCTAGAGTTGTAGTGCAAGAGTTGCAACAAATATTTATGATGGGTGATGGATTCAATGCCGACTAACAATTATGAGAGTTTTAGTACAAGAGTTGCAGTAGGCGCGAGTTACATCACTAGAGTTTTAGTAGCTAGTTGTGGCATGTGGCACAGAGTTGCAACACCAAAGTTGTGGCACCAAAGTTGCAGTAGGGAGTTGCAACACTAGAGTTGCAGTAGGGAGTTGTGGACTAGAGTTGTAATAATAAGTTGTGGCACCAGAGTTGTAGTAGTGAATTACAACAATAGAGTTTCAACACTAGAGTTGTAGCAGGGAGTTAAGACACTAGAATTGCAAAAGGGACGTGCGACGCCATAGTTGCAACAATTGAGTAACGGAAATAATGACCAAGATACACCCTATGACGACATTATAACCTCCACAATAAACTTTTTGACACTTTTTCATTTCACATTAACTCAAAGATAAATGGAAATGTGTTTTTTTCCCAATGTTTAATCATAAATTCTTGTAAAATACTAAAGAAATGCGATAGAAAACACTTTCTTTCTAAATCCCACATACAAGCATTAGAGTGGACTAATATGGGGTCAGAGGATAGTGAAAAGGAATTAAAAACAATGAAAATAATATGTAAAAGAACGCCAATTCTGATGCCTGTCATCTTCCATAGCAAAAAATGTTGCATGTCATCATGCAACCTAGTAACTCTATATTAGCCATATTGTAGTGACACTTCCTTTTTTCCATTGCATACCTCTCATTATTGTTAACATTTTTCACCAACAACAAGCATCTAGTCCGAACATATTTTCTATTGGATAGCCTAGCTTATTGTTCCTATTCCCAAGGAAACAAATCATAATTTTGTATTCGTAGCTTGGAATGCACAATTGAGAAAGAAAATACAAATATCAATTACACATTATGCAAGCCACTCTTGCAAAAAATATTTCTAGCGTCATCATAATTCTCTTATGAGAAATATTCATTTTTTTCTAATTTAAACTGAGACCAACAGGTGAAAACAATAGGGATTTGACTCATTATTTATAGGCACAACAGGAATTTGGGGGGAAAACAGAATTAAATGCATGACAAGATAGGTACGGAAAATGAGGTGGACAGTATGTCGGCTCACTTGCTGACATCATCGGTTGTCTATGTCATCGCAGGGGAACTCCTGGGTACGGTAGGCTCCTCGGAGGTGTGCTACAGCAGTGAACGTGGGCCGTTGATTTGAGTCAACGAGTCTACATCATGGTCAACTGCGGAGGCACCCCGTGAATTCTCTGTCGGGTTGTTTGTGCCTGCGGGTTTCTTTAGATCGACTTCCATCTGCCATCATCTCATCTTCACCCGATGAGTTGCATGCTAATTAAAATAATGGTCGGGCCAACCTTTCACATGCTTCGAAACATAATATTAATGTTTCTCATATAAATCAAAACCGATTTTAGCATATGAAGTCTTATTTCATTTTTCCTGCTAGTAATCAATGCCTAACAAATACGAAATCGTGGAAACAACTCTATCTCTCCACAAGATCAAAGCACAATGCTGTCAAGACCAATGAATAATCGACACCATCATCATTATCTCTCAAGGCACATACCCCGCTCAGGTGTTCACAGGGTATGTCCTTTTAGGACAATTCTTATATTGGAATAACACATCCTCAAGGAATTTCCTCTTCGACTACTGTTACCTCTTGGATGCCCTACCTAATTTTCAAAGAGTATAAAAAACCAGATGCTTACCCAATCCTTCATTATTTTTTTACGTGCCTTTCTCTCCCTCTCAACTAAGTAGGATATATCAACCAATCCAAGCTTGTATCTCAAACACAAAAGTTTCTTATTAGGAAGATATTTTGTCAAAATGTCAGCTACCTTCTCATTGGTGGAGATAAAGTGTAGCTGCAATACTCCATCTTGCACCAAATTTTGTATGTAATGATACTTTTGATTTATGTGCTTTGCATTTCCATGGAACACTAGGTCTTCAAACAACCTTATACAACTAGTGTTATCACAATGTATCACCGTAGGGTCCATCGGTCCTTCAAACAAGTAAGAAAATAACTTCCTCAACCAAACAACATCTCTAATTCATAGACTGCGATGTATTAAGCCTAAACGCTACTCAAAGTAGTTTATTCTTACTTTACACTCATCTAGGATTTCACGGAGGATCCCAAACTAAAACATCCTCCAGTAGTGCTTCTCCCATTCATCTCACTGCCTCTCTAGTTAGAATATGTATATCCTATCAAGTGGACATCATTATTTCTATCATACTTTAGGCAGTAGTGGATTGTTCCTTGCATATATCTTAGTATATGCTTGGATTATATGCAATGGTCATGCTTGGGATCTACCTGGAAATGACTTATAATATTCACTACAAAATATATGGTCGAGTATTTACTAAATACATCAGAGAGCCAACCAATTGTATATACCTTGTCGAATCAACATGGCTTGAATTAGAAATTCTTAGCCTGTTTAAATTTGTAATCATAGTAGTTTTCATAGGTTTGAAATCCATTATGTCAAACCTTTTCAACATCTCAATCACATATTTTCCTTGACCTAGATATATCTCATCAAGTCCTTGCCAAAATTCCAATGCCAAATAATAATGCATCCGCCCTAGGTCCTTCATATCAAATTTTGCTGCCAATTGTTTTTTGCACTCTTGAATATGACCTTACACACCTTTCACGAGAACATCATCCACATATAGAAGAATTATTACAGGCTCATCCTATACGAACTTAATATAGAGACTCATATCAAAAAAACTCTTCAATAAGTCCAATATTTGTATATATGTGTCCATCCTTGCATACCAAGCCCTTGGAGCTCAGTTAAGCCCATAAAGTGCCTTCTTAATCCTATAGACATGAGTCTCTCTATAATTAAATTCAAATCCTAGGGGTTGTTCTATATAGAATTCTTCATCAACAGTACAACTCAGGAATGTTGTGTTAACATCCATTTGATGGATGTTCCATCCCATCGATGCTGCCAAAGAGACCAATGATTGTATGGTTGTATACCTTGCTGTAGGTGAAAATGTATCTTCATAATCAATGCTTTATTGTTGGGAGAAACCCCTAGCCACAAATCTTATCTTATATTTATCAAAACTTCCATTTGCTGCATGCTTAATCTTGTAGAGGCACTTGGAACTTACCACATATTTGTCTTCAGGCCTAGGAACGATTTCCCAAACTTCATTTTTCATTATTGATTGATATTCTTAATTCATGGAATATTTCCATTCTTGATGTTTGATAGCCTCTTCAAAGGTGGATGGTTCTGCTTCAATTAACTTTGTCATATAGGCTGCATACCCTAAATATATTTTATGCTTCTTACTTTACCTAAACATACCCTTGGTTGCTCCATGTCCCTCAACATCTAAAAGATTATACTTTAACCAAATAGGTCTCTTTATACTCTTGGGGATGATGACTTGTTTCACAAGTTCACTGGGACCTTCTTCTTCATGATGTGAATATTCTTCCTCCCTCGGACATTCTTCAAAGATCGAAGGTTCTTCATAATCAAATTCAATCAGGAGGTCCTTTGATTTCTTGAATGCAATACTTTTATCAAATATCACATCTTGACTTAATTTTATTCGGTGCCCTTCCTTTGTGTAGATCCTATATGCCTGTTAGCCCCCTATGAATTTTTTGACAAGCAAACAGGGGGCTAAAATGTTTTTGAGCCTTCAAGGAATGCATTTCCCCTGAAAACACATCAGCCTTGAAGCCTCCTTGTGCCTTTGTCCTTTGATGAAATCCCCTCTGATGATTCCCATTATGAAGCCTCTCTATTGTGAAGGATTGTGCTCTCAAAGGCCTTCATTTGCCCCTTGTATCCCTGCAGAATGTCACATTTGAACCTTTTTTCCATTTGTCAAATTCTCCCTTTTAACCTCCTAAATCTCTTCCGAAACCCTCTAAATCACCCAAATTCCCTCTTAAACCCTCCAAATACCCCTTGTTTGATTTAAGTAGCCCCTTTTTCTTCTATCGTTTCCCTCCTCTAGCCTCAAATTGCGTTAAAAATGGCCCAAAAACCATATTCTCCATATCTGGGGGCCTAGCCCCTTTCGGCCAAACCCCTGCACCTTTCCCCTCCACATGACCTAGCACCGAGACAAGGCGCCAGGGCGTAAGGCGCTTATCTTAGTTGAATATCGGGCACATTGTAAACCGTCGATCTCTGCAGATCGGACGGTCTTCGCACAACAACGCAACGCCCGTCGCCCAACCCTTTCACTGTCCATCCATCACATCTTAACCGTACATTCCCCCGCCAGATCAAAGGTCCGTATTTTACCCGCCCCGGTGGTCCCCGCGCACTGTTCATAAACCACCGGTTTCTATCGCACCTCCTTTTGGAGGTAGGCGGTATTTTCCGATGGTCCAACGATTCCACTCATTGCGCGACGCGTGGTAGCGGCACTGTTTGAAAACCTCCCGCTCATCGCGCGTTATCGTTCGGTACGGGACACTGAGTGATATGCATATCAGCCGTCCGATCTGCGTTCACCCATCCAACGGTCATCGCGCTGCGAAGCTGCGCACAGGTTAACCCAGGTCATCCGTACCATTGGCCCATCGTTCATCGCCCTTCGACATGTTTTCTACCGTCGATCTCCGCCTGAGATCGAACGGTCCTGATTTAAAGATAGTCCCGCCGTAACCCCGTCCCGCCACGTCATCTATCCACGTGTGTTCGTCTTTTTCCCGTCTGTCCCCTATATAATTTCATTCCAAGGTTGAAGTTTAATGTTTTTCATCGGAATTGCTGTTTCAACGCTGCCCAGTGCATTTTTCACCATTACACATTTTTCCTCCATAGTATCTTCTGCATGTATCGTCGTCCACTGTGTCACGTCGCCATCTCCGCAGTCATCCACACCACCCTCTCCATGCATAGTCTCATTAATTTGTTTTCGTGTTTGTAGGGTTACAGGCAGGCAAAAAAAATGCCATGATTCATATGCGCTGTTGGATTGGCACAGTGCACAGGAAAAGCTAAATCCAGAGCCGATTTTACAGAAAAATGTCCGAAAGGGTGTCTGCACCGTAAATTGCATCAAAGGACAGAGTTCAAACTCTGTAAACCTCCTCCGGCACCATGAAAGCTCGAATTGCATAAGCAAAGACAGTACAGGAGAAACAGAGAGCTCGAGGCAAGAAATAGAATATTTTTGAGTTTTTTCAGGGATTTTAGAAGGCAAGGTACCAGTTCAAAGACATCATGGATTGCACGAACGGTCCAGCGCGCAGAAAACAATGCTATCAAGATTTCAAATCAGCATAATGTTTCTTCCTGAGCACGGACACAATACACATATTGTTCAGTATACATTGCGTCCAAGAGAAGTCTCCCCCCCCCCTTACAGCAGTCCTATGCTATCAGAAGCATTTGTTGCACAACATGGTAGACCCTAGCGTCATTTATTTACGTTTTTGTTTAATTCACCAGAAGTACCACAAAGTACTACAGTCAAAGTACATCAGAGACATACCGGGGTAAATGGAAGCCTGGAGAAGACCACTCTTTCACCCAAAAGAATGCCAGAGATAAATGCACATAATTTATACAGAGTGGGCTTCGGCCTTCTTCCTCTTCTGAGTTTTTAATGCTGCATTTAGTTTTTCACCTACCTTCTCTGCTCCACTGGAGCTATAAATTCATGAAGAAACTCATTGTAAAGGTTGTTGATCAGTTATCAGAAAATTGCAAGTAGTTTCTTTGAGACACAGTCTCTGTGTAAAGTTGTAAGATAGGCCGAGGAATATGATTTCAGACTGAGTATTCAGCTATTGGCAATGTTGTACTTGACTGGTATTGCTATTTAATATGACAGGCACATTTCTTTGGATCCTGATCTAAAGTAGCGGTGAGGTTTTCATATCTCTGTGTTTATATTCATTTCATTTCGTTTCTACTGGCTTGCATCAGAATATTGGCATAGGATTTACCCTTGTTAGGTACCCTATGTTTATGCTCTCCTTGCCTTTGATGTTTTCTACTAAATGTGTTATCTAAGAATTGATTTAAGTTGATTTAACCAGTGAAGTGGATGTTATTGCCTGCTCTTTGATGTATGAATTAAATGAGTATGTTCTTAGATGTTCTTGTTAGGATTTAGCTGGAAGATTTGGGAACATTGGGGATTAGAGTTAGCCCTGTCCACTAGGATCCTTGTGCGACCAGCTGGTCTTTAACTGTGTGTTCTAATCTGAGTTGTTTCCTCCTCTCCTACCATTCCACACCACTCTATCATCTTTAAGATCCGACGTTTTAGATGACTAGCCCAATTGAAAGCCTGCATATTGATTAGCAAGCAAATCCTTTCTTGACTCCATTGCCCAATGGTTTTGAATGCTCCCTGGAATACTTCACCTCTGCCTAAATTTTCTTTGCTCATCCTTGTCTCACATTGAACCCTTCTTTCCTAATAACCAGCAACCAAACAAACAATCAAACAAACAAACCTTGTGCCTATAACTAGCCTAATATCTTAACGTTGAGCTTCAAAGTCATATACCCTTGACATATCATAGAGAGATCCCTCTCTGGACCCAGGAAGGCTAGATCTTGAGGTCTGAAAGTGGTTTGATGTTGTCTCATCTTTTGGTATTTCCAACCTTGCCAAAACATGGGAACCCCAACATAATGGTGACTCCGCTGGGGAACTGAGTATTTCTCCCCTCGCCACATCATAAGAGCCTCAGAAACCTAGAAACTCTGGTTAGGTTGGCGGTTAAACATTCCTATTCACAGATCAAAATCTATACCATTTGTTGTATTTTATCCCATACTCTTAGACAGAGTTTGGAAAGGACCAGGTAGCCTCCAGATCTCACACTCTTTCAGAGGTGACATATCTGGTAAATGCCCTCCCAGTCAATCTCTGGTCAGATTTTGCTGTGTTTGGAAGATATCCTTGAAGGGGGACGTCTCATAAGCACTGTGGTGGACAGTGTACCCTCCAAAAAACATCCTAACCCTCCACCTGGCGACTCCATAATTTCTAAACGTTTTAAAGACTCCACTGGTGATCAGTAGGCCTGCTGATTATCTTGGTTCACATAAAGACTCCACTGGGAGACCAGAGCCATTACAACATCAACCACAGTAGAAGTAACAAGTAGGGTTAAGCTGCTTGGTTAGAAAACAACATTCTGGCTTCAAGAACCATTCATACAAGGGCTTATCCTAACCCAGACCCACCTGAAATAGTTGACAACCCTGAGAGCATCCTCAAAGGATCTCCTACACCTAAAAAATCAACTATTTCTAGCCACATCCATAGAGCTAACTCTACACCAGAAAACTTTACAGCTCTATCAAACCCACTTTTTGGCCTAGGCACTCAAAATAGCTTACCAAGAACCAGGTCATTCAGTGTTCTAGACCAACCAGACCTTGAGTTTCCTGTTTCACCACCTCAAGGTGGTAAGCACCTTGGGAATATACAGACCCCTCCATCTACACCTCCTGATATATTCTTCATTCAAAACTTGGGGCTCTATCACCCTAGATCTGCTCATCAGTCTTCTGCTGGTCACAATATCCCTGTCATCCATATACCAGCTGCCCAAGATAACCTTGTACCTCACCAGAACATCATCATGGTAGCCTGGTATGCACCTTTGGTTTTACCCCAACCTCTAGTACCTTTACCCAATGATTATCAATCAAAAATCCCACACTTCACTGCCAAAGAGTCTACCACAACACAATACCATGTAGATAGGATGGAAGATTCTTTTGACTACATGGAGATAGATGATGATATGGTCAAAATGAGAATCTTTACCCAGAGCTTAGGGGGTGATGTGAAGAAATGGTTTAAAGGCCTACCTCCAGGTAGCATTAATGACCTTCCATCTCTATATCAGACTTTCATAAACAAATGGGAGGTTAAGGCCAACCCTCGCCAACTCCTAGCAGAATATATGAACCTTAAAAGAAACGTAGGAGAGAGTGTCCATGATTACACAACGAGATTTAACAGCATTTACAATGCTCTTCCTCCACACATGAAACCTCCCCAAGGTATGGCTCTAGCAAAATACCCCGAAGGCTTTGATGCTGACATGGCCTACCAACTTAGGGAGAGAGATTACAACACGTTGGAAGACATGCAAAAAGGAGCAGTGAGTGTAGAGGCTAATCTGATTGAGAAAAGAGCAAGATTGAGAGCTGAGAAAAGGGTAACATATAGAGATGACAATGTAGCTTCCACGTCTGACCCAAATTATGACCGCATGTCCAAAAACATGGAAAAGCTATACCAAATGATGGAAAAAATGGTTGTCACAGTTAGTAATCAAAACAGAAATCAAAACCATAACCAGAACCAAAACTTTAGAAGAAACAATGCCACTCCCAACAAACAAAGAGAATCAGATCAACAAGTTATTCCCCCATTCCAAGAGAACTTTCTTGATGAAGATGAGGGAATCATAGAAGAGTCTGAGGGAACCACAATAAACATGTTTGAAACGAAATATTCAATCCATAACTGTTACACAGAAGAAGATCACTCCCCACCCTCTTATTGGGACGAGGAATGGTTAGAAACTGAGGATTACAGGTTATGATTTGAAAATGCCATGATGCAGGTCAGAGAACAATATGATCTTAGAAGAAAAAAGAGCCAAGAAACTGCCAAACCAAAAGCTTCTGAGGTCACCATCAAGAGGAGACTTGAGAAAACTTCTAAAGCAACTGCTAAAAGTAACAAATCAGCCGCTGAGAGTTCTGGAAAGAACAAAGGAAAGGACAACCAAAACACTGATACACAAGGTAAACCAACTAACAACACTAGCACTACAGTTAGTGCTCCTAATAAAACTGTCACAAACACTGTAAATAATGAGGATTAGCACACTGATTCAGCCACTAAGGCAGTGGCTAACAAAACAGAGTTGAACATTCCAAAGAGTCAGTCCACTTTCAATTTGGAGAGTGAGATTGCAAAAATTAAAATCTCTGTCCCACTAAACTTAGGTGAGAATAGTGACACTGTAAATCTGAGTGATGATCAACCCGCCCTTCTGTTTGGTCCAAAGATAGAAGGAAAGTTTCAGGAAGGGGTAGTGCCACCTTTCTATATCAGTCTTAATGTCCATGATAAGATTCTCCACAATGCAGTGCATGATTCTGGGGCATCACACAACCTGATGCCTAAAGTAGTGATGGAAATATTAGGCCTAGAGATAACCCGTCCCTATAAAGACCTATATTCATTTGACTCTAGTAGAGTAAAGTGTCTCGGCTTGATCAAAGATTTATGTGTGAGCCTTACCCAGATTCCAGCAAAATGTATGGTCATGGATGTAGTTGTGGCAGATGTGCCACCCAAGTATGGCATGTTATTATCAAGATCATGGGGAGCCAAGCTGCAAGGGATAATGCAGATGGATGGGGCTTATGCCACAATCCCAATCTTTGGCCAACTTAGAAGACCGTACAGAGAGACATAAATGAAATTCCTGGTTAGTAGCCCCGAAAAGCTTGAAAATTCACCTTTATACTCTATACATACAGACCTTGACTCCTTTATCCTTTGTAATGATGAATCCTCAGAGGGGTCAGAGCCCCAAAACAGAGATACAAACAAGGAAACAGAACCCATAGACCTTAACATAATGGCTACTCTAGACTCAGAGGAGAATGATGTAGGAAACTCAGAACAGTGCACTGAAACAAAAACTCAAAGTGAACCAGAAACAAAACCCAATCATCCAACCAGTCACCTCTCTGATTTCCACACCCATGAAGAAAAACAAAACAACCCACAGACTAGTGCAACTGCTATAATGCAACATAATGGTGAGCCCAGCTGTAGGGAAAGAAGTGATGATAAAACGAAAAATGAACCCTTGTGGGAGATGAATTTCGATGGGTCGTGCACCAAGAGAACTGTTGGAGCAGGAGTGTGGATATGTAACCCAAAGAGTGATTACACAGAGAGACATGCATGCAACCTGCATTTCAGATGTACTAATAATATCGCAGAGTATGAGGCTCTTATCCCAGGCTTAACTCTGTTGAAAAAACTAGGAGCCCGTAGGATAACTGTGCGTGGGGACTCTGAGCTGATTATCAAACAGGTGAATGGTGAATACACAGCGAAACATCCTAGACTGAGAGCCTACAGGAATGACACTATGGATTTATTGAAAACGTTTGTTGAATACGAATTAGTGTTTGTTCCCAGGAGTCAAAATGTCATTGCAAACAGATTAGCTTGCTTAGCTAGTTCATACCCTAAGACTCCAAGTGACCAACAGATCATCATTCAGACCAAATTCAGACCTGTGGTGCCGGACAATGAAAAATATTGGCAGGTCTTTGAGGGTGATAAACAGATTGAAGATTTCCTGGTAGGCAGAAACGAGTTTGAATTTTTTGATTCAGACTCCAAATCTGACAGTAGCTGCCTAAGTGAAGAGGCCTCAGGTGAGGAAGAGACACCCTGTAACATAGAAATAAACACTTTAAACGAACAGATTGGAAACCCAAACGAAGAATGTGAAAACGTAGATAATGAAGAAGTAGAGGTGCTGCAGGCCAAAGATCAGAACATACCTCGGGGTCTAGCACCTTTAGAAGACCTTTTTGACTTCGATGATGTAGCAAAAAAGCCCACTATAGAGCATGTAGACTCTGATGTCGAGGAATGCAACATAGGCACTGAAGATAAACCCAGGATGATAAAATTGGCTAAGTCCCTTCCTGCAAACATGAAAAAGAAATACATTGACCTATTCAAGGAATTCATCGATGTGTTTGCTTGGAGTTATGAGGACTTAAGGGCTTATGACACAAACATCATACAACACAAAATACCCTTGAAAGAAAATCATAAGCCCTTCAGACAAAAACTTCGCAGAATAAACCCAAAACAATTGCCTGCAATGGAAAAAGAGATTAAGAAGATGTATGAGGCAGGTATAATTGTGCCTGTGAGGTTCTCTGATTGGGTATCAAACCTAGTGGCTGTGAGAAAGAAAACATGGGAGATCAAATTGTGTATAGATTTCAAGAATCTTAATAGAGCCTCACTCAAAGACAATTACCCTTTGCCTAAAATGGAACATATTCTCCAGAGGGTGGTAGGCTCTAAAAGGATCTCTCTGTTAGACGGTTTCTCAGGTTACAACCAAGTCTTAGTAATCCCAGAAGATCAACTCAAGACAACCTTTACCACTCCATGGGGTACCTTTATGTATGTGAAGATTCCCTTTGGACTGATGAACGCTGGTGCAACCTTCCAAAGAGCAATGGACATAGCTTTTTCAGATGAAATAGGATACTTCATTGTCATCTATCTGGATGACATAACAGTCTACTCCAAGACCGAAGAAGAACACCTAAAACACCTGAGGAAAGTGTTTGAAAAGTGTAGAAGGTTTGGTCTGTCATTAAATCCCAAAAAGACTGTATTTGGACTGCAGGAAGGTAAACTTCTTGGCCACATTATATCTGAGAAGGGAATTAGGGTAGACCCACAAAGAGTTGAGGGAATACTATAAATCACACATCCAATAAACATCAAAGAGTTACGGTCCTTCATTGGGAAAATCAACTTCCTAAGGAGATTTATTCCCAACTTCGCTGAACACCTTAGGAATATGACTAACATGCTGAAGAAAGGTGTAGGAGTTAAGTGAACTGTTGAAGCTAAGAAATCTTTTGAATCAGTAAAACTTGCACTCACCCAGGCTCCTGTCCTAATCAGCCCAGATTTCTCAAAAGATTTCCTGATTTTTTCATATGCCTCCAAGAATACAATAGCTGCAGTTCTACTGCAGAAGAATCCAGAGGGAATGGAATAGCCCATTTCTTTCTTCAGCAAAGCGCTCAGGGATGCACCCTTGAAATACAACATAATGGAAAAACAGGCCTACGCTCTGATTAAGGCCTTGGAAGACTTTAGGGTGTACATACTGCATTCCCACACCATAGACTATGTGCCAAATATAGTGGTTAAAGACATATTGTCCCAAGACCCAGATGGGAAAAGGGGCAAATGGATTGCTGTGATGTTAGAATACGACCTTGAAATAAAACCCACCGAACTAATTAAAGGCCAGGGCTTAGCACAACTGATGGCTGAATAAAATCTACAAGCTCTGGACATAAACATGGTGGATGCCTTGGATGAGTAGCAGGGATTACCCGATCCCACTGTTGAGGAGAAGTTTCAGAGCTCTCCTTGGTATTCTGACATTCTATATGTGCTTACACACCTCAAAGTACCCCTCACAGACTTCTCAAGACCAAAGCCGGTGTAGGCAAAGCCGGGAAAACTCTTGCATGTGGATAACTGCCCACTCTTTGGAAGAATCAGCCGACCTGTGGCAATGCTTGCTCAGCCAGGCGGAGAGGCTAAGCAGAATTCCATGCGGGGGGGGGATGTGGAGGCTACTGAGAATTTTGGAAAACCGGTCTGAAACAAAATGCTGAGGAGGTAGCCTAATGGCCCGCTCTTCAATGATATCCATAAGATGATATTTCATACAGTACTTCCATATTTTTGAAGACAACTCCTCCCCTTACCTACGCAACCCATCACTGTTGAAGGACCCTTTATGCAATGGGGCCTAGATTTCATAGGGGAATTCACCCCGTTTCTTCAGAACAAAAATGGATCCTGGGTCAGCCCTGCTGCATCATTTCACCAAGTGATAGAGGCCATACCTGGCTATAGTCTCCCAAAGGATTCAGCCATCAGCTGTTCCCAGAGTGTCATCCTCCGTTTTGGTTGCCCAAGGAAAATCACCGACATACCGTCTCCTGATCCAAGAAAATGGCTGATTTTGTCCGCTGGTGTATCAACAGCACTGGCCATTCAATCGCCTCTACCCTGCTAATGGATTAGCCGAATCATCAAAGAAGAGCCTGGTGATCATCATCAAAAAGTCAAGCTGAAGAGAACAAAAGGTCATGGCATAACAAGTTATACACACGAAATACAGACTTGACAACATGGAACGACAGCATGTCACCATACCAGCTTGTCTATGGAACAGAAGCAGTGTTTCCTACCAGCCTTGGGATACCAGTGATCAAACTTGTTCAAGAGACACAAACAGAAGAAGACAACATGGTGAGGAGAATAAACCAGAAAATTCATCTCCAACAAACCAGGGAAGAGGTCTATAACAGAGCTATCAAGGTTCAGGAAAATATCAAGAAGTTATTTGACAAAAGAACTAAGGCCTCTGATTTCAAAATTGGAGATAAAGTTCTGAAGTGGGACTCAAGGAGAGAGGACAAAAGAAAGCACAACAAGTTCGACAGTTTGTGGCAAGGTCCCTACATCATCCAGGCCACTGTGGGTCCAAATGCCTTTTTTCTACAGGGGTTAGATGGTACAGAGCTATTTGGAGGTCCTGTCAATGGCAGGATGCTCAAACACTACTTCTGCCGATTTCCAATTTCCAGTTTTCATTTCCATTGTATATACCATTGCAGTGTTTTGTTAAAAAAAAAAATATAAGAAGAAGAGACCAACAGAGGAAAAGGAGAGGTTCAAACATGCTCAAAACATGAACCTCTGAAGTGCAAAGGATTGGCTCTAATTTGATCAAAACCTGAGCCAAAGAAAGCAAAGATAGCTGGTTCAAACATGCTCAAAACCTGGACCAGCAAAGAAGGAAAATAATCAACTCTAACAAGCCCAAAATCAGAGCTGAAATGAAGAAAAGAAAGTGACTCTAACAAGCTCAAAACTTGATTCACAAAGGAAAGAAGGAAGCTTCAAACTCCAGATTTCAAGCCTTCAAATTTTGCTTTCAATTTTCTGCAAGTTTCTGTCCATGTGCAATTGTCTTTATGCCTTGGATCTACAACAAACTAGACCGTCTAATCCTAGTTTGACTGTTTTTAAATTTTTGTTGTAGAATATAGAGAAGAAATCTGCTGGACAGTTTAATCCCATCAAATATTAGATTAGGTAGAGAAACATATGAGACCTATAGTTTAATCTGGTCTCATGGAGTAATAAGGGTAGAAATAGGATAGGTTTATTTTCTTTTTTGTAAAAAATAAAATGATGTAAAGGGTCTGCAAGTCCAAATGCACCCCAGAAGAAAAAAAAAATGCTAGGATTGTAGGATGAGCAGGTAGATTGTTGAGGAAAGTTTTTCTGTTGATGTAATATCTTCACAATTTCTGGTAGCTGATCTAAAAGAAAGAAAGGGATGTGCCAAGCAGCAGGCAACTGGCCTACACCAAAGATCATTTTCTGAATTCTTGTCTCCTTCAAGAAGAAGCCATCCCCATGTGGAGCCACTGTTATCCCCCTATGAATTTTTTGACAAGAAAACAGGGGGCTAAAATGTTTTTGAGCCTTCAAGGAATGCATTTCCCCTGAAAACACATCAGCCTTGAAGCCTCCTTGTGCCTTTTTCCTTTGATGAAATCCCCTCTGCCGATTCCCATTATGAAGCCTCTTTATTGTGAAGGATTGTGCTCCCAAAGGCCTTCATTTGCCCCTTGTATCCCTGCAGAATGTCCCATTTCAACCTTTTTTCCATTCATCAAAGTCTCCGTTTTAACCTCCTAAATCTCTTCCTAAACCCTCTAAATCAACCAAATTCTCTCTTAAACCCTCCAGATACCCCTTGTTTGATTTAAGTAGCCCCTTTTTCTTTTATCGTTTCCCTCCTCTAGCCTCAAATTGCGTTAAAAATGGCCCAAAAACCATATTCTCCATATCTGAGGGCCTAGCCCCTTTCGGCCAAACCCCTGCACCTTTCCCCTCCACATGACCTAGCGCCGAGACCAGGCGCCAGGGCGTAAGGCTCTTATCTCAGTTGAATATCGGGCACATTGTAAACCGTCGATCTTTGCAGATCGGACGGTCTTCGCACAACAGCGCAGCGCCCGTTGCCCAACCCTTTCACCGTCCATCCATCGCATCTTAACCGTACATTGCCATGCCAGATCAACGGTCCGTATTTTACCCGCCTCGGTGGTCCCCGCGCACTGTTCATAAACCATCGGTTTCTATCGCACCACCTTTCGGAGGTAGGCGGTATTTTCTGATGGTCCAGCGATTCCACTCATCGCGCGAAGTGTGGCAGCGGCACTGTTTGAAAATCGCCTGCTCATCGCGTGTTATCGTTCAGTACGGGACATAGATCGATATGCATATCAGCCATCCGATCTGCGTTCGACCATCCAACGGTCATCGCGTTGCGAAGCTGCGCACAGGTTAACCCAGGTCATCCGTACCCCTGGCCCATCGTTCATCGCCCTCCGACATGTTTTCTACCGTCGATCTCCGCCTGAGATCGAACGATCCTGATTTAAAGATAGTCCCACTGTAACCCCGTCCCGCCACGTCATCTGTCCACGTGTGTTCGTCTTTTTCCCGTCTGTCCCCTATATAATTTCATTCCAAGTTCTAAGTTTAATTTTTTTCATCGGAATTGCTATTTCAACGCCGCCCAGTGCATTTTTCACCATTACACATTTTTCCTCCATAGTATCTTCTGCATGCATCGTCTTCCACTGTGTCACGTCGCCATCTCCGCAGTCATCCACACCACCCTCTCCATGCACGGTATCCTTAATTTGTTTTCGTGTTTGCAGGGTTACAGGCAGGCGGAAAAACCGCCATTATTCATATGTGCTGTTGGAATGGCACAATGCACAGGAGAAGCTAAATCCAGAGCCGATTTTACAGAAAAATGTCTGGAAGGGTGTCTACACCGTAAATTGCATCAAAGGATAGAGTTCAAACTCTGTAAACCTCCTCCGGTGCCATGAAAGCTCGAATTGCATAAACAAAGACAATACAGGAGAAACAGAGAGCTCAAGGCAAGAAATATAAGATTTTTGAGTTTTTTCAGGGATTTTAGAAGGCAAGGTACCAGTTCAAAGACATCATGGATTGCATGAACGGTCCAGCGCGCAGAAAACAATGCTATCAGGATTTCAAATCAGCAGAATGTTTCTTCCTGAGCACGGACACAGTACACATATTGTTCAGTATACATTGCGTCCAAGAGAAGTTCCCCCCCCCTACAGCTCTATATATATCTAAGCATTTTGTTGCATGTTAATGGTAGACCTTTTACGCCATCATCAAGTGTTTTTGCTTAATTCACCGGCGCCCGCTTAGGCACTCGCACCAAAGTACATCAGGGAAATACCGAGAGTAAATGGAAACCTGGAGAATACCACTCTTTCACCCGAAAGAGTGACAGAAATTAATACACAAAAATTATGCAGAGTGGGCTTTGGCTTGCTTCTTCTTCTGAGTTTTTAATACTACATTTAGTTTTTCACCTACCTTCTCTGCTCCACTGGAGCTATAAATTCATGAAGAAACTCATTGTAAAGGTTGTTGATCAGTTATCAGAATAATTGCAAGTAGTTTATTTTGAGACACAATCTTCGTGTAAAGTTGTAAGATAGGCTGAGGAATATGATTTCAGACTGAGTATTCAACTATTGGCAATGTTGTACTTGACTGGTATTGTTGTTTAATATGAAAAGAACATTTCTTTGGATCCTGATCTAAAGCAGCGGTGATGTTTTCCTATCTCTGTGTTTAATTCATTTCATTTCGTTTCTACTGGCTTGCATCAGAATATTGGCATAGGATTTACCCTTGTTAGGTACCCTATGTTTCTGCTCTCCTTGCCATTAATGTTTTTCTTCTGAATGTGTTATCTAAGAATTGATTTCAATTGGTTTAACCAGTGTAGTGGATGTTATTTCCTGCTCTCTGATGTATGAATTAAATGAGTATGTTCTTAGATGTTCTTGTTAGGATTTAGCTGGAAGATTTGGGAACATTGGGGATTAGAGTTAGCCCTGTCCACTAGGATCCTTGTGCGACCAACTGGTCTTTAACTGTGTGTTCTAATCTAAGTTGTTTCCTCCTCTCCTACCATTCCACACCACTCTATCATCTTTAAGATCCGACGTTTTAGATGACTAGCCCAATTGAAAGCCTGGATATTGATTAGCAAGCAAATCCTTTCCTGAATCCATTGCCCAATGGTTTTGAATGCTCCCTGGAATACTTCACCTCTGCCTAAATTTTCTTTGCTCATCCTTGTCTTACATTGAACCCTTCTTTCTTGATAACCAGCAACCAAACAAACAATCAAACAAACAAACCTTGTGCCTATAACTAGCCTAATATCTTAACGTTGAGCTTCAAGGTTATATACCCTTGACATATCGTAGAGAGATCCCTCTCTGGACCCAGGAGGGCTAGATCCTGAGGTCTGAAAGTGGTTTGATGTTGTCTCATATTTTTGTATTTCCAACCTTGTCAAAACATGGGAACCCCAACAATGCCTTCGAAGTGTTACTATATCCAACAAATAATTCCTTCAAGATTGTAGGATCCAACTTCTTTGTCTTATCATTTGGAATTTGTATATAGACATGAAAACCAAATATTAGGAGATGGTATACGCTCAGTTTATTTTTGGTCAATTCTTCCTAAGGAGTCTTGTTGTCTAGTGATATGTGAGGACTTCAATTTTGAATGTACACAATAGTTTTTGTTGCTTCACCCTAAAAAAATTTAGGCATGTCTTGATCATGTAATGTAGCTTTAACACTTTCCTCAATCAATTGATTATTTTGTTCAACAAATCAAATTTTCTTTGTATTATATGGGAATATTAACTCCCTCTTAATCCAAACATCCTTATAGAAAGCTACGAGTTCCTTTGATGTGTATTCTCCTCTATTTTCACATATTAGTACCTTTACCCCCCTTTCTATAATATTCTCTACAATTTTGAATTCTTGAATTTTTTTGAATACTTCATCCTTGGACTTCAACAAATGGATCCAAGTTTTCCGTGAGTGGTCATCAATGAATGTTACATAATATAGGTGATCTATAAGAGTATTTGAAGGCACAGGACCAAAAACATCATAGTGAATGAGATCCATAATTTCTCTTGAACTTGAAGAACTAATTCCAAATTGGTTCTTAACATCTTTACCTAATGCACATCCCTTGAAAACTCCTTCATGATCCTTCTTAAGTTTACGGATACCATTTGCAATCGAAATTAGAGTTGGTAATATTTTGTAGTGATGGTGTCGAAAAATTCTATGCCAAATTTCACATGGACTTACTTCAGTGTGAACCAAAGCTTGAGAGAGAGGGGTCAACAACCTATAAAGCCTTCCTTCACGAATTCCAATGAATTTTTCATTGTCGATACTAGATCCCTTTTTCGATACCACAACATTTCCATCTATAAAAGCAACTCTATATCCCTTATCTTCTAGAAATTAAATAGAAATTAAGTTATTTTTCAAACCTATTGCGAACAAAATGTTATCAAGATGAATGTTTCCTCCATTCTCCAACTCTAGTGAAGTTGATCCAATTCCTCTTACATGATAGCTCTTCTTGTCACCAAGTTCAACATAGTAGGAATATTTTCCTCTTTATAAGGTATTTAGTTGTTTATGCTCACCTGTCATATGTCTTGATTCTCCTATGTTGATTACCCAAATATTTTCATCTTCAAATGTACTTGTAAGTGTTGCAAATAATCCTTTTTATTTTTTAGAAGTCTTGGTCATATTATTCTTGATGTGCAATAAGAGACTCTACAATGCCTTGATAGATTTCTTGAGATGAATTTCCGTCATAGAAAACTACTTCAATGATTTATTCAAGGATGTAGTGATATTCATCATTCTGTTATCCAACCTTAGCTTTGAATCCATGTTGAGAAATCTATAGTGCTGCAATTAGGATGATTTATCTTAGAGTTGATAATTCCCTGTGATGCATTTTTCATTTCTTAATTCTTAGATTATTATCTTATTATTATGTTGTCCTTATCATAAAAAAACTACCAAAACAATAGGATTAAAATTACATAAGAACACAAGATGTAGGCTGCAAGCGAGGGCCAAAACCTCTCCACTTGAGAGGAAAACCCACAAATCTCTTCTCTTCTTATATATTCTTCAAATGACAAATTCCAAGACCTCTAGAACAAGATTAATACCCTTACAAGGCGAAGCCAGATATCTTGATGATTTTCTCCTTCTATCCAAGTCAAACCCAGTCAAATCTCTTCTAGCTGCATAACTTCGAATCCCAGCTAAATAATATCATCTACACTGCAAGGCTAAAATTGACAGCCCCTTCAACAATTAATCCTTGCACACATGTCAGAAATTTAAGAGCTTCCAAAGCTTCCTTTGACCTTCGCGTGGGTTGCTTCTCCTTCCAGGGATTGTAGGTGACCTAATATTCCTTTCTTTGACCTTCTTTCTATAATTTCCTCAACTTCGACCTTGCAGCATCAAAACCCTAGCCTTCCTTCTTCGCACGTGAGAGAGAGAGAGAGAGAGAGAGAGAGAGAGAGAGAGATAAATAACCCAAAACTTCGTCCTTTGTCCTTCTTACTTATTCTCTTGCCTTTCTTATACTTCTCCTTCACTTAGATGTTCATAAGTGAGTGAGTGTCCATAGGAGGTCGATTTCCCTCCTATATATCGGTTTCCAAGGAGGACAACATGCCCTAATGAGGCCGACTTCTTAGCTGCAAGGGAGAATTTGTCTTGGATGATATTTTGACACTTTTAAATACAAAATTAATTCTTTTTACATGTTACAAAGTGATCAATTGGGTTTTATTCATATGAAAATGAAGCGATTGACTTCTTGACCCTAGGAAAAACCCTAGAAGCACTCAATGGGTGCTCGACCTCTAAATAAAATGACCTTGAGCATGAAACCCATGCTACAAAAATGACAATAATAATTTTCTTTTAATTTACACTATACAAGAATCAAAAGCACATTTCATGTCTTATGAAAACCGAACCTAATTACACATTTCAATTCTCACTCTTAACTAGGCAGGTATTCATAATGGTACATGGACATTATCAAACTGAAGGGATCTCATAAGAAGAGCCATATTGGTAATCCATCTCACAAGCTATCATTTCATCTTATCTCTTTGCATCATACCAACCAACATTGTCACATAGCAATGCCTTGAATAACAACTCTATCTCTCCACAAGATCAAAGCACAATGTCGGTGAGAACAATGATGGATCGACACCATCATCATTGTCTCTCAAGGCACATACCCAACCCAAATGTTCATAGGGTATGTCCTTTTAAGACAATTCCTATCTCGAAATAACACATCCTCAAGGAATTTACTCTTCGATTACTCTTACCTCTTGGATGCCCTACCTCATCTTCAAAGAGTATTAGAAACCAAATGCTTACCAAATCCTCCATTCTTTCTTCACTAAGTGAAGGAAATAATGATGTGTACATCCATCCCTCTAAACTAGGGAGGATATATCAACCAATCCAAGCTTGTCTCTCAAACACACAAGCTTCTTATTAAGAAGACATTTTGTCAAAATGTCAGCTACTTTCTCATCGGTGGAGATATAACATTGCTGCAACACTCCATATTGCACCAACTTTCATATGTAATGATACTTGTTATTTATGTTATTTTTCTTTCCATGGGACACTGGGTCTTTGGAAAACCTTATACAACTGGTGTTATCACAATCTATCACCATAGGGTCCATCGATCCTTCAAACAAGTTAGACAACAACTTCCTGAACCAGACAACTTTTATGCTTACTTCACAAGTTTCAATGTATTTAGTCTCAACAATACCCAAAGAAATTTATTCTTGATTTCTACTCATCTAGTATATCATGTAGGATCCAAAAACAAAACATCCTCTAGTAGTGCTTCTCCCATCCATCTCATTGTCTCCCCATTCAAAATATGTATATCAAATCAAGTGGACATCATTATTTCTATCATACTTCAGGAAGTAGTGGATTGTTCCTTGCATATATCTCAGTATATGCTTGGATTCTATCCAATGGTCATGATTTTTATCTACCTGGAATTGACTAAGAATATCTACTGCAAATTTTTTGGTCAAGTATTTACTAAATACAAGAGAAAGCCAACCAATTGTCTATACCTTATCGGATCCACAGGGCTTGAATAAAGACTTCTTAGCCTCTTCAAATTTTTGATCATAGGGGTTGTCATAGGTTTGAAATCCATCATGTCAAGCCTTTTCAACATCTGAACCATATATTTTCCTTGACCTAGACATATCTCATCAAGTTCTTGCCAAACTTACAACCCTAAATAATAGTGCATGAAACCTAGATCCTTCATATCAAATTATGCTTCCAATTGCTTTTTACACTCTTGAATATGACCTTACACACCTATCATGACAAGATAATCCACATATACAACAATTATTATGGTCTCATCCTTCATGAACTTGATATAGAGATTCATATTAACATAACTATTTAAGAAGTCCAATATTTGTAGATATGTGTCCATCCTTTCATACCAAGCCCTTGGAGCTTGGTTAAGGCCATAAAGTGCATTCTCCAGTCTGCAAATGTGAGTCTCTCTATCATTCACTTCAAATGCCAAGGGTTTTTCTATATAGACTTCTTCATCGATAGTAACATTAAGGAATGTCATATTAACATCCACTTGATGGATGTTCCATCCTATCGATGCTGCCAAAGAGACCAATGATCGTATGGTTGTATACATTTCTGTAGGTGCAAATGTCTCTTCATAGTTGATGCCTTCTGGTTGGGAGAAAACACTAGCCATAAATATTTCCTTATATTTATCAATACTTCCATCTTCTGCATGTTTAACCTTATAGAGCCACTTGGAAGTTACCACATATTTTTATTTAGGCCTAGGAACGATTCCCCAGGATCCATTTTTAATTATTCATTGATATTCTTCATTCATGGAATATTTCCATTCTTGATATTTGAAAACCTTTTCAAAGGTGGATGGTTGTGCTTTAATTAAATTTGTCATATAGGCTTCATATCTTGAATATATTTTAGGCTTCTTACTTTTCCTAAACGTACCCTTGGCTGCTCCATGTCCCTCTACATCTAGAAGAGTATAAAATAACCAATTATGTCTCTTTATACTCTCAGGAATGATGACTTGTTGCACAGGTTCAATGGGACCTTCTTCTTAGGGATTTGGATCTTCTTCCTCCCTACAAAATTATTCAAATATTGGAAGTTATTCATCACCAAATTCAATTAGGAGGTCCTTTGATTTCTCAAATGTAATACTTTCATCAAATATCACATATCAACTTTATTATATTCCATTCCTTTATGTAGATCCCATATGCCTTCTAAGTGTTACTATAGCCAACAAATACTCCCTTCATGCTTGTAGGATCCAACTTATTTCTCTTATCTTCCAGAATGTGTATATAGATAGGGAAACCACCACTTGATGTTTAGGTAGTTTTATAATATTCAACTATTCGAGGGTACGTGAGGTCAACAATGTCACTGCCATGATTGTCCCTGATATCAATGCATTTTATTATCTATTCAATAATTTCCCTGCATGTAAACATTTCTGAATGAGATGCTACTTTGTGTAACCATGATCTTCTAACATTCTAATATAACGACATATCTTATTCTCCATTAGGGTATTCTCTCCTTCTGAATAGGTGATATATTTTAGACCAATTGATGGAAATATACTTGTCAATAAAGCATATGTAGGCACCGAAGCAACGAGACTTTATTCTAATCCTTCCTCTATGGGTTATTTTATAGGTCTTCTTTTTGGAGGATCTATATCTTTATATGAGGATATGATCATATATTGCAAATCAATTGGACCTGGAAGATGAAAGACATTCACTAGAATAGATAAAATATAAAACAAAAGAATAACTTGGTGCACAATGCAATAAGTTAGTGCAATATGAAGCTGTGTAATGTGTTGTGGCGTAGGGAAAGAAGTTAGGTTAGGGAGAGATGATGCGATGCAATATGGATTGATAATGCACTATAGTGGAGATGGTGGGCGACTTAGAAATACATCACAAAATGATACCGCACACTAAACAAGGCTATTGTGCCATAACACAACACTGAGGTCTAGGATAACAAATAAGTATGCCACGTGGCACAAAATGAGTTGCGACACTATTACATAGTGCATCAAAAAACCTTATTTTATGACACGAGAAGTATTTGTGCCTTAGCTCAAGATTGAAACTTAGCGTGGTAAATACATCTGCTCTTTAATGGTAAGGGATGTGAAATTTCAATATGTAAGCAATGTCCATGTTGCAAAAGGGTAAAACAACAATGCGATGAGAAAGAAAAATGTGCTATGAATGATCTGTATTTATGTAGGAATGCAACAGAATACACATATAACCAAAAATATAAAGATGCAACGGAAATAACACTTCATTTCATTAATATCAAAGAACTAAAATTTGTTTACAGACATAATGGAAATAAACTAGCTAGGGCACTGGTAGCTTATCTCTAAGAAGAGATGTGGTGGCTCGAGGGCCTATTTATTATTAAGAAACAATGGAAAACCCTAAACATCCAAAAACATAACCTTAGGAGATGAAGCACCAAAACTATGGGCCCCGTTTGGGCAAATTGATACATTAGCTTCCCGGGGACGTAACTTTGGCATACGATCTCCGTTTGACGTGCACCATACCTTGTTCGAAAGATATATCCGAGGGATACAACTTTTGATGTGAGATACATCAAAGGAACTTTCATTTTTCTCCCGGTTTTCCCAAAAAACGTCATTTAGTGCATGAAAACGACTCCGAAAGTTCAAGACCTGAAAAACTGCTAAAAATAGTAAATTGTGCTACAATTAAGGAAACTAAAAAACTGAAAGAAACAATGGTGGGGCCCCAAGTGGAATCAGAGGGTGGCCGCCAATATCCACCTTGATCATTCCTCCCCCCTTAGGAAGAAATGATCCCTATTTCATTGAGTTCCTCCATGAGATGAGGAAACTTCTACTGAACTTGGTCCCTGGTGAACCACTTGCCTTGGTGCACGAGTTGGCTAGCTTTGAAAACCCGATATAGTTGGATTTTCTGCTGGCGAGTGTGCTTGATTTGCATGTACATGATACAATATGTGGTGGCTTGTTCCATGTAGTCTGGGTTTAACTCTGTTGGTGTGAGTTGTTATGCAATGTCGGAGGTGTCGAGTAGAGGTGGGAAGTAGGGCTGAAGGCGGTCCAAATTGAGTATTGGGTGCAAACCAAGGAATGGTGGAATATTGAGCTCAAAGGAATTGGTCCCTATAGCCTTGGTGATGGTGTACAACCAATATCAGAGCGGGCGAAGCTTGTGGTGGGGTCCAGTGAGGCGCTCCTTCTGCAAATGTAGCCACAGTTTGTCACCTACCTAGAAGTTGTGTGGCACCCAATGTTAATCATGTAGTTGCTTGTACTTAGGATTGGATCTGTCCAATATGTCATGAACTTATTGGAATATTTTCTAAATGAGCTCAATGAAGCTATTTTCTTTGTCAGCTTCAGATTGGACATGAGCCAAATTGGCCTGAGTATCCGCAAATGACATGGCTACATTAATGGGACATAGTGGCTGGAATCCCAAGCCCAGATGAAAGGGGCTATGGCCGATTGAGCTGTGGAGAGCCCAGTTATAACTGTGTTGTACATAGGGAAGGATCTCATCCCATGTTCATGGATGATTTGAATTGTACATGCGCAGAATGTGTAAAATCATCATGTTGACGACCTCTGTCTGGCCATCAGTTTGGGGATGGAAAGTTGTGGAATTGGTGAGCTTAGTGTCCAGTATTAACCAAAGGCTCGACCAAAATGTGCTGAGGAACTTGCTGTCCCGATCTGAGATGATAGACTGTGGGATCGCAAAGTGCACCCAGACTCGTTCAAAGAAGAGATTAGCTTTGGCTTCTACTATGATATTCTTCTTGTAGGCCGCCATAATGGCCATCTTTGAGAATTTGTTGATGACCTCGAAAACACAGTCGTTTCCATGCTTAGTAGAAGGAAGGCCCGACATGTAATCCATTGATATGGATTCCTAAGGTCAACTAGGGGTAGGTAGCGGATTATAGAGGCCTTTCTTCTTGATGGTCAGTTTGGAAATGACACAAGCATTGCATGATCTGATGTACTTTCTGACATCTTGTCAAAGGTTCGGCTAATAGAAATAATTTTGCAATTATGCCACTGTTTTCTCGACCCCAAAATTCCCAGTGACTCGACTGTAGTGCGCTTCCTAAATCATCTTGGCACGCTCACTTGAAGGATCACAAAGGTTTTCCAGGTGACATAGTAGTGCATCCCGGAGGTGAAAATTTGGAAATGGAACACCCTCCAACAATGTCTTGTACGTGTGGCCAAATTTTGGATCGCTCTTATAGAGAAGCAGCCAATCCAAAGTCTTGTTCCCAAAAGAGTTGAGAACGGTGGTTAGTGCCATGATCGGTGAGTGAGTTGATGAGCGGTGGATGGGGTGAAAGAGGTATGGGGGAGACGAAGGTTGAAGAACTCTGATGGATCGATCAGGGGTTCCTCCGGAATCAACGTTCCTGGGAGTGGAGTGGATGGTGGATCATCGTTTGGTAAGATCCACCAGCCCGGATCGGTGAGCGACAATGTGGGCCCTCTTGGATGGAGGGGGTCGGATGAATCGGGTTACGGGCCCGTTTCGCCCATCGGTGTGATGATAGGGGTGGCGGGAGGTGAACGAGGTTGGTGGGGATGGGAGAAATGAGAGAGGGCGGTATTGGAGGAAGCACGAGACCGACGATCTGAAATTCAGAAAAGGAGGGAAATAAAGGGGGCACCACTTGAAGCAACTTGGGTTACCACGTTAAGTCGTCGTACTCAGGCATTGAGGTGTTGTATGAGTGGGGACCGAGTGATTCGGGGAGGGAGTCTGTGCGGTCTCGAGTGCATCTGTGGAGGTTCCGCGCAACTCTGTGAGGACCCCATGCTGCCGGTCGCGCGCGAGCCATGTCATCGGCGACATCCGCTCAAAGTTATATCGGGTGATCCCCATCGCGGATGTGCTTGGTGACCCCGGCCACGCGAGAGACCTCGCGGTGGAAAGTGTCATCATTTAGCGGAATGCGAGGGGCGCCATGTGGAAGATGGTGTCAGAGCACGCAAGTTGGCCCAGGAGGTAAGTGTGCACAGTGGGCGACCCCAAACCACACTGCTCACTATACTCATCCAACGAGTGCTGGGCACCCGTTGGCTGGTTAGTCACCACCTCTGTCATCAACCCGTACCACGCCGAAATGCTTCCGCGTTCACTGTTTGGTGCTTTGGGGTCCCGAGGGACACACGCACGGGGGGTGTATTTCATCAGAGAGGCTGGCTCGCGGTCGTCTTCGCCGGCATCCCGGGACGGGAGGAAGGTGCCATTTCCACATAGCGAAAGCTAAAATCAAGTAACCGTAAATGAAGCGGTGAGTACGCTTGTAGTTCTCTTCGCGAGCCGCGAAGAGTTCTTTCGACACAAAAGAGCACCAATTCAACCTAGCGCCACGGATGCGGTGCTCCGCAATGGAGATTGTATCCGGGTGCACTCTCCCTTCGTATAGTGCCGCATCGTCTTGCTAGCGATAAGGTAGCAAGCGAACCGAGATTACGGTTTATTGATCAAATCAATTTTGGCACCTTTGCCCCCGGCGAGTGCCATACTTGGTGTCTGAGTGCGAGTCACCCGAGCTTTCGGGTGCCACTTGGAGGGATGTGCAGTCGGCGGCGGAGACATCCGCGCCATTCGAATAGCCACAGCAAGCCGATGAATGTCTTCGGCATGAATTGGAATTTCCTCATTGAGCCACGGGGGACCCGTTACGTATCCGGCGAGGAGAAACCGGGTGCATTGCGAGGCCGGTCCCGTAGTTCCAAAACCGGAAGAGTCCTCAAATTCATCGGGGACGAGCTGTGTAAACCCACAGATTACGGTCGCATCCGTTCGTTGGAGCTCGTTTGCTGGCGTGTAATGATGCTCCATGTAGGTACGCCAATGGAGGTGGGGGGATTCGGTACCGGGTCGGACGAGGTTGGCGTCCATACATGCTGCATTGTCATACTTGCCAACTAGCGACTCTACGCGGTGGATTAGGGTCGTCCAACACTTTGGTTCGGGGACGGATAAGAGAGCCCTCGGCATCTTGGCGCGCGACGGTAAACTTGGAGGATTCTTTACGGGAGTTTCCTGCAGGGTGCGGTGCGCTTTCGAGTGCTGCAACTTCTCTGGAGTCGCTTTGCAATTTCCAAATTGAAGCTCAGTCAGTCATTCTCGGCGAGTGGTCTCCATGCAAGTTATGGCATTCCCACGGCACGAGCGGAGTTGATGAGACTCCATAACGGCAATTAATTCTTGCTATCCTTTGAGCTGCGATAATTGTGCGATCAATCGCATGCTGTGTGTATTCAGCGCGATTCTTGACGGCGTCATGGGGAGATGGGTGGACGCGACGGTGAGGAAGCTGCGGATGATGGCGGATGATTACGGTACGATTCTTCGTCTACTTATGGTAATTTATGAAGCAAATCCCGAGCGATTCTACGGGGCGACAAAATGAGCGACGGAAATGACTCGGGTCGGCAGCTTTGGTACGGGGATGGATCCTACACGGACGACACGGCCGGGGCGGCGCGCGTGACCCGTGGGCTCGGGTCCACCACGGGCCACGGTCGGTTGCGGTGAGGTACCACAGCGGCCGACTGATTGTACGTGTCGCCTATGAACGGAAAAGACTCCCTACGCTCATCCCGGTTGCGGGAGAGTTATTCGACTAAACTATTCTACGGGTTCTCTCGGTTGCGAGAGTTATTGGTGAGAAGTGAAAGGTACCTACTCCTGGTAGGGTTTCGAGCGTGCGCCATTCACCCACCCGGGGAGAAGCTGTGCGACCGTCCGGTGTGCCAGCCGAGATGGCTCTTGAGTCGCGGATCTTGATGACAAAGTAGGGTCCCAACCGGTGCATCCGGAGCTTGCAGAAACTTTTGGAACCGGCTATCATATAAGAGAACTTTGCCGCCAACTTGGAAGGCTTTGGTTTTGATGTGGCGGTCGTGCCATGCTGCTGGCCTTCGAACCTTACCCGGTGGAATTCCGCCGAGGGAATAGGGGCCTCGTCCCGACTCACTGCGGCTCTGGAGGCGTTCAAAGTGACTCCTCTTCGAGCTGAAGAGACGTTGCGATTAAAAGGCGGGTACAGTGAACTCGGCGGGAATCACTGACTTCCGACCATACACCAGCTGGAATGAGTGTCACGGTTGGTTAAACGTTTCACACGTGGTTCGGTAGGCCCATAATGCCAGCCGGGAGCGCTCGTCCCGGTCGTCGCGGCTGAGCATTGCGATTTTAGTCAAGCCTTTTTCGAGAATCTTGTTGAATGCTTCCACGGTACCATTGGCTGCGGGGTGGTATGGGCTGCTTTTATGATGCTTTGAATCATAAATGTGTCCGATGGTGACTCGATAGTGGCATTAATGAAATGCGTACACGATCGCGGTCAAGCTCGGGGTGGGCAGACCAAATCGGGCTGATGATGTGTTCAAAAATGAGCCGGGCGGCGGTCTCTACGAGCGATTTGCGTGCCGCTCATCGCCTCGGCCCATCGGGTGAGGTGATCCGTGGCGGTAATGGTGTCACGGGCCTTGGAGTGTGCGGCGGCCAGGGGCGATGGGACCTACGAAATCAACGGCCCACTTTTCAAAGCAGCGCAACACATGCACTAGGTGTGAGCGGAAGGTCGTCTCGGTGCAAAGGCCTTCCCATCCACGCTGCAAACATCGCAACGCTTCACATAGGCCTCCGGGTCGGCATGTGCACAGTCGGCCACCACAGGGCCGGCTTGGAGCACCTTCCTTGCGGTGGGTTTCGCACCCACATGCCCTCCGTAACACCACGCGCGACATTGCCACATCACCGCTTCCCGTTCGTGGTCGAGACGCATGCGCGCAACACCTCATCGAGAGCCCGGTTGTACGAGTGCCCGCGATCAATTGGTAGTCGGCGCCGGACAACCGAGGTGGCGTTTACGAAGCGGGGTGTAATCACGAGGGAAACCTTTGTCTCGTGGTCGGATAAGTGGCAATGTCGGCCCGGGTAGTGCGAAATGCGCTTCGACCGGAAGAGGTCGGGAATCCGTGGTGATCGTCCAACGATCCTTCATTCTCTCCCGTCTCAACACTGGATAAATGATTGGGACCAACATTCGACTGCCGGGCTTGACAATCACCTCAAACGTGAATTCACTGGAAAAGTAGTAGCCAACGACAGATTCTTCCTTCCAACACGGTCTTATTTACCGAGATACTTCAATGCAGGAATGGTCACGTGAAGAATGTGAATTTGCCGCCCGGAAGATAGTGGCGGAACTTACGGAGGGAGTACACCATCGCCAACGCCTCCCCGCTCGGTCGTGGTGTAATTCTTCTCCGCATTCGATAGCCGACGGCTGGCGAAGTATACGGGGTGGTCAGCGCATCGTCTCCCGGGGTTGCGCCGATACAGCCCCAGAGTGCAATACCCAGGACGCATCAATATGCACATGGAACTACTTATCCCGAGTAGGGGGTGAACAAGTATGGGTGTCGTCGCCAACTTCTCCTTCGATGTGTCGAGTGCCTTGCGCACTCCGCCGTCACGCGAAACACTTCGACTTCGCAGCGGTTTCTCCGGAGGGGGCGTAATTTTTGCGTAGTTGCGAATAAACCACGCTAATATCCTGTGTGCCGAGCGGTGCTCGCAGGCCCGCTTCACGGTCTCGGGGGCTTCCATGTGGACGATGACCGCGACCTTGGCGGGATCGACGCGGACCCCTTGCTTGCACACCACGTGACCCAGAGTGTCTTGCGAATGGAGCTGCAAAAATACATTAATTCAAGTTCAATGAAATCTGCGGTGACGACATCGGTCGAAACATAATCCACAACGGGGAGGCATGTTTCTTCAACGGTGTAGACGGTCCGGTCGTCCATGTAGACCTCCGAGAACTTGTGAATGTACTCCCGGAAAGCGACAATGACAATCCGGGAAAACACGGTCGGTGCGTTCTTCGGACCAAACGGCATAACGTGGTATCGCGAATGATCCCCACTCGGTGGTGAATGTCGTCTTTGCTTTGTCTTCCTCGGCAATGCGCACCCTGATGGTAACCGAAAACCCATCGGTGAATGAATAAGCTTCGTTTCCCGCAACATGGTCTAGGACTTCATCGGCTGAAAGGAGTGGGAAACGGGTCGTGGATGCGAGGCATTGTTTAGGGCTCGAGTAATCTACACGAGACACGAATCTCCGCTTTGTCCTTCTTGTTTTGGATGACAATGGGACTCACCCACTCGCTTCTTCTCACCGGAAAAGATGAGACTCGCGGCCGGCCTGTGTCAATCTCCATCTTGACCTTCTCTTTGATACGTGGGTTCAACGGTAGGGGTCGGTGCTTCACTAGGCACTGCCCCTGGTTTCGGCGTGATGCGCATTTCGCCTAGGTCCCCCTTGATCCCCTTCGGGTCCCGCAACCGACGACGGGAACAAGTCTTCGTATTCCGGAGGAGGCTGAAAATTTCTTTCGTTGTCTCCTCGTCCCATTAGTCTCCACGTTGCGAGCTTGGGTTTCTCGTACGATTTCCAATGTTTAGCTTCTTCGTCTTTAGTGGTACGTAAATGGACTCCTTCGGTCGTCGACTCTTCAACGATGTTCCGCTCGCCTTCCCTTTCGTCAAAGTAAAGATGTACGAGGTCCTCCGGTACGTCGTCATCAGGATCGCCGTCGATCCGGTGGCAAACCAACTCGCGCCCGACCTCGGGTCGTGACACACCGGGCCCCCATCGGGCTCGGGATGGCGGAAAAAAAAGACCTTTTTGATTGCACGTAGGGGCACGAGACTCTGCGCCGTCTCCCCTTCGAACAGGAAGCACCGCACGAACTTGTCCGCGTCGCACCCGCGAGAGCAAGTTCCCCCATTTCCGCTCTTCCTCCGGGTACCGGGCACAGGGGAGTGTACCCGGGGAGTGGATAAACTTTTGTGGACCCACGACTCCTCGAAGTGCCGGTTGCTGTACCCTTGTTCCTCGCAGGCACCGCAAATGGTGTCGCGGGTCGGAAGTTCCATGATACTTAAGCGTGCTTTGCAAGGTCCCTTCGTCCTCTTTAAAGCGTGCCCGCTGAGCATCGCCACGCACTCCCCATCGCAACGCAGTGTTGCGGTGATTTTTCCACCGCCGTGCCGACGTTGAGTATGAAAGCCACATCCAAAAGTGGCATCCGGCTTTCATTTCGGGACCATGTCTTCCACCTTGAGTAATGAAAGTATTGATTTGCCCGCATGTTCGACAAGGTGGGATATCCGCGGATCTCGGTTCCTACCCAGGACTTGGGCAATGGAAGCACATATCCGCGTGGTGGTCTCATACCCCCCTTCTTGCCGGTCTTCCCAAGCGGGAGTTCGGATCGAGATGCGAGCTGCACTGCCTCCGCCAGCGCGACGAGCCGGTCGGCGGTCGGGTTGATATAGTCATCCCGTGTCCTCTGCGGTCATCCCCGATAAAGGTGGTCCATCATCGAGCATCCTCCCGGTGTCCACTGTTTCCGTATATCGCGGGCCTTGATACGGGTCGAGAGGCCGGGTGACCCGTACCTCCCCCATCCTCAAAGATCATCGGCTCCTTCTTAAGGTCGATGATAGCGTAATTCTCAAAAGCCCAATCAATGCGCGAGTGAGGCGGGGGTAGGGATCCTTGTCGCCCATGATATCAATAACCTCCAAAATCGGTGTATGTCTTCACCCCGCAACGTCGACCTCGACCCCCTCGAGGCGGGCGGTTGGCGAGAATGCGATGCGGTTCGCCATCTCGAGTTGGATTGGTGAGTAGGCTAGCACGTGGCCTTCCAAGAGCCTCCCATGTCTTTCGTGGCGAGAATGTTGACGTTGGACCCCAAGTCCAACATGGTGTCGGCTGATTTGGAACCACTGCGACACTGCGTGTTAAGCCGAAATTCTTTGCTCGTTCGTTGCTTGTTCAGCTTCACGTGTCGCACGTATTGAGGGCCGGCGTTCGCCGGATCTCGAAGTTACGTGCTCCGTTGCGGTGCTCCTTCCAAAGCATGCTGTCGAGGCTGCGCGCGAGCACAACGGCTGTCAGCAATCACGAGGAATGGCCGGAGCCAATCCTCGACCACGATCACTGCGACGTTCGCGCACCGGATGCGGCGACACGGGCTCCTCCAAACCTCCCTCGTTCGCAAGCTGGGCGAACGCCTCCAGCTGCCTCACGGAAATACTTCTTGCCCGGGCTCGGGCTCGATCAGCTGCCTGGGGATGCGGCCGAGACCACTGCGTCGTCCCGGCTCCTTCCCGTGGGCATCCTCTCCGGTCTTCTTTCGCCCCTCGTCACTATCGCGACGTTTTGCATGTCGGGGGGTGGTGGCCCCTCGCGGCTACGGGTTTGTCGGATTCGCTCCCCCTGCTGCCTGCGCCGTTCTTCCCACTTCTTCGATGAGCTCCCGGGACGGTCTTCGCAGCGTGGGCGTTGACCCGGCTCCCAGGAACACCGGGGGTCGTCGCGGAAGGGGACATTCTCGAGCCACATGACCCTCTGGTCACGGTTGTAACATTTTACCCGGACCGCGTCCGCCGTGCGGCCTCCCCGCATGCCTCCGCCTCTTCCCCTCGGAGCCTCGTTCACCTTGTAGGGAGGGACGATCACGTCGGTCCGCAAGTGCGTCGAGCGCCCCGCCTTTGCTCGGTGTTGTGAGTCGTGGACACACAAAATTCGCGGTACACATTATTCGGGGACCGTGGAGTACTTACGCAATATTGGGCACATCGAGGGAGGATGCCCCGAGCGTCTGCAAATCTCTTAGTACTACTGTGGTGGAGGACCCGGTTGCGGTGGGAACCCCGCGTAAGTACGTTGCGGCTAGTATGCTCACTAGCGGGTTCATCGCCGTGCCGCCACCGGGCGGTGGACCCCCACGAATCGGCTGCGGCCGAGGGTCCCGCTCTGCTGCCGCGCAGCCAGGGGACACTCGGTTGCGGTGTGGCCCTCGACCGAGCAATGGGTACACCGAACATTCGGTCGCGGCTCGGTCTCAGGTCGAAGCTCCTTGAGTTTTCGGTCGGGCTGGAAATACGGTGTTGCAACCCTATCGAAAGAAGGATCTTGCGGGGCCGTCCCCACGCGATATTCCGGGGGTAACTCGCCATGGCTTCAATCTTCATGGCCGCTGCTCCGGGAGCGTCCTGTCGGATTATCAATCTTCTGCGCCGAGTGAGAGGGGTTCGTGTCGAGGGGAGCGAGCCTTGATGAACCAGTCCCTCGCGGTGGTTTGGATCGATCGGGTAGATAAGTTTCCCGATCGCGTCCTTGAATCGCCGCATCAACTCCCACGCGGTCTCACCTTCCTTACGCTAATTTCCCACGGCTGCGACGAGAGCCTCGCTGGTACGTGCAGGGGAAGCTTGAGATCGCGGACAAAATCCCGCTTCACGTCCACAATTACGGGGTTAGGATGAGCCTCGAACCACTTGATAAACCATCGCGAGCCCTCTCTCCGAGCGTGGTTTGGAGATTCTATTAACTTGCTGCATACGGCGTGCGGCGAGCCCTCCGGATGGCTTCGCACGAGTACCGGTGTTGCTCTACATCATCATTGCCCGAGCCGGAGAACTGCGGATGCGGGGTGAAAGATCCGAGCCATGTGTACTCGCGGAGAATTGACCGGTATAAATCCTCCGGGTCTCGGTTGTGTAACGGTCCCACTAGTAAAAATACCGCTACTAACAGCAGCCCCTTCTACGAGGACGTGAGTGACGATGAACTACGCGTGTGGTGACTCAATGCTTGTAGCTGAACAAAAATATTGCTTAAGGTTGATACGAGTACCGAGGGAAGGTCGGGATCTACGGCCATGCGAGAAGGTGAGAAGTAGGGCTGCACTGGAGGGGTGGATCTTGTGCGATCTTGAAACATCCGTTGCATCACGCAGTGCCATTCATCATCGGAACTCTCTTCGGGCCGCATCTTTCCATTATCCTCGCTAGTCACGATCTCTCTTTCTCGCATTCTTTGGGCTCCCATGCACTTGCACTTCCAGCACTGTCCGTCTTCTTCCGGGTATCCAAACCCATAGTTCTCGTCCTACGAGGCGCCTCCTTCGATTTTTCCTCTCGATCTCTCTTCTCTTCAAATCTCGCATTACCCTTCTTCGCCACCTATCGGCGATACGGCCTTACCAGATGCGCACGACGCTCCCACAACCCTGCATGCGGCCTCAACATCCATTCCCCGCTCCCCCCCCCCTTTCACATTCTACACAGCCATCGGTCCCCTCAACCCCTTCCCCCCGGTACGGGAGGTTTACGCTTCCATACTCGGTTTGTGGAATTCAATCAACCCTTCATCCACCATCGAGCTTTGATCCACATCGAAATCTCCTTCAACGACTTCCCTCTTAGCCCCGAGTGGAAAACTGACCTCGTCCTTCGAGAAGGATTGGTAGCACTCGGCGACAAACTCCACGGTGTATCCTTCCAACGTGGTCCTTGCACGGAAATCGCTGGCGCGGAGTTGGTTCGAGTGTCTACCGTGCGGTGCCACTAGGTCTTCGTGCGCCCACTGCGGTTTATCTTCAGCGAGCCTTCTTCAGGGCATCGTCGCTCGTAACCTCCGCAACCAATTGTAAAGGTCAGCGAAGAACCTTCCCCAGAAAATTTCGTACGTATCACCGGTCGAGTCGGAGAGAAGCACAAGCTCCTTGATCGCCGCCTCTTTTTTCTTGGTCGGCTACGCTTGGCGAGCGATAGAGCTCGGTCAAGATGATCATCCCACCATCGCAGTATCGCTCCTTCAAAAATCCTCGATACCATGATCTAGATCCCCCTCGGAACATGCGAGGTCCCGACGGCGGAACCATTTGTTGGCGAGAAGTCGGGGTCTCGCGGACAAGACCCGGGTTCAAGAGTTGTGGCCAACAGAGGGTCCGGTGTAGTCTAGGAACACGCGGCATTTTCACCTGCTCCGGGAGGAGCGGTGCGTCTCACCGAGGCGTGCCGCAACCACATGAAGAAGGGGATGAGATCAATGGCAAGGAACAAACACCGCAACTCATGAAGGACGGTGCATCGATTACATGTACGAGAAAGTTATATACGCAAGATCACTTAATAAGCATTCGGACATTTGCAAATAAAATTTTAAAGCTTGACATAAACACATTACGGGCACATAAACATCGTATTGAGACGACAACCTTCCATTGTATTGATCTCTTGGCCCAACACACGATTACATGGCGTTCTCAATGATAGCTTACAAATACGATACGAGATGATCTTCGAGAACATAAAGGTAGAATAAAGAAGAGGAAGAACCATAGGGGAGAACATGCATGATTCCTCACGCGGTCGCTCTGTGCGTCTTTCCTCGTCTCGAGCCTCGCAACCTCTTCGAGCGAGCGTCCTCTTCTCGGTACAGGGTGTTCGTTGTTTATTCACCCGCTCTCGCGACTATCGGTTTCTCTGTGTCTTTCCTTGACTTCTCCCGGCTTCTCTCCTGTTATTTGTGTGTTCCACTTTCTGTCTTTTTGCTGTGTGCGTTTCCTTCATACGCACTTGTCACTGTTCTATTTCCGGCTATCGCATGCTTCCCGCGCCACCTTGATAGCTCCGCGACTCACGGTAGTTGCGGCGTGGTCACGATTGCCATGTGTATTCCTACCGCAACTCAAAAAAAAAGGGCAAAATTCAAAATGTCTTAGCCAAGATTTCAAAACTAAACAAAAAACAAGGGCCCCAACGAGTGGTCGTAACATTATTGGTGGCGTCATTCTTGTACACGATGTTCAAATGAAACTGTTGGAGATATGTGGACCACTTACGATGGAAATTGTCTGCAACTTCCCTTGTGTCTATATGAAGCTGAAAGGGTCGGTGGTATGTCTAGATGATCGTTTCCTTCCACAAAATGTAATGCTTCCATTGTCGGCAAGCACCGCATAATGGAATACATTTCTTTGCCATAAGTGGGATACTTGCGGATCGTGTCGGATAGTGTCTCAACGTGATATGCCACTCGGATGCGCTCGTTGAGTAAGAACTACCCCAATAGCATATTCGGAGGCATATGTCTCGATCTCAAATGGTTGTTGCAATTTTGGTAATGTCGACGCGAGGCAGAAGCGGAGGTGATGTTTCAATTCTACGAATGCCTTCTCTTGATATTCCGATGAAAAGAATTTTTCTTTAGCTACTCCCTTGGTGACTTGACTCAAGGGCCAAGTGATATGAGATAATCCCACTTGTTGTAGAAATTAGCAAGACCCAAAAAAGATACGAAGCTTTGTTAGAGTGGTTGGGGGTCGGCCAATATCGAATGACTTGGATCTTGGTTGGATCCACATTCACCCCCCTTTTCAGCAATAATGTATCCCAAATACCGAACCTAGGGTCATGCCAAAAGTGAAATTATCCAAATTGGCACACAAATTGTGTTGCCGCAGGTGTTTGGAGGACTCGTCGGATGTGGTGGAGGTTCTCTTCCCAAGTCTAGCTAAAGATTAAGATGTCATCCAAGTACATTACTACAAATAAGTTGGTGAATGGCTGCAAGATGTCATCCATTAGCCTCATGAAGGTTGCAGGGAGCATTCGTCAACTGAAAGGTACGACCAGAGCATTTGAAAAGGCCCTCCTTGGCTTTGAAGGAAATCTTCCACACATCGGAGGGTTCGATTGGTACTTGGTGATACCCGACTTTAAGTCGATCTTGCTGAAATATTTCACCCCTTTGAGTTGGTCCGGAAGGTCATTAATCCGTGGGATTGGGTACCTATTCCCTGAAAATGATCTTTTTCGAGTGCCCGATAGTCAATACAGAGTCTCCAAGTCCCATCCTTCTTTTGCGCCAACATGATCGGGCTCCTACGGGCGATGAACTTGGTCGGATGTGAACTTCTCGCAGTAGCTCCTAAATCCGCCTCTTGATTTCATCATTCTTTGGAACAGAGTGCTTTCGATAGATTGGTCCATTGGGTAGATGCGCACATGGGGGTCAAATATATGGGCGTGCTTGACGTGACGGTGAAGAGGCACCCCTATGGGAGAGGTGAATATGTCCATGTACTCCTCCACGACCTTGTCCATTTGTTGTTGTCGTGTGGAGGAGCCCTATCTGGAGGTCGTGGACACAATCTTCTTCTTTCCTTGGGGGTAGATCACGAGGAAAATAAATTTCCTGGTTTTGGAAATGAGCTTACTCGCATTGTTTTGCGATAACCAAAGAGATAGCGACAGAGCGGTGGTAACTCCGGTATCCCTGTACAACTTATTTCCCAAAGTAAAAATAACAACGCGAGGCCGAGACTCATACATAGCATGTCGCTTACACAAGTATGGTTGGCCTAATAATACATCACAAACATCAAGAGGAGAAATGTCACATAATACCTCATTCGTAAAGGGCTTGATGCTATATGGAAGGTGACACTCATCTGGTTGACACGAAGATCCCATCCTTGGTGAAGCCACTTGATGGTGTACGACCGTGGGTGTGCTATGGTCAGCAAGCCCAACTACTTCACGACCTCTCGTCGAAGTGATGTTATTTTGGCTCCCGAGTGTCTACAATGAACCGTAGCGGGGAACCCTTTACCCACATATGGGAGTGGAAGAGACGCTACTCCTCCTCTAGATCTTCGGGTTCCTCCTTTCCGAATATTTGCAGTGGAAACGGTGGCATTGGGCTCCACATCAATAATATGCTTCCATTTTTCATTCCCCTTGTTGGGTTATGATTCAAAGTCGGAGCATGCATATGATTCGAAAAGCCCTCATCTCGGCCACCGGTGATCGCTTTGCCTAACACTCACTTGTGTTGTGAGTGGATCTCTTATGGAACTCACACCACTTTCCTATGTCCTTCTTCGACTTCGCGGTGTTTTTCTTTTTCTTGTTGCTTTGGTAGGTTGTCTGGGGGCGCCATGCCTTGGCTTTGTCCTATTTTTTTGCGGATTGGGGGGCACCTTTCCCTTGATTTTTTATTCACATATCCAAAGTACCGCTTCTTTTGATTTGAATTTATGTCGATCATATCCGCATCGTATGCTACAAGCGAGGATATGTCAAGGAAATCAATTTCCTCCCTGAATGTATATGTGCAAAAAATTGCGGTACTTTAGCACCAAATGTATCTCCTAACCTTTGATAACCAACTTTATGCGTAGGGTATGGAACATATTCGTTAGCTCATGCACATCTTGATCCCTTTGATGCCACAACGTAGTCCATTGTATGTACTTGTCCTCATAGCTCCCCACAGATAATATTGTTCCTTGATGGCGTCTCGTAAATAATTCCAAGTGGGTACACCCGAGAATAGAGAGGGTTCCCCCTCATCCTTTTTTCTCATAGTAGGTTTCCCACCGAGTCCTTGACATGGGGGGTAGCTTTGAGGAGTGAAAAAAATAATCTTCTCCCCAGGTCGGGAAAAAGTCATGAACCGAGAAATATCCTTCTAATAGATTCAACCATATATCTATGACGTTACATCTATTTGGCCCTCAAATATGGGAATGTCAAAGTTTACTTGTACCTTAAAAGGATTTGCGCCTCCTAAGTGGTCGTTGGATGCGGATACACCGCGGTGAGGCGATCGTTGAAGGATCCGGGGAAAAGTTATCCATCGTCGTGTTCCTTTATTTTTCGAGGGCCTCCTCGAGCAATATTTTGATAGGATCTCCTACTCTCTCATATTTGTTTTTATACCCCATGGGTGGTCATTGGGTGTTTGTGAGGGCCGATCTTGCAAAGGTTCAACCAGTATCGAGCCATAACTCCTTATACCTTGACCTCGTTAGGGACATGCAAAGAAGGATCGAGAAAGAGAAGACCGCTTCGATACGAATGATCTAGATTTATGCCGGAACACAAAAAAATACACATATAACCACAAATACAAAGATGCGATAGAAATAATACTTCATTTCATGAATTGAAATTTGTTTACGTATGAGAATGAAAATAAACTAGCTAGGGCGCTCGGTAGCTTATCTCCGAGAAGAGATGTGCGGCTATAGGCCTCCGAACTGTGTTAAAATAAGGCTTGAGGGCATATTTATTATTAAGAAACAATGGAAAACCCTAAACATTCAAAAACCTAAACCTAGGATATGAAGCACCAAAACTATGGGCCCCGTTTGGGCTAGATTGGTACGTCAAATTCCCCGGGGACGTAACTTTGGCATACGATCTCCGTTTGACGTGAAACATTCCTCATTAAAAATATATATCCAAGGACTACAACTTTTGATGTGAGTAACATTGAAGAAATTTCCATGTTGCTCTCGGTTTTCCCAAAAAATGTCATTCAGGGCCTCAAAACAGCTCCGAAGTTCGGGACCCGAAAAAGCTGCGAAAAAATAGTAAACTATGCTACAATTGAAGAAATTGAAAAACTAAAGGAAACAATAATGGGGGCCCCAAGTGGAATAGGTGGGTGGCCACCAATATCCACTCGGATCGATGAAGTCACAGTGTGTCAATAAATGGGGATGTTAAAGGAAATGGATAAGTGTTTGATGAGACAGTAAAGTTCATGTTTATATGTATATATATGCAGGGAGATGAAAGGGGGTAGGTATGGTTGCGTGACAATATGAAATGCTTAATTTCATCGACAAAAGAATGATTATTGGGGGTAAGGTGCACAATACCGACTTGCAACGTGGCGCGACCGTTACACTCCGTGTGGCACAATGCAATCATGGACGACAACAATGTGCTAGAAAAGTGTTCAACACAAGAAAGCAGAGGAGACTTGCAATAAGTTTGCACAATGAAAATGAAATGGGATATACATATATATATATATATATATATATATATATATATAACATTTCAACCATGGGAGTTCATTTATTGTGTCATCGCAAAAATAATTTGTGATACAAAATTAAATTGCAAAGATATGATGCGTTGAACTATAGGGTTGCGATGCACGAATATTGTAGGGTTGTGATGCAAATGCATTGTAAAGATGCGATGTGCAATTAAAATTCTCAAATTTTATATTTTAAAAAACCTTCCCATCTATTGGAGTTCAAGGGTGTGATAAGGTCTTATGGTCTAAGTTGCAAGATGTTGATTATTTTGAAAGAGGGGACCCTAAAATTTGGCTCTCCGTCATTAATTTTATAGAGTTGTTGTAGCCACTACAACAATTAGAAAATAAATGGTAGAATCTTAGCATATATTGTTTGCCCTTTGGTTATGATAAATGTCAACATGATTTGGGAAGTATTGAATTGACTCTATGGGTACCACTTGTGTATCTCGTTTGATTCTAGTTAAATATCTTTCGTCTCTCTATAAACTATCTTGGTCTTGGAACATAACACATCAAATTCAACAAAAAAACAAACACCAAAAAGCTTTGATGAGAAATGGGCATATTATGAAAGTGAGTTTAAAATTTTTAGAATTAAGATGAGTATCTGGTGTTTCTTCACCGTAGCCGAGCATCCATAGCCCCAACGGATTCACTCAAGGAACACAAGAATTACTTCATTGGTAGTGAGCATCCATAACTCCGATGAACTTGCTTGCATCACCCTTCTATGTGAGAATCCTTTCTCATGACTTTACCCTTTCATGATTTTATTTATATGAAATTAATTGCATTATTATTTTGGGCATTTTATTCCGGGGTGGATGCAAAATCTCAACTTAGCTTTATGAAATAGATGGGTTACTAATTTTCCAGAGAGTTTAATATTTCTTGAAATAGGATTGATATCAATTGCACTTTTCTCCCCAACCCTTCTCTAACTAGTGGGTTGACACATTTTCTCAAATAATATATTTATCAAGACCAATCAAGCTACAAAGATTCTATTAAAATTTTAGGGATTTACCATCTTAGTAGAGTTCCCCATAAGACTCAATTTCGATTTTCCATATGAACCATGCAAGCTCATATTGATATTTAAAACTCAATCAAAAGGAAATGAAATGTTATACAAGCTCGAATAAGAATTACTACGAGACCCATTCACAACATCAGTAAAACATCCTTTAGTTATTTATTGGGAGATTTATTTATGTACAAAACCGATTAGCCCCAACAATTAACTCAATTGATTTGAGTCCCCATTGTTAAAGAACCTTTTCTATTGAGAGGTCACAAGTTCAATTCGCTCGACACTCTCGATGCCGGGCTCCATGGTTGAGTCACTAGGAAGTGATCCCTTCGGTGGATCTACCTAGTACAAATATTTTGTGGACGTAGCAGTCACCTATCTTCGAGGTCCATGTACCACACAAGATTTTTTTTTAACAAAACCAATTATTTATGTACAAGGTTTCAAATTGAATGAAAAATAAAGGAATAATCCACAAAAGAAAATAAAAGAAAGAAAGGCATGAATTTGAATATTTATGAGGTAATATAGCCCAAAGAATTTTGATTGAAAGCAAGTTTTTCAGATTTTTTTTTCCATTGATAGGGAGGAAATCTACCTCCCAGATGTAAGGTTTGTAATTGATAAGTGTTGAGGCTAAGTTTCTCATGGATGAAGAATGAATTGAGCCATAGGGAATTGGAACTTGGTATGCTTTCCTTTGTCTTCATGGGGTTTATCCCATTTCAATATGGTCACCTAATAGGAATTATTTGTCACTTGAAAAAATTCTTATTGAACCACCTCTTGATTCTCTGTTGATGGGTTGAAAATTTGGAATATGCCTTTTTTCTTTGTTCCTCAAGCTTAAGAAGAGTTTTTGATTTGACTTTGAATAATGGCACAAGACCGACCACGAGAATCTTGGGAAAATTTCAATGAAGGAAAATAAATATTTGGAGGGAGAAACAATTCTTTCCCATATACTGGGAATTATGGTGAAGCTTCAAGTGAAGATTTGGGGGTCACTCAATCGACCCATAGAGCATTGGATAAAGCATTATGCCGCTTTGCATTATTCGTCGACTATAATTCTATTAATTATTTGGATTAAATTCTTGTTGCTTGACTTATCTAAGCTATTTCCTTGTGGATAATAATTATAATAATTTCATAAAATGACACTTTTATCTAAATAAAATTTAGATAGTTTCATTGATGAGAAATTATAAGCATTGTGAAAAACAAGAGACAATGGAACTCCAAACTTGGTAATACCGTGTTGTTCAATAAATTGCATTAACACTTGATCATTTATTTTCTTGAGCGACATGACTTCAAACCAATGTGTGAAATAATTTGTAGCAATGAGAATATATTGGTGTTGTTTGGAAGAATGTGGGAAAATATCACCAATAATGTCCAAACCCCATTGCTTAAAGGGTTCTTCGAGTTTTAACCAATTGTAGTGGAGCAACTACTATTACTTTCTCTTCTAGCACACTTTTGTCATATATGCCATTTTATGTTATAATAATTCACATCCATGAATAAAGTGTGATCGGATTTATGCGAGACGCAACGGAATAAACATATAACCATAAATACGAGAGATGCGACGGAAATAACACTTCATTTCATTAATATCAAAGAAGCTGAAATTTGCTTACGGACGAAATGGAAATAAAACTAGCTAGCGGCGGTAGCTATCTGCGAGAAGAGATGTGGCGGCTACGAGCCTACGGGCGAGTTACAATGAGGCTCGAGGGCCTGTTATTATTTATAAACAATGGGAAATCCTAAACAGGCCAAAACCCTAACCCAAAACTATGGGCCCCGTTTGGGTAAATTGGTGTTTCAACTTCCACGGGCGTAACTTTGGCATACGATCTCCGTTTGAGCGCGTACCATATCTGCGTTAGAAAGATCTGTCGAGAATACAAATTTGGAGACGAGCAACATTGGTCCATGAGCCCATGTTGCTCTCTGTTTTCCCCAAAAAACGTCGTTTAGGGCCTCGAAAACGGCTCCGGAAGTTTAGGACCCAAAAAGCGCTAAAAAATAGTAAGTCGTGCCGAAAGGCGAAAAAAGCTGAAAGAGACAATGGTGGGGCGCCCAAGTGGAATAGGCGGTGACCACCAATATCCACTCGGATCATTCCTCCCCCTTAGGAAGCAATGGTCCCCATTGCGTTAAGTTCCTCCATGAGATGAGGAAATTTCTACTCGAACTTGGTCCCCGGTGAACCACCTTCCTTGAGTGCGGGAGAGTTGGCCGGCTTTGACAACCCGATATAGTTGGATCTTCTGTTGGCGAGTGTTCTTCATTTTCATGTCCATGATACAATACTGTGGTGGCACTGTTCCATGCGGTCCAGATTTAACTCTGTTGGTGTGAGTTGTTCTGCAATGTCCGAGGTGTCCGATGAGAGGTGGGAAGTAAGGACGAAGGCGATCCACATTGAATGCGGGTGCAAACCAAGGAATGGTGGAATACTGAGCTCGAAGGCATTGTTCCCTACAACCTTGGTGATGGTGTACGGCCCGTATCGGAGCGGGCGAAGCTTGCGGTGGGGTCCGGTGAGGCGCTCATTCCGCAAATGTAGCCATACTTTATCGCCCACAGGAAGTTGTGTGGCACCGGTGTTGATCATGGCGTTGCTTGTACTTGGCATTGGCTCGTCCAATATATCATGAACCTTTGTTGAGCGGATGTGTTGAATGCGCTCGATGAAGCTACTTTCTTTTTTCAACTTCGGAGTGGACATGAGCTCGAATTGGCACGAGCGGCAGCAAATGGCATGGCTACGTCGATGGGACATAGTGGCATGAATCCCAAGCCCACTCGAAAGGGGCTATGGCGATTGAGCTGTGGAGAGCCCAGATTATAACTATGTTGTACATAGGGGAGGCTCTCGTCCCATGTGCATGGATTCTTTGAATTGTACATGCGCGGAATGTGTACAATCATCACGTTGACGACCTCCCGTCCGGCCATCTCGTTTGGGGATGGAAAGTTGTGGACTTGGTGAGCTTGGTATCCAACATCGACCGGAGGTTGGACAAAAATGTCTTTGAGGAACCCGCTATCTCCGATCCGATATGATAGGCTGTGGGATCCCAAAGTGCACCCACACTCGTTCAAAGAAGAGTTTAGCAGTGACAGCTTCTGCTGTGATATTCTTCTTGCGAGGCTGCCATAATGGCCATCTTCGAGAATACTATCGACGACCACAAAAAACACGATCATTTCCACTCGTAGTAGAAAGGTAGGCCCGAGCATGTAATCCATGGAGATGGATTCCCAAGGTCGACTAGGGGTAGGTAGAGGAGTATATGGGCCTTGCTTCTTGATGGTCGGTTTGGCAATGGCACAAGCGAGTGCGGGGATCCGATGTGCTTCTCGACATCCTTTCGAAGGTTAGGCCAATAGAAATACTTGCGAGGATTGCTACTTGTTTTCTCAACCCCAAAATTCCCGGCGACTCGGCCTGTAGTGTGCTTCCCATATCATCTTGGCACGCTCGCTTGAAGGAACACGAAAGGTGTCCCATGTGACATAAAAGTGCATCTTGGAGGTGAAAATTTGGAACTTGCGTACCCCCAGAGTGCCTTGTAAGTTTGGCCGAGTCCCGGGTCACTCTCATAGAGAAGCGGCAAATCGAATTCTCGTGCCCACAAGAGTTGAGCACGGTGGTGAGCGCCACGATCGGTGGTCGGTGAGGCGATCTTCAACATGATTGGTGCTACCCTTCTTGTACTTGATGTTCAAATGAAAGCTGTTGCGGATATGTGGACCACTTCGATGGCGATCATTCGCAACTTCCCTTGTGTCTGTATGAGCTGCGGGGGCACGTGGTGCTGTGTGGATGATTGTTTCCTTCCCCAAATGTAATGCTTCCATTGTCGACAAGCTTGCACAATGGAGTACATTTCTTTGTCATATGTGGGGTACTTGCGAACTGTATCGGACAATGTCTCACTGTGAAATGCCTTTGGATGTCCCCGTTGAGTAAGAGCGCCCCAATAGCATAGTCGGAGGCATCGTCTCGATCTCAAATAGGTGCATTTGCAAGTACGGTAAAGTGAGCATTGGGGCGGAAACGGAGGCGATTTTTCAATTACGCGAACACCTTTGTTGAGGTTTCGACCAAATTTTTTTTGCTCTCGCTCCTCCCTTGGTGACTTGACTCAAGGGCCAAGTGATATGAGAGAATCCCAACACGAACCTCCGGTAGAAATTAGCAAGACCCGAAAGAAAGGCTGCGAAGCTCGTTATAGTGGTTGGGGGCTGGCCAATCCCGAATGACTTGGATCTTGGCTAGATCCACATGCACCCTCCCTTTTCATCGATAATGTATCCCGGATATTGAACCCGGGTCATGCCAAAAGTGCACTTCTCCAAATTGGCACACAACTTGTGTTGCCGCGGTGTTTGGAGGACTTGTCGGATGTGGTGAAGGTGCTCTTCCCAGAGTCTGGTTGAAGATCGAGAAAGTCATCCAAGTACACCACTACAAATGAGTTGGTGAATGGCCGCAAGATGTCATCCATCATCCTCATGAAGGTGGCGGGAGCATTCGTCGACCCGAAAGGCATGACCGACCATTCGAAAAAGGCCTTCCTTAGCTTTGAAAGGCGATCTTCCACACATCGGAGGGTTCAATTGGTACCTAGTGATACCCGGACTTCGGAGTCGATCTTGCTGAAATATTTTGCACCTTTGAGTTGGTCCCAGAAGGTCATCAGTTTGTGGGATTGGGTACCTATTCGGGACGGTGATCTTGTTCGATGCGCCAGATAGTCAATACGAGTCTCCACGTCCCATCCTTCTTTCGTACCAACACGATCGGGCTCCCACGGGCGATGAACTTGGTACGATGTGACACTTCGCAGCGACTCCGAATCCCGCCTCTTGATTTCATCATTCTCCGGGAAACGAGAGCGTCGATAGATCGATCCATTAGGTAGCGGCGCACAGAGTCGAATCAATCGGGTGCTTGACTCGACGGTGCAGAGGAACCCCCTGTGGGTGAGGTGAATATGTCCCGTGCTCCTCCACGACCTTATCCATTTGTTGTTGTTGTGCGGAGGGAGCCCATGCCGGGAGGTCGTGGCCACGATCTTCTTCTTTCCCCTAGGGGCGGATCATCGGGAAAACGAATTTCTGGTTTGGGAAATGAGCTTCTGCATTGTTTTGCAGATAACCAAAGAGATAGCGGTAGGAGGTGGTACCTACGGTATCTGTACAACTTATTTCCCAAAGTAACAATAACAACACGAGGTCGAGACTCATACACGGCATGACGCTTCCACAAGTATGGTTGTCCTAATAATACATCGAAACATCAATAGGAGCAACGTCACATAATACCTCATCCATGAAGGGCTTGATGCTATAGGGGAAGGCGACACTGTCGGGGCCGACGCGAGATCTCGTCCTTGGTGAAGCCACCCGATGGTGTATGGATGTGGGTGAGCTGTGGTCGGCAATCCCAACCGCTTCACGGCGTCGTCGCTGAAATGAGGTTCTTTTGGTTCCCGTTGTCGACAATGAGCTGTAGGGGGAGCCCTTTACCCACATGCGGGAGTGGAAGAGACGTTCCTCCTCCTCCGGATCTTCCCGGGTTCCTCCTTTTGGATCTTTGTAGTGGCAACTGATGGCGTTGGGCTCTGCATCAATAATCTGTTTCCCTTTTTCATTCGCCTTTTCGAGTTCGATTCGGAGTCGAGCATGCATCGACTCGAAGCCCTCATCTCGGCTACTAGCAGAGCGCGGCACGATACTCACTTGTGTTGTGAGTGGAGCTCTTATGGAACTCACACCACTTTCCCGTGTCCTTCTTTGGCTTTGCGGTCTTGTTCTTTTCTTGTGGCTTCGATGAGTTGTCTTTAGCCGCCATGCCTTGGCTCTGTCCTTTGCTCTGCGGTTTGGAAGCACCTTTTCCCTTGCTTTTTGATTCGCAGATCCAAAGTCTCGCTTCTACGCTTGAATTTCCGCTCAATCTTGGCGGCATACCGGTATGCTGTACCAAGCGAGGAGATGTCGAGGAACTCCATTTCCTCTTTCGAATGTATACGTGCGGGACAAGCTGCGATACTTTAGCACCGGATGTTTCTGCGAATCTTTGATACCCAACTTTGTGCGCAGGGGTATGGAACGTGATTCGTCGGCTCATGCATCTTGATCCCTTTGTTGTCGCGGGCGTGGTCCATTGTATGTACTTGTCCTCATAGCTCCCCACGGGATAGTACTGTTCCTTGACGACGTCTCGGAAAGAATTCCAAGTTGGTACTGCCGAGAACAGAGAGGGTTCTGTCACGGTCCTTGTTCTCACGATGAGGGTTTCCCACCGAGTCCTTAACATGGGGGGTAGCTTTGAGGAGTGCAAAAATAATCTTCTTCGGTCACGAAAAGTCATGAACAGAGAAATATCCTTCTAACGATTCAACCATCTATCTACGGCATCTGCGTCTATTTGACCCTCAAATATGGGAATGTCAAAATTTACTTGTACCTTAAAAGGAGTCACACCTCCGGAGTGGCTATTGGATGCGGATGCGTTGCAGGTGGGTAGCCATTGAAGGATACGAGCAAAGTTATCCATCATCGCGTTCCTTTGTTTTTCGAGGGCCTCCTCGAGCAATATTTTGATAGGGATCTCCTTCTCCCTCATCTTTCTTTTCATCCCCCATGGGCGTCCGTCGAGGTTTGCGAGGCCGATCTTGCAAAGGTTCCACCCGGGATCGAGCCCTAGCTCCTTATACCCAGAGCCTCGTTGGGGACATGCAGAAGGATCGAGAAAAATCGGACCCCTTTGATACCAACGATGCGGATTTATGCAGGGGAACGCAACGAATAAACATATAACCATAAATACGAGAGATGCGGCGGAAATAACACTTCATTTCATTAATATCAAAGAGCTGAAATTTGCTTACGGACAGAATGGAAATAAAACTAGCTAGGCGCCGATAGCTATCTACGAGAAGAGATGTGGCGGCTACGGAGCCTGCGAGCGAGGTTACAATGAGGCTCGAGGGCCTATTTATTATTTAGAAACAATGGGAAATCCTAAACTGACCAAAACCCTAACCCTAGGAGATGAAAGCGCCAAAACTATGGGCCCCGATTTGGGTAAATTGGTGTTTCAACTTCCCGAGGGCGTAACTTTGGCATACGATCTCCGTTTGATGCGTACCATACCTCGTTAGAAAGATCTATCCGAGGACTACAAATTTAGAATGAGCAACATCGGTCCATGGACCCATGTTGCTCTCCGTTTCCCAAAAAAACGTCGTTTAGGGCCTCAAAACGGCTCGGAAGTTTAGGACACGAAAAAGCTGCTAAAAAATAGTAAAGCTCGTGCCGAAAGCTGAAAAAGCCGAAATAGACAATGGTGGGGCCCCAAGTGGAATAGGCGGTGACCACCAATATCACACTGGATCGGAGTGGGCCGGTAATATCGACTCAAATGACTTTATGTGTCATGGTGTCACTGGAAAAATGACCTCCAACCGGTCCATCATGAAGTTCAACTAAAACTTTATATATTTATTGTGATTATAATCACCGCAATAAGAGTACATTATGATGTATTTTAAAAAATAATTCCGTTTATAAATTGATATTGAGTTGATTCAATTATGATCACATGTTTCTTCTTAGTCGATAAATAGGATGGAAAGGTGCCATGTTTCAAATATTGCCTCAATTCTTAATACCAAGAGGATTCTCGCAACGAGACCTATACAAAGAGTCTAAATTATACATTTCAATTTTTTTTTATCCTAGTATTCGATGTTTTCTTCTTTAGGATCCAAGGCTTATGCAATCGGTTTACACAACTCATGACCTTTGATGGTGTGTGCATGTTTGAATTTAAGGTCATATTCTTACGGTGAAGTCATCGAGTTCCCTCTTCATTCTCCAATCTCCTTTTATGAATAATGTTTTGAGCCATAGGATGGGGAACAATTACCTTGACTTGGATTTTTTAGAATATAAGGTTTGAAATGTTTCACCACTTTGAAAATAATGTCGAGTTTTTTTTATCAATGTATGGATATTTTAATTCATATCATTGCATCCTTGTAAACATAAAATATAATGGGTTGTTTATTTCCTTGCTCATCCTTATGGGTGAATACGAATGTAAGAGAGCAATAAGAAGCAAACATATACAATGTGAATTCTTTATTGAAGTCGGAGCTTTACAAGGCGAGAGCGACATTTGTAGCTTCCTTGATTTTCGTGAAATCTTCCTTTTTCCTCCTCGATTCTATATAAACACAACATCCTTCTTGATTGAATATCTTGTAAAGGTTTTAAATTTTTGTGTGAAATCTAATATAAACTTCTTGACGAAGTTGATCTTTCCCAAGAAGGATTACATAAAATTTCTACCGTTAGGCTAGGGAATTTGTGTAATATCCTTCACTCTTTCAGGGATCTACGGTGATTCCATTTTTTGGAAATAATATGCCCCAATAAATTTCATTAAGATACTTCCAAGATGCTCTTCTTGGGGGTTTAGTGATATTTTGTATTTACAACAATGTTAATTTTTTTTCTTGATGATGGTGTAAGTGGTCCAAATGATTTTTGGAAACATTGTGACATCATCAAGATATACTATCGTGATTTTCCCTGACCAATCCTATGAATTCTATGTCCATAACACGTTGAAAAGTAGCTCCAACATTCACCAATCCAAAAGGCACGTGCCTATAAGCGAAAGCACCCCATTTTTTCTTTTAAAGTTGTTTTCAAGTGATTTAGTTCAAAAACCAAAACTTGATTGTCTCTCGAAAAACCATTTAATAGAGAAAATCATTTTTAGACCTAGGTACTATTTTAAGAATTTTCTCCATAGGTGGGATAGGATAATTATCCTTGTTAGAGGCTTGATTCAAATTAAAAATATATATGCATAGTCGAATCTATCATGAATTATTTCTTACACACACCGGATTAGATACCCGGATACAATGTCATACCTTGAAGATGATCCGTGCATCCAATAATTTCTTTAGCTCTCTTTGGATAAGAGGCTCTAGAGTCGGATGCACTTTGGTCAACTGTTGGAAAGGCTTGATACCCTCTTTGATGGGAATGATATGTTGAATAATTCAAGTACCATATGCATTTAGATCACTGTAGGTCCAAGCAAATACATCTTGGTAATTCTTAAATAATTGAATGAATTCCTATCGTTCAGCTCTAGTGGAATTGGTACCAATATACATACTTGGGGGTCTTGCTCCATACCAAGATTTACTTATTCATGCCTTAATGTAGAACTTTGAGTCTTGGTGTTTGGGGGGCCCTTTAAAATGATTCTACAAATCATACAACTTTTCCAACATGATTACTCCTTTTCAACATCATATTTCCTTTGTGCATCTTCATTTCATCCTTTAAATATTGTTAATGTTCATCTTCATCAATAAAAAACATCTTTAAACATGTTTGAATTTCTAATAAATTCCAAGATTTGTTCATCATCATTAAACGCCCTAAAATTAGTTACATTATTCAGGTACAAAGATTTATAAACTATTTCTATAGAATAACCATCTCTCAAAGGAGTAAAATGGGCTACTTTGCATTAGCAAGGGTGTCGATTGTGTTAGTGTCGGTCTTTTGCAGACCTTCCTCCGGTGATCAAACATGCTCTTACAAAGTGATTTTGAGGTGTCAAGGTCAAATTTTGTCATTTCGGTGAGCCTTCAAGAAAAATTTGGTCACTAAGTATTAGGTCTAGGGTTTGCTTTCACTCCTTCCATAGTTGTCCAAATGTTGGTCCATGTCACCATTCGAGCTGAGAGTACCATCATTCAGAGGGTTTTCATCATCATGCCGGATTCCAAAGGGTCATTTTACACCTTGTTCATGCTTCGAGTTGTGCCTACGTAAGGTTCATTTCCCTCTCCTAGGGTTTTGGAGGTAATTGATCTTGGATGGTCAAATCATCGAGTAAAACTTGTATCCGGATGTTCATACACCTTCCCCTATCCTTAATATACCTTATTAAACACTTCCCATCACCGATATCCCTCAAATTTCTCATTTTCGCACAAACCCTAGTTTCTTGCTACAACTTGGCAATTTTCTAGGCTAGCTGTGTTTTGCCCTTTTGGACCCCTTCCCCTCACTCAATCTCTGAAATTTCCACTTTCTCATGCTTCCTAAAATCCCCCCCTACTTCCCAAAAATTTTCTCAAGAATTTAGAAGCCCCTTATCCCCTTCGTTTCGCTTCATTTCGACAAATCCCTTGTTCCACACATCGAGATAAGTTTTACTCCAATGATTTTTATGAGCAAATAAAAGATGAATTTGGGAAAAATGAGAGAGGTTTTTGTCCAAAATAGGCTAAGGAAGAAAAAAAATCCTTCAATTTTTACACATGTGTCATGGTTTTAGAGAAATGTCAAAAATACCGTTGCCTCAGGGAGAATTGATGCACCTCCGAAGTGACCTTGGGAAAACTCAAGATTTCTCCTAGCTTGGTTGGCCAAAATGACTTGCTTGATGAGTCAAATGATAACTAGACACAAAGATACTTTCCAATGAGTGATCATGAGCTCAATTTTGAGCTGGGGAAGACTTTCAAAAGTTGATTGCAACATGACTCACTCGCCTTGAGGAAGCCTCATTCGATCATTTTGACCCAGTCTTGGGAGATTTGATTTTTGACAAGGAAAAAATGAACTCCAAATTGAAAAAATTCCAGTTGGGTTGGAAATTAGACTCAATAATATTTTCCAACTAGCTATCCCGCGCCCAATTTGGACACCGGGAAAGGCCTCCAAAAGCCTCTCGCAAAAAAGGTGCTACGCATTGGGTTGCTTGCGTGCGCGCATTGAGCTGAAACATCAAAATTTTTGCCATTCTTCTCCAAAAATTTCCAAATGTGCTCAAATATGTGGTGTGCAAGTAATTTAAGAGTTTTTCCATTGCAAGTGAAGAGTTTTTTCTCAGAATTTATGGTGGTTTAGTGTGCAAAAGCTCATCTTTCGGTTTAAAAAAGCAAAAAGGAAACAAAAACGTAGTTTATGTGAAAAGTGCCAAAGTTTTCAAACAACGGGTTTTTTTCAAATCAAAAAAATCAAAATCCTTGGTATACATAAGATATTTTCATGATCCAACACTCCATATTCATGCCAAGAGATAGCTTTGAGCCAAGACAAATAGTGGAGGAGCAACGCAAGTGTTTGGAGGTAAAAGCGGGCAACGCATGTGTGATTTATTGAGCGCGGCGCATTGGGCGGCCGACGCGGCCTTATCTGAGCGGCGCGGCGCATTGGGCCGGCCACCGTGGTGTAAAATTTCAGCGGCGCGGTGCATACAAGGTGCGCGGCGCACTAGGTGTTGTTTGAAAGGGGAATATAAGAGTTTGTATGCCAAAAACTTAAACTCTATCATTGGTTAAGAAATGCTCTCTTAGGGTTTGAAATTAGTGTTTTAAAACAGTTTTGTGCCACATATTCCATTCCCCCCCCTTGTTGTTTCTCTCCCATCATTGTTATTTCATCAATACACTATCCTCTTACATATCTAAGAGTCATTCACTCCTAAGGCCCTATTCCTTCATATCCCAAGTCACTCATTCCTAAGTCCCACTATCCCTATCCCTAAAGTCATTGCATTCCTTATCATTCTCATTTTTCCATTTCACTTGTAAAAATTCCCAGACCAAGTCTCCCAAATAGTCAGTGGTTGTCCCTTGTCCCTAAGTTTGTTAAATTTTCAAAAAGGCAAATTATCACTTGACAAAACCCCATTATCCTCATCGCACTTTTTCCCACAGTCCCTTCCTATTTGGCACATATTTGGCAAATCAAGACAAAGGCACCAAATTCTTGTTTTCATCTCATACAAATCAGCATATGCTTGGCATAGACTTTGAAACACCATGGAGATCGAACACCGACACATCATATGACCGAGACAATGATTTCACCACTCGAACTGCATGCACCGGAGGACACACGAAACGTTGCAAAAGGCATGATAGGCTTCAAATCTTGGCCGAAGCTTCTTTGGATGAGCATAGCATTTGATCAGGGGACCTACAGACTCAAATTTCAAGGAATTTGGAAAAAAAATTGTCAATTTTGAATTTTTTTGGTCACAAAACAGGGGTTTTTCACGCCCGACGCGTAGTACCACTTGGCGCACGCTTATGATTGGCAGATCTTCGGGGGGGAAAATTTGCATTTCTGGATTTTTTTATGAAAATTTGTGCATTCTCATGAATGGCCTAAGAATTTCATCAAGTTCGGGGTTGCTCGAAGGGTCAAAAACACCTTGAAAATGGCCTTTTCGCCACTTTTTTGCACACACAGGGAACCAGATCTTGGGAGATTGAACTTTTGGAGGGGAAAATGGACACCAAATCTAGAAATTCCACTTGGGTTTGGAAATTAGACAGGCATGGTTTTCCAACGAGCTATCATGAGCTCAATTTGGACTTCGGGAAGTGCCTCAAAATCAGCTCCAAAGTTGTGATACGCATAGAGATTTTTGGGCGCGGCGCATAGAGAATTTTGGCCTATTTTTCACTCCACGACTCAGAAATTTCGCCTAGTTTTGGCCAGTTTTCACTTTTTTCATGTAAATTTTGATCTACCTTGATGTAATTTCATTAAACATGATGTAATTTTGGCACTTTTTACTTGTTCTAGAAGATTCATTCACTAAAAGGTGAAATGTGAGTGAATGGATCGGTTTCCTAGCATATAGAGGCAAGTTGTTTCATGGCCTATTTTCTAGTTCCTAGTTTAGATATGGTTGAAATAGCTCCTAGAATGATGAGCTCGACCCCTAGAGAGCATGGGAATGGGTTAGGCTTGTCTATATGATGTATTTTCTCAGTCATTTTCAGGGTTGGACATTTGGGATTGCAAGCACTTCATTGTACATTCATTCTGCAATTTTGGCAAAGGAATAGACCAGGGTTTGTAGCCCTCTTTGGGATCCTTGTGGCTCTATGTTTTGATGGTGTTTTCCTCTATGTATATGTAAGTTCAATTTTTATGTGTACCATTTTCATCCTTCTTTCTTCTTAAACTGAACAAACAAGTTATAAAGGTAGAATTCATTGGTTTGCATTGCTCTGCCTTCATTTTTGTTTAGTTTTTCATGTTTTCATCTGTTTGAGGAGGACTCTTGAGACCCTCTTTCCCTCTTCAGCTCCTCACCGGTCTAATCCACCCATTTACTCAAGCTCAAGCATCAAAACTATTGCCTACCTTGCCCCAATCAGAACTCTGCAAAAACTAGGCTTGAATCCCCGCACCCAAAACTACCTTTCCTTTGATCCAACATAAAACCCCAAAAAACTAAATAAAACTCCTTTATTCATATACCTAGCCTAAAATTAGCTTTTATTTCAGTCATCTCAAGCTCTATTGATTACTTTTCGCTGAGATTGACCCAGAGAGAGCCCTCTCCTGTTCTGGTAGGGCTAGCTATCAGACTGAGCGTGGTTTGATGTTACCCTGAACTCTGCCTTCTTTCAGCCTGAAGTAGATTCAGGCAATAACAAGTTGCATCATTTCTAGATATATGGACTGAAATAATATTGAAATATTTAAAAGATGAAATAAGATTCTAGACCTCTTACAAGTAGTTTTTTAAATGCAGTGATAAACTATGAATAGTGTTCGTTACCTCTCTAATGATGATCTTAGAATCACCAATGAATTTTATACATTCTACCTACAAGTATACGAACTTCTTCAATACAAAGATCAAAGCCTCATATTCAGTTGTATTTTTGGTGTAGTCAAATTCCAAGCGGAAAGAGATAAGAGTTTTGTTCTTTGCTGGATCCAACAAGATACAACATGCACAAGCACCGTCCTAATTTTTTGAACCATCATAGTAAAAAGTCCAAATATTGTTATTTGCAAGAGTATTACTACCAATACTAAGATTATTTACATCTATTATACAATGGTCATTTGTACCAGTAGGAGTACAAGGAAGGAGTTTCAAAAATGTATCAAATGGTACTAGTGATGGGTGGGCCATATAATAGTCAAGATTTGATTCCAAGAAAAAAAATTCTTGCAATGACCTAAGAAAAACTTATCAGTTCATTATGTCCTTCCAACTTTGTGACAATATACTTCATGTGAGGTTCGCTATCCACCCTTATATGATTATTATTTCCTTTGTAAGGAAACTACAAATGGGACCAGTTGGTTGCAAAGTAACCTTGTAGCTTCCTATACCAATCTATGCTCAATAGAAAACTGTGGGCCTCAGGTATGTCCATCACAACAATATCAATGACTTGGTGAACTCTTGGGTCTAATGAAAATTGAATAATCACATCATTTAGTTCACAAACTACTTGCACTTTAGTTCTATCCAATTGCATAATATTAGCTTTGGTTTTCTGTGGAATAACAATTATTTTCTTGCAAACTAACAAAGGTATAACATTCGTCGAAGCACAAATCATTATGCAAATTATGACTAAATTATAAAATGTAAGCAAGAATGGTGGTGTGTGAGACCTCAATTGTTTTTTCAATACTTCTAGCATTAACTACTACCTTATCATAATATGCGACCTTTTCTAATACTGCATTAGTATAATTAGGTGACGTGGAAGCATACTTTCTCTACATAGCAGGTGATTTAAATGTTTTGAGAAACAACGCTCTTTGTTGTGGAACACTTCATAAATTGTAGAGAGTAACGTTATATCTTGTCTTCTTCATGTCATTAATCACATTATACTCCATCATATTACCTTCAACCTTATATTTGTGTTGGTTGGAGATGGAGTTGGAATAGACTTCACGATTTATTTAGGTGCTCTTACACTTGCTTTAGTATTCCTCATTATGCTATTGGTTGGTTGAGTTCTCTTAGCTTGAGAAGTTGGATTTTTATTGCTAGTATGGAGAGGAAGTATTTGCATCGACAATGGTTTTCCCTTCTCCCGAGGACTTGGTTAGTCACCGATAGTTTACTTGGCAAGTTATGAGACATAGGAGCTGATGGGCCCTGGTATTGCATCAAGGATGTTGCAACTCCCAAGGTTCTAAACTTAAATTATCAACCCAAGGTTGGTACAAACTTAGAGGTGTCAGTGTTATATGAACAGTAGGTCAAGTTTTACTCATGTCACCCACAACCATTGGATCACATCATGGAAAGTAGTGACCACTCCTTCAGCTAATCTACAACAAGAATTTCTATGGAAAGACAAGAAAAACATGCCCTAATTTGTAAGGGAAAGAGTATTAGCCCAATTTCATAAATTAAAGTACCATTCATTAAATGTAGAGACTACTTGTAACTGCAGGAAAGGAAAAGGCTACAGAAATAAACCATCCTACTCTATGTGCAAACTAATAAAATCAATGTTCTACTTGCATGAATCATTATCCTAATTGTAAATTGCTTGAGACGAAGAAATTCATTCTACAACACTATTTAGGGAATTGAAAAAAATAAATAAATCACACTAAGTCTAATCTATTTGTTGTTCTATATTTGTAGTGGAGAAAGGATAGGTTTGAAGTGGTTATGGAGTCTCCCTAATCATGGAATCAAATCCTAAATATCATCAGTCCACTTAAAAATGCAAGGAGTCTCCCTAATCATGGAATCAAATCCTAAATATCATCAGTCCACTTCAAAATGCAAAAGTCAATGTCCCAGGGCAAATATCACTGAATCTAGATGGTGCTACAGGGTGTTATAGGAAACCCTGTTTTTCTATAAGAGTGCCATGTTTTGCTACATGAGTGGTTCCAAGAGTTTTCTGAGGGAAATGATGGTGGTATGAAGGTGGATTAGGGTGTATGAAGGATGTGTGAGTCATTTTTCCAAACTTAGAACCCCTTAGAGGCCTATATTGTACAAAATTTCATGCCCATGGTGTCCTTCATTAACCCTGAAAAGATGATTTTGGTGGCATACCTTGAAAATAGTATGAGGTGCCCAGGAGGAATATGGGAATGTATAGGTGGTTATGGATGAGTGTGCCAACCCTTGCAAGTCATTGGCAGCCCCTACATATTAGTAGTCAAAATCATACATCAATATTGCAGTGAAATTAATCAAAGTGTAAAGGATGAGTTGGATTTTGTTTCTTCAATATCTATTCTACCATGCATCTAATCTATTTTCCAAATCATGTTGTTAGATTCTAAAGTTCATAAACCAAGCATGCAAAATGATTTCAATCCATAACCTAGAAATTTCCAAGAAATTATAAATTGTTGGTTATCAAATCATAAATCATAAATACAAGAGAGGTGGTTATCAAACTTGCAACTACAATTTTTGCAATATAATTCCTATTTAAACAAGGAAATAAATAAAATGACTTGAACAAGAATAAGGAAATAATACATGAGAGGAGCTAAAGCCTCTCGGTTGGGCCCTAACCCAAGGGTTTCGACCCTCTTAATCTAACTGAGTTTAAAACCAATGAGAGACCTTTCATTAATACAAAATAAAGTTCCAATACTTAATCTCAAAATGAAGATAAAAATATCAAGTGCTCAACCTACAATAACTCTTCCTAGCTCTCATAACTTTAATCCTAATAATCCCTTATGCCTATTTATTTATACCAAAAAGTGACGGAGGGGAAAATCCCTTGAGAGGAGGACTACTTCCCTCCAAAATATCAAAATTGGTGGATCTGTTTCCCTTTGATCTCCACATGCACTTGAGTTCCTAGGCTGCTATTGAGATTTGAGCCATTGGTGAGGAATATTTTCGAGCTATTGGTGAGGAATAATTAGAGTCAATTCGAGTTGGATAATTAATGCAGTGGAAAAGCCTCCTATATTATCGCTAGGTGCCTCTAACAAGCCCCTGCATAGTAAATGTCTCATCAAATGCTTCTCTTGCCTGCATATTAACCACATTATGCCATGAAATATGACATGCACCCTTTAGTATCCATACTAAACATATTATGGTTAAAAATGTAAATTTATGTGAGAAAAAGAGAGTTTAAGGGATGAAGGATAACACAATGGGCCTCAAAATATAACTATTGATGGGACCCATCATCACCCCCCTGATGAAGGTGTTTCTCACCCTCTGAGAAACTCAGTCACTGATGTGAATTTCATTCATGGACCTGATGGCCTCTCTGACATTCCAAGGCATCTCAGATGGTGTGATTTTATGTGGATAGAATCCTGCATTTTCTTCTATGTCTGCCCACTCCCATTCTTCTTCCTAGTATCTTCTCTCCTGTATGCCCAAAAACAAGGGAAGACAAAGTTTGATCCCTATCTAATTGATCTTTAAACTTTGCATGATCCTTTTACAAAGTGTGGTTCTTTCCAGGGCATTCCTTAGTCTTTCAGGAGAGTGATACTCCTTGATTTTCAAACTGTGAGGCAAAGCATGCCATATCCTTTGGGAAGCATGCAAGGTTTCAGTCCCCAACAACCTAAAGGTGTCTTCAAAGTGGAGGATATATTGTTCTTGCGTTGCCATGTACCGAGGGGCTAATTTGGGATCAATGGAGATGATATTGTAGTTTTTTATGACAACCTTGTGTAGAAATTATACAAACAATATGTATACCAATGGATCCAATTCGATCATGCGATATGCTAAAGCAAGATACTGAATCCTTCTACAAATTAATTGCAGAAAATAAACATGATCACACAATCACACCAAGTAAAAGAAATAAGCAAATCAATCCACAACACAAATATTTTTCTTGGGGAAAGCTTGCTGTTCAAAACCCCTCTATCTCCATTGTATATTCAACCAAGGAATCATGAAACAATACAATGCACTCTTCTCACAAGAGTCTGTTGCACTCTACCAACTGTCTCACACTGATTCAGACAAAATTGGGCTAGTACTTAGCCAATTCTTAGCCTCTCCTCAGCCTGCCTTGCTTATGCAATCCATAGGCAACTAATCCCTATTAAATAGGATAATTAGCCTTCCTTTACTACACAATACATCATGGGCATCCTATGGTGTATATAATTGCGCTTGGGAAATTTGCTATAAATACAACTGATAGATAACTTCCCTTTAACCTTTGTCTCAACTAGGTCTTCATCAGAACTGACATGCATGAAACTATTAAAAGTAAATCATCAGTCATTTGATAGATCACTGCATGTGAATTAAATCTGATTTAATTCACTTGACCTCTCACTAGTGAAACAACCAGTTACAACTAGTTAAACTGATTTTAACTCACTTAATTGAGTTAATTGATTTCTCATGCATTAAACTAATACATTAACTGCAACTTGGACTCTAAAACAAATTGAATCACTCTACATGAATCACCAACTACCCTCAACTCGAATTTCATGAGCTAACTGAGTCTATCACACTCAATTAAATATTACAATTGATTATGAGATAAGATTACAATTTATTGTCTAATTTAATTAAGGGATAAAAAAATTTGACACATATTTATTCTAATTTAATTAAAAAACAATTAAATCAAAAGCCTCCATGGTGGCCATTTTTGGATGTTGTTTCTGGATTCCAATTTCACTGTTTCTTGTTGCAAATTTCAACACTCCCTCTCAACAAAAAAGGAATCAATATGTTCCGATCTGGTACCTTTGGAATGTTCTACATGCAACACTTCTGAAAATGAATAACCTCCAAAAAACGGAATCAATATAATTCATTCGTCATCAAATTCATTTGACTGCTAGTACGTACTGCACATGTCTACTAGATTTTCTGCGCTGCTGACATCTGCATCCATGTTATCTGCACTACTGCCAACTCTGATATGCGCTCCAGAATCCGACACTTGTCACTCTGATTTCTGTCCTCCTAACATCTGACTGCATCAATCTAATCAATCCTTCTTGCTACTACTGTACTATGGGCTCCTTGTATCTAGGTTCGATCCATGAGACACACCATCTCAATGAATCCTACCCAAATTTCTTCTTAGGATTAATTCTGCACATCGCCCCACCTCACAACTGGAGGTATAACTATATGCACTCCCTCTTCCCATGTGGCTCGAAATCCCCCCCCTGGAGGTCTCTTCTTGAGTGGAATCTTCCACTCGGCCTCCTCTCCGCTTCTCCAATTGTGGCTGCTCCACAGCCTTCTGAGACTGCTTATGAGGTTGCATGTTTAGAGATAATTGCTCCCTCTCAACCACCAAGTCATTAAACACTTCTTTTCTCCTCAAATATTTGCATGCATCCTCAACCTCGAGAGCATAGAGGTTATTGACTCTAAACCGATCTGCTTCACCTATCCCGTGGTTATGTGTTTAAGGTAAACTTTTCATTTTCTAAACATCACTTCATAACCACGGTCTTCCATATCACTACGGAAACAAGATTCTTCCTTAGGCTTGGAACATACAAAACATCTGCTAGTATGAGATGGGAGCTATTCTCCCTCAAAAAGGTAACTGTACCTATGTCGGTAGCGTTATACCTCTCGTCATCTCCAAAATCTATGCTATGCTGGAGGTCCTTCTCCTCCAAGTCACTGAAGAGATCTCTATTCCCTGTCACATGGAACGAGGCACCACTGTCTAAATACTACATGAATCCCATTACACTGCTGGCCATGCATGAAATGAGAGTAAAATCAAGCTCGAACTGTGAAGCCAATGCTTCACCCATTGTAACTGCAGGCTCCTTCTTGCCTGTCTTCTTCCGTGGAAAATTTGTAGCATAGTGCCCATGCTCGTGACAGTGAAAACATCTAATCTTGGACAAGTATTTCTTGCCCACTTCACCTTGGGATTTATTTCCCTTGGCCTTCTTTGCCTTACTGTCCAAGGCACAATATTCCTCGTCATTAGTCTTGGATGAGGATCCATCCCTCGTATTCCGCCTGAATTATTCTTGTACCAAATCCGAACAAAGTCGCTCCCAATCTGGTAACTTCTCCCTCCCATTGACAGAGTCTTGATAAATATGCCAACTCTTGGGAAGGCCTAGAAGTGCTAGGCTCACCAAGTCATCACCTGCTACAGTCACACCAACACTTCCAAGCTCATATCGACATTGAGTGAACTTCGCCAAGTATTTTGGTACTATCTCGCCTTCCTCAATTTTCTTGAGCTTGTCCTTCATCGCCAAATTCCTTTGGTCACTACTGTTCTGAAACATATATGTCAAGGCCTTCCACATAGCATATGGAGTCTCCTTTCCATGGAGACTCGAGACAATGTGATCTCGAACTCCCTCCAATAATATCCTCCTCGCCCTTGCTTCCTTCTTTTTCCAAGCATCAAGAAGAGCGGCATCTGCTGCTGCTGCACATCTTGGAATATCATTTTCAATTAATTCTTTCAACATGTTGTCCTCCAGAACTGCCTCCATTCTGTCTTTCCATGCGATATAATTAGAAATGCCCTCAAGTGCATATTCCAATCTTAATCAACTGAAAGCCATCTTGATCTGCTTGTTGCACCAACAAAAGTATCTGCAAGTTTGTATATTGTTCGACACAAACTCAATTTCTTTTCCACTATAGTGATTTCTGGCACTCTGATACCATGTAGAAATTATACAAACAATATGTATACCAATGGATTCAATCCGATCATGCAATATTATAAAGAAAGATACTGAATCCTTCTACAAATTAATTGTGGAAAATAAACACGATCACATAATCACACCAAGTAAAAGAAATAAGCAAATAAATCCACAACACATATATTTTTCCTGGGGAAAGTTTGCTGGTCAAAACCCCTCTATCTCTATTGTATATTCAACCAAGGAATCATGAAACAATACAATGCACCCTTCTCACAAGAGTATGCTGCACTCTACCAACTGTCTCACACTGATCCAGACAAAATTGGGCTAGTACTTAGCCAATTATCAACCTATGCTAAGTTTGCCTTGCTTACGCAATCCCTAAGAAATTAATCCCTATCAAATGGGATAATTAGCCTTCCTTGACTGCATAATACATCATGGGCATCCTATGGTGTATATAATTACACTCTGGCAATTTGCTATAATTACAGCTAATAGATAACTTCCCTTTAAACTCTGTCTCAACTGAGTCTTCATCAGAACTAACATGCATGCATCTATTAATAGTAAATCATCAGTCACTTGGCATGTCACTGCATGTGAATTAAATCTGATTTAATTCACTTGACCTCTCACTAGTGCAACAATCAGTTACAATTAGTTAAACTGATTTTAACTCACTTAATTAAGTTAACTGATTTCTCATGCATTAAACTAATACACTAGCTACAACTTGGACTCTAAAACAAATAGAATCACTCTACATGCCTCACCAACTACCCTCAACTTGAATTTCATGAGCTAAGTAAGTCTATCACACTCAGTTAACTATTACAAGTGATTATGAGATAATATTACAATTTATTGTACAATTTAATTAAGGGATAAATAAATTTGACACATTTTTTTTATATTTTAATTAAGAAATAATTAAATCAAAAGCCTCCATGGTAGCCATTTCTGGATGCCATTTTTTGGATGTTATTTCTTGATGCCAATTTCACTATTTCTTGTTGCAAATTTCAACACCTTGGGACTCACTAACTCTTCTTTGATGTACAAAGTCTCATTTTCTTCTGTGGTCATCACCCTCTTCACTTCCTCAACCCTTGTTTCTTCATGGGCCAACCAAGAGGCTAGTGCCATTAGTTTCATGTCCCCAAATCTTGAGTTGGGGTCCCAAAATTTCATGTCTGTGAGGATCGTATTATGCATATAGAACTCAACCATTTTGGCTCTGTCGTTAGTACTCACCTTCTAAAAAAAGTCAATGAACTTCCTGTAGTCCCGGAATGGTAGAGATCCATATTGTGCTAATGTTTTTATCTGGAATTGTAGCCACTACTCCTTGAGGAAGGTGGCATAGGAATTTGATATTTTCCTTCATTGTATGGCTTCCATGGATAATCTGGCCATGGTGGCAAGTTGTACCTCTTTTTCTTACAACTATTCCCTTAGCCTCCCATTTTATGACTGTATATGATCCCTCAAGACTGAATCCCTTAGCCTTAAGTCATTCAATTCCTTGCTTGTTTGACACAAATTTTCCTCTATGAGGTACACATCTTCTACCTTATTGGATTTTCCAATTTTCATCCATATATGAGTTCTACCTCTTTCCCTTTCCAACTCAAAGAAGAATGGTACTGCAAATTTGGTGGGTAGAATTCTTCCATCCTCAATGAATTATTAGTAGGATCCAAGGCCAGGTTGTGGATCAAGATCCTGGAGTTATTGGTGACCTTCTTCTTGAGTTATCATTCCTTCTTGCTCATATAGCAGTTCTATTCCTTCCTATAGTAGCCCTATTTTTGTCTGTATATCCCTTGTTTCCTCCTGTAGCTCTTCTGTAATTTCTCCTATAGTAGGCTAGATTGTGATTTGAGCCTCTTATATGTGACTTATATAGTGGTGGGCCTCCTCATAGATGGAAAAGGCTATTTACCCTTGGCTTTAGGGGAGGTGACCTCCTCAATCTTCCCTTCACCAGGTCCCAATTCTTCTTTTTGGATGGATGAATCATAAATGGTGATGGGGACTATTGAAGGAGCTTGAGGCTTCCCTTGCTTTGTACTAGTGATCTTTCTATTCTTAAAATACAAAAGGGCCCTTCCGGGGCTGCCTTCTCTTAGGTTTTACAGGTGTGATAAGTGTGGCTAAGGTAGCAACCACCTCTTGTTCTGTGTTCCCTGGTGAGATGTTTATTTTTTTCCCCTGTTTTCGTCTCTTTTGAGATTTTGAGGGATATTTAGGGGTTTCTTCTTCTGATTCTTGATCTCCTCCCTCTTCTTCCATTGTATTTTCTCCTTCCTTTTCGTCTTCCACTTCTTCTTCTTTCCTACCTCCAACACTAGATTTTGGTGTCTCTTCTTGTTGTGTTGTGGTGAGTTCCCGTGTTTTAATGAATGCCTCTCTATATAAGTCCACAAAGTCAGTCCACAACACTAGGTTTTGGAGGTGGCTTAAGGCATTCATGCCAATGAGCTTGATGAGTTCATGATGGGAAATATGTTGTTGCCTTCCTTCCCTCATGCTCTGGCTCATTTCAATGATGTACTGAACGAGGAAATGTGGAACATTGATCCTTCATGGAATTTGTAACTCTGTCTAGAATCTTCTCTCATTGAGAAGCCTAAATTAATAGTTATACACAATACTCAACCTCCTCTCACAAGATATGTACTTGAGGATGTTATAGGCTACTTCATCCCAAGGGTAAGGGAGGGTTCCTCTTCTCACTCCATTTTTGTCTTCAACATGATCCTCTTAAGGGAGGAAGAAGTTTTTCTTGGATGTGATATTTACTGTCCTATCCTCTTTTCCCCATCGAACTCCTAAGGGTATGGTGGTCACTTTGTTGATGAGTTTGACATTCAGATGGATGAAAAGTCCCCTTACAATAGTGATGGCATTGTATTCCCCCTAAGAATTGAGGGCCATGGAAAACTCATGGGTTACCTCATCATCATACCCCGTCAATTTCTCAAAGAACCCAAATACTGTTATCTTAGAAAAATATCTCTAATAGTAGGATGCTGATGGATTATTTTGGTGTTTGCGGGCTCTCTTCGATGGAAACCTCCTCCCATGGCTTCTACTACTACTTCCTTAAATTATTCGAAGGGAATTTCCAAGGTTTTTATTTGAGTAGTCTAGGGTGCAGAGGTAGAGATTGGGTTGCTAATGATTTTTGGAGAAGGATGGTACCCCTTACCGTAGTGAAAAAAAAATTCCTCTACTCCTGCCTTGCCTTTATTATGTGATAAAATAAAATTTCAAAGAAATTTACTTGCACAAGGGCTTGCTACAAGATGCCTCTAGCAACAAAAATATCTATGTAATTTGTATGAAAAGTGAGGGGGGAGGAGGCCACTTACCCTTTTGCAGGATGAATTATTTATGTTCATGGGGATATGAGGAAAATTCTTGGTGGTTTGGCCTCCTTCTTTCGTCTCAATTCAACTATGTAGCACCTCTTTCTGCATTCCTATATCAATTAAGATACTCTTGTAGCACCTGTAGACTTAGCTTATAACAATTATGTAACACCCTAAGAAACCTCTGGTAGTCTCTAGATCATCCTTTGGTATCTTGATGGGCCTCTCCAACAATTTCTTAGGAATGAGCAACGATGCAAGTGAAATCGAGCCCTGTCTTTTTATTCCCTTTTGTGGCAAGGGGATCAAAGCGCTTTGTGACCTGGCCTTTGCACAAATTTCTTATTTTAGATGTTGTCCCCACTCCTCGTAATTATCACTCCCCCTACTTTGATTTTTCCATGTTGCATGGGTGGCTGAGTAGACTGCATTTGACTAATTGAAGGTGGCCAATATTACTGGCCACCGCCAACCCATAAAAACTATATTCTCATTCATTAAACACATTTTTTTACCATTATGCACATAGGGAACAGGTGAGGGTTGTCATACCTGAGGCTACTTGTGATATTGAGTTGTTGGAGATGTATGCATGTTCTGTTGAATTGAATGATTGATAAACTGCTCTATGAAGGTGCTAACTTCCTTTTTCTTGCTTATGCACATGTACTCTTTAACAAAAAAACATGATAATGTAGAAGAAGAATGATATGGATTATCCATAGTGTTACAAGAAATTTGTCGACGTTTCAAACCCCAACTGGAATTCATCTTCATGACAGTTTTTGAATGAATGCTTGAAAGAGAGATCAAATTAGTGATAAATAGTAATAGAAAAATTATTAAAAGAGCCAACCAAAGGTTAGAATTTTAATTTATAAATTGTTTAAAGAAATAAATTATTAATAATAATTATTAAATAATAATGTTTTAATTAATAATAATACTTCTATTATTAATTAATATTAATAATTACAATTGTTAACTATAATAATTATTAATAATTTTTTTCAAATTTTTTTTATTAATTAAAAATAACCTATTTAGTTAATTTTCTTAAATTTATTAATTAATATTTTTTAAATAATAATACTTCTTAAATTTCAAATAATTTTTTAAATCATTATTAATAATAATTAATAATAATATTAATTAATATTTCTAATTATTACCAATAATTATTAATATTAAAAATAATAATAACCATGTTTAATTATTGGTTAATTTGTTAAATCAATTATTATTATTATTTTTATTTTTTTATTAATAATAATGACTAAATTTTAATTAGTTTGAAAATTTTTATGTTAAGAGTTAAATACTTTATAATAATTATTTATTAATTAATATTTACTTATCCCTATGTATAAATAAATAATAATTCGTTTTATTAATATTTATTTTTAATTAATATTAATAATTTTAATTATTTGTCAATAATTTTTTCCATGGAAAAAAGTCGTAATTTCTCATTATAAACGAAAAATTACATGTTACATTTTAGATATAATAACCAACAATGTTCATGGTTCTAAGTAATCTCTGAGGAGGCAAGCAGTAGTCAGATAATCCGCAAGTATTCGTGCTAAAATCTCTAATCTAGTCACAATATGTACAGAAAAAAAACATGGTAGCAACCGGTATAAATAGAGCTGATAATATGTCTATCAGCGAGATATAACAAAAACCAAAAATAGAGATGCTATCAAAATTGCAGTCAAGGAGTGACTGCTCTCATATCCTGTATGTCGTCTATGAATGGTCTGTGGTAATATTGGAACACCCGTTCCCCATCATGCTCAATAATGAGCCACCTACCCCAAACTATCTCCGCTGCTTCTTTGGAAAGCTTGTCTGCCACTTGGTTCCTCTGCCTGTAAATATGTGTGACAGAGATAATGTCAAAAAAATATTTCAGAAGATGCACCTCCCTCAATAATGATATAAGTGTGTGTGTATGGCACTGTGAGAGTGAATTGAACTAGTTTATGACAATATGTGAGTCCCCAAAAATCTGCAGTCTATTGCATCCTTGTTCATGGGAAAGAAGAATAAGAAGCCAAAGGCTAAGGAGTTCACCATAATTTTTAGCCCTCAAACCCAACCCCATTTTGAGGTGGAAGAAATGAGTGGTTGTAATATATAAAACCGCACCGCCCCTGCACCCATGATTGTTGGATGCTCTGCCAAAGTATGCCCATGGGAGAGTATGATCAATGATTTCAGGGGTGATTTCCTTTCTGCAGGTGGGATGATCATCATTAGGAATGAGTTTATACGTAGAGACGGTGGAAGAACAAATGTGGTCCCAGACCACATGTAATACTTCAAATGTGAAGCGGTTCCGACAGGTCCAGATGCCCCACGCGATCAATAGTGGAAGGTTCAAAAGTTTGTTGCAAGTGGCAACATGCCACCACTCAGACCAGGGCGTGGAAATAGATATGCCTTGCTAGGTGAGTGCAAAACCCAGTGCATGAGTAACCAAGTGCCAAAATTCCCCGATAATAGGGCACTCAAGGAATAGATGATGAACATCTTCCTCATGAGAAAAACAGAAACAACATCTGGATGGGCCCTGGATAGCCTGTCTGTGAAGATTGTCAGTGGTAAGGATACAATTATGGAGAATGCACCACATGAGTAGATAAGATTTGCAAGGTGCATGTAGTTTCCACATCGAGTGCCACCACCATTGTTTATAAGGAGGTTCCCTGGGTGCACAGAGTGTGATATAACCAACCTTCAGAGAGTATTTTCTGCTGGGTGTGAGAGCCCACAAAAGGTCATTCTCATGGTTCGTAAGTCGAATGTGAGATGCTTGAAGTGCCCTGATGTACCGATCCCAGAAGGGGTGTCCCTCAATAGGAATCCTAAGATCCTGTGCTGAAATATAGCCTTAGGCATGCCAATTAGTCATCATAGGATCAGCCACCTGTGATAGATAGTGATATCCGGCATGGGCCAGGTGTTGAATGATGTCTTGAGGCAATTTATAGTTTTGTCTACTGCCTGACCATGAGTCTGCACTCAATCGGACCATAGATTCGGATCCGATGTGCCATGTCAAACCTTTCTGGATAAGGTGAGTAGAATTCATAATGGCCTTCCAGATGATTGAAGATACCGGGCTGAGTTGAATGGTGCCTTTGATCCAATCCAATGTAGTCCGGGGAGCAATGTATTTGGAGACAGTAACCTCTTTCCACAAGCTATGGCCAGTAACAAGGTGCCATCCCATTTTTGCAGCTAGGGCAGTGGCAAATAAGGAGAGATCCTTAATACCCCAACCTCCCCAATCTTTAGGCCAGCTGATGTGGTCCCAAGCCACCCAAGAAAAAATGAGCTATCTACCAGAATTCCTCCGGAGGAATTGTCGGCAAATCTACTGAATGCAGTTGGTGACACCCTTAGGGAGCCAAGAAAGGGAAATCCAATAAACATGTATGGCTTCTAGGACTGATTTGAGTAAGACCAATCTGCCTACCCGCGAGAGCCACCTATGATGCCAAATATTGATCCTGCGCTCCTCTTTGGTGATCAACCAGTTCCAATCCTTGATCTGATAGTAATTTGGCTTAAGGTGGAAAACAAGATATTTTAAACCTTCCCCATTGAAACTACGCTAAAAAAGGAAGTTCCGCATGGCTAGCCCCTGTTCATGTGCTGAACATATAGTTAAAATTATGGTGGATTTCCTGTTATTGGGAGCCATACCAGTCGCTTTGCAGAAAATCTTTAAGATGTTATCAAAATGTGTACTGTCCCAACAAGAGCCATCCAAAAATATAATAACATCATCCAAAAATAATAAATAAGTCTGTCATAGGAAATCATTTAATCTAATACCATGGATGTCACCAACATCCTTTGCCTTTCTTATAAGATACGAAAGGCCTTCCATGACAAGGATAAAAAGAAGTGGTGAGAGAGGGAATCCTTGCCTGAGACCTCTACCAGAATGAAAGAAATCAATGGCTGCCTCATTGATGAGGATACTGAAAGTGGCATTCATAATACATCCCATAATCCAGTTTGTAAAAGAATAGGCGAAGCCCGTATGGATAAGTATGAGATGAATATAGTTCCAATTAACATGATCAAAGGCTTTGGCAAGGTCAATTTTGAGGATGGTTCTCTTGAGATTCTTAGTTTTAATGGAATGCAGGACCTCTTGTGCAGTGCCAATGGATTCATGAATCTGTCTGTGGTGGAGAAATGAAAATTGTTCCTTAGCAATATGAGAAGAGAGGATGGGTTTTATACGGTTACTAATGGTTTTGGATATAATTATATATATGCCGTTACAGAGGGAGATAGGTCTGTAGTCATGGAAGGTAGCAGGGAGTTCATTTTTGGGAATCAGAGCAATGAAATTAGAGTTGAAACCATCGTATATGCGACCATATATTCTACTTTCTTCAATGACTAGGAGGATATCCCTACCAATGAGTTCAAAGAAGTGTAGATAGAATTCAATGGGCCATCCATCTGGTCCAGGGCTTTTGTCCTTCTTAAACCATTTCAATACACCTTCGATCTCACCCATAGAAACTGGTGCATTGAGATCCTCCACTTGTTCTTCATCAACAAACTTGTGAAATGTTCGAGCAATGTGCATAATATCTGATAGATTGATATTGTGCAGCGCTCGGTATTGGTTTATGAAGTGCTGGATCCCCATATCAGCAAGCTGAGCGTGTGTTTTAGCCACATACCCAGTATTATCGGATAGTTCCCAGATTGTATTGATGATCCTCCTACCTTTAGCACACTGTTGAAAGAAATTTGTATTTTCATCACCGGATTTCAACCAGATGGCCCTACTCTTTAATCTCCATTCCTCCTCCTTTTTATGGAGGATATTTTCCCTGGTGGTTTCTAGAGCTATCAGTTGCTCTTTTGAGGACGCAGAATGAAAACCCAAGTAGTCTGTATCAGTAAGCTGAGAAATTTCCAGTTCAATCCTTTTGAGCTCCTCCTCTTCGAGTAATCTTTTGTGTCTAGCCCAACTGATAGTGTGTGCTTTGATACGCTTGAGATTATCATTAAAGACCTGTGTAGGTTCCCTACTAGGTAATTTATTGCAATGCTGCCACTCCTGAATGACCAACGATTGGAATACTGGATCTTGAAGCCAAATAGAATTGAATTTGAAAGGTGCATGTGGCTTCTGTTCTCCCGCTAGAAATTCCAAATAAATAGGAGAGTGGTCCGAGTCCCCACCCGAACCCACCCATTGTCTTGATCTAGCCATAAGGTTATGAAAAGGCTACTTGATTGGGAATCGATCAAGTCGACGAGCCAGTGCAACCTCCCCCGTGCATCTATTCCTCCAAGTAGGTTGATTCTTATGCATATCTATAACAATAAAATCAGCCAATTCCAATTGATTGGCGAAGAAATCAGATAAAGGACTCGGAATGGCTTGAGGTCCCCATGATTATGAGATCCCAATATAAAAATTTAAATCCCCACCAAAAATGATGTTATTTTGCTGCAGCAGAGAGCATCGCATCAAAGAGTCCCAGAAAATATCTCTGTTAATGCATGGACCATATACATTAATCAGGGTGAAGGGTAGTTCAAATTCACAAGTAGTAACTTCCATGCTGATGGCGCCCACCCGACCCCAACAATTCATAATCCGTGTGGTTTTGTTGTTGATGCCTAAATCACAACCCCCGGATCGGCCCTGAGCATCACTTGTCACAAATGTCCAATCTGGAAAGAGTGATGATAAGATCTTGGAAATGGAGGTACCATCCCCTAGTGTTTCTTTAAGGAAAAGAGCATCAATGCGAGTAGAATGAGGAAGTCTCCTAAGTGCCAGTTTTTTGATAGGGTTGGCAAGGCCCCTGCAGTTAAATGAGAGAAAAATCATGATGGAAACACATCCTTGGGTTTTCTTGCTCTAAGAACCCTAAGTAAGGATGATTGCGTACCCGCATCCACCTCCATGTTGGCCCTGTGAATAGCCTTTGAAATCGCAGAAGGTTTACCCCGTGATTTAGTAGATGAGGGGACCTACACTGATCCAATGCCAAGGTATGACAAGTTGGGCATCTGAACAGATTATCTCAAGTAGTAATGGTGCCTGACAAAAGAGGAGTCAGATGTGGTTTGAGGGGATAAGCATGAGGTCGCTGCAGATGTGTGGGGTATGGTGTGCGGGATAGTTGGGGGGGGGGGGGGGGCGACGATGCAACATAGCAGCTAATGGAGTCAAGTGAACAACAAGTGTGGTGAAAAATATTTGATGATGTAGGAGCTAAATAATTACAAAGAGAAGGAGAGGGCGAAGAAGTACCCGGAATAGAAGTTGGATCCCTCTAAGTAGATTAGACAGTATGGTTATGTGATAGTGCTTAAGTAATTGGCCAAGACGGCAACAGTTCCTCGGACTAAGTATGGGCGCCCATCGGGTGCACCTCCGGTGTCGATACAATACTGACCGGGTCTGTTTGAGTAGCCATGTGTATGACAGTCTTGTTGATGGGAGCCACACCACCGACGAGGGGACATTCTTTGTATAGATGCCCAACCGAATGACATCGCCAACACCTAAAAGGTACCCCCTCATAATCCAACATCTGCTGCCATACCATCCCTTCGAAGAACATGTTATAGTTATCATGGAGGCCATCCCTTGTGTCCAAGAAAACTAAAATGCGAGAAATAGAAAGGATGTCTGTCTCTAAATAGGATTTGTCATGATCCAGATAATGGCCAAAATCCTCCCCAATGCTGCGAAGAGAGGCTTCATTCCAGAATTGAAGTGGTAGACTTGGCAGACGCATCCAAATCGGTCTAGCACCTGAATTCTCCTTATTGGGATCAAATAGAGGGAACCATCTCTTCAGAAGTACCGGGTGCATCTCGATATGCCATTATTTGGTTAAAACCCAGTCTACCAATGCGGGTTGAGAAAATGAGAGGGCAAAAAAACCCCTGTTCAAAATCATAACACCCGGTAGATGCTCCATGTGGCCTCGCCAAATCTCCTCTGTCCAAAGCTTTAGTCACGCAGTGGTGTATTTCCTCCCCCGGACCTTGCCCACAAGTACCGTAGCCGTCGTGAGTTCAATATTTTCCATGCCTCTATCCAGCCCAAAATTAGCATTGTGGCTACTCCGGTTCTTGGTATGGCAAGGTTTTTTCTTGCCTCTGTGAATATTCAGATCCCTAGAGGCAATGCCTGGTTCACCAAGACCGTCTAAATTGGATGAGTGCTGCGCATCTGCAGTTGTGCATCAAAAGGTATATTCTCAAAGGACCCAGATGCCGCAATCGGCTTGGAAGCAACAAATGAAGGAATTGGTAGCTGAGAGTTCTCCGCCCCACCGATGAAAAGGTCCACAAATGCAAGTGATTTAGCACTGATATTCTCCGTGACCTCAGCAACGTCTGAGCCCGAAGCAGTAATGTTGTGTGGAGGCAAGACAAGGGTGTCTTGTGCCTGTAGCTCCAAGAGTCGCAACATTAAAGGCGATGTGATAGAGAAGGATGGAGAGTCCAAACAACAAACTATATGTTCTGAAAAGTTCGCATTCAGGACCTACATAGACGATTCTAGCTGGTGCGAAGCCGGTGCTGACTCCATATCTGCCATGGCAACCACATCATCATCAGTCTGGTTCCCCCAAATCTCTACACCCTCTAGAGGGTCAGTAGTGTAGTCGAGTTCCTCCTTGTATATGCTCATGACCAATGGATGGACATGTAGTAACTACCACAGATCGTGAAGAAAGTTCGAAAAAATCGGAGAGATAATCATGATGGTCCATAGGTAGTACTGCCAGTAGTAGCCTGGATACCCGTTCTATGCCTTAAAATTCGCGGTGAAAAATAGACAACAATTGAGGAAACCAAACAGATGTCGCAAAGGGTAAACGGGGTCTCCAATGAGCACCAATATAGAGTAAGTGGGTAGCATGTAGGAGTGAATACCGGGCCGGGGTCAGAAGCAGTGGGTCAGGGTTTGATACCACTGTCAGTAAGAAGCAAGGCCCATACCACCACAGAAAATATGCTCTGAGCAGAGCAGATAAATCCCCACTTAGCAACCCGTGACTGCTAATGCGAGTCCCACCAAACAAACCAACGTCCAGAATAAAGGTTGGAAGTAAACACTCTTAGTGGTATAACCGAGGGTCATTCAGTGGCAGTCAGTTGTTCACGGGAACCGCAGAGATTACAGTGCACTGAAAGTCGTAACTGAAAACAAAGATGAAAACCCGACGAATCCCCGAATCATGTGTTAAAAGAATAACACGATACACCCACCACCGTCAGTCAGGTCAATGACTCGAGAGTCGATATGGACCTCGTGAGGTAGTAGCCATGAGCCATATAGACCATTCAACTCCATCCATTAGCGAGTAACCCATGGCCGCCATGGCTAGGGTTTCACACCAGCTCTGCCTCCATCTCCATTGCTGCACAAAAAAAATCCTTTGTCAATAATTATAACAATCTTACTTTAATTATTATTTTCATTTTTATGTTTAATTATAAATAATATTATTTATTAAATTAAATTAATTTTTATTTTTATTTTTATTTTTTCAATATTTTTTAATTTTAATCTTATTTTATTTTATATGTTAAGAGATATATGATGATGATGTCGACTGATGAAATTAATTTTTTTTATATGTTAAGAGTTATATGATGAAGTATTCGACTGATGAACTCTCTCTTTAATTTTTTTTTTAATATATGTTAAGAGGTATATGATGATGTAGTCGACTGATGAAATCTCTCTGCCATGTAGGTCATTTTCAGTGTTCAATTTGTTGCCGCTAGATTGGATTGGTGACCGTGCAACTACTCCTCATGGGTGGTGTGGCTTCTCTAAGCCTCAGGGATGGCCTCTTGATGCTTAAGGGTGGCCAAATCTTCATTCTGGACCTACAACAGTCCTTGGTTTATGGCCTTGTTGGATCTGTGTAGGCTACTACAAGACTGATATCCTTCCTGTCGTAGTTACTCAATTCCTTCTCAAAACCTCATGATGCATTTAGAGACTTGGAAAAATCATAGTGAGTCTACGGACATGATCAAAACCTTCCAAATGTGGTGAAATTTTGTGAAAATGAGTGAAGTCAAATTCCTTTGTTCTATGTTTTTTTAAATTCCAAAGGTGGAATCCTGAGGATGGAATTAGCTGAATGGAGTGGATGAGAGGTGAAGGAATTTGGGTGGATCTCTCCTAACCTTTCTCAAGGAAAAAATTGATCTTTTGGCCCCTTTTTGCAAGTGGATCTCAATCCTGTAGCATTACAGGATTGTGGAAAAATTGGGTGTAGTTGCTTGCGTGATGGAGAAAGGTAGGGAGGTGGATGAATGATGATGAAAATGCAGTGGTTTGTTGGGGTAAATGGAGAAATGCAATGTGGACCCTACTCTTCAATCACTGTCCCCTTGACTGTTTGGAGTCCTACAAAAGTAAAATGTTAGCAGAACTGATGTAAGGACTCCTCCTTGTGTTTTATTTTTATTTTTCTTTATTTTCTATATTTTCTTCTTTTTGTTTTTTTTGAGATATACAGACTGCCTCTAAAGAGGTTTTCAATCTACATTCCTACCCCAGGCACCTCAAAGGAGGTTTTTACCTGGGGATCTTTTCATTTTTTTTAGGTTGCCTCATAGAGATTTTCAACCCCAGAGTTTGCCTCATACGCCTCATGGAAGCTTTCATCCAGGCCATTTATTTTTTTGTCAGGATCTTGGTGAACTGAGGGCTATGAGCCTCCCAATCACATTCAACTCCTTGCTAATTTAACTAAAAAACTAATGTCCTGATCTGATCTCTCACCTAGTCCTGATGATGAACCACATTGGTTGGTTCGAAACGTGTCGACAGTGTTCCATTGCATGTGATTATTACCGAAAGAGATTTCAGAATCCATATGATGGATCACAGAAGCTTAGATTCTAAAAATAAAAAACTTGTATTTAGAAAATTTTCTCTTATACAAATTCAACCTATAATCATTAACAAGCAAGGGAATACCCTCCTCATCAATTGTTCTGATTTGGACATACCCATTCTCAAGACATTTTTTCACTAGATAGGGGCCCAACCATCTTGTCATTAATTTTCCTTTGAAATAATTGAATATTGAGACATATAGAAGGGCCTAATCACCTTCTTGAAAAGCTCTCTCCCTAATGAGTTTTTTATGGCAAATCTTCCCGTGCAGCTGGACTACCTCAGTGTGCAACAAATATTGCAACTCGATTTCATCTAAACCATTGAGTTGGAGAAACCTCTCTTTCCGTGCTGCAGTGAGGTCTAAGTCTAACTGAGCTGCCATACTTAGGCTATTGTATTCAAATTTAATGGACAACAGGGCCTTCTTCTCATAGAATAATTTGAATGGGGTAAATCTAGTGGTGGTATTCCAATTAGTATTGTAGGCCCAAGTGGCTACTATAAGTCTGTCTGCCTAATAACTTATACTACTGCTAAAATCTTGGTCATAATGTTCTCCAAGGTTCTGTTTGTGACCTCCACTTTCCCATTTTATCCAGGGTGATATGCAGTATATGTCCAATGCTTGTTGTAGTACTGCTTCATGAGGTCTTCGATCATATTTGAGGTGAATTGTATCCCTTGAAAAGTGACCAACTCTCTTGGAAAACCAAAATTATAGAAGATGTTCTCCCTCAGAAACTCAACCAACTTCTGCTTAGATGCTGCCTTTAATACCTTTTTTTCACCCCATTTAGTCAAGTAATTAGTGAATACAATGATATACTTATTTTATCCTGATGGGGATCAATGAGCCCAATGAAGTCCATGCCTCATTTCTCAAATGGATCTAGAGTCACTTGGGGTTATAAGGGAGTTTCATCCTTAGTTTTAGGCTTACCCATCCTTTGGCATTGGTCACACCTGGTGGTGTACCTTCTTGCATGTTGATGTAAAATGGGCCAATAGTAACCAACTTGTAGAGTCTTGAAGGTTGTTATCTTAGTAGAAAATTGGCCTCCACAGGGTCCATCATGGCATGATGAGAGGATGTAAAAGACCTCCTCTTACCTCACACATCTTGTCAAAATATGATCTGGCCCCATGTTGAAAATATTCCCCCCAATCCAAGTGAATGTGAAATATTCCTAATAATATTGCTCTTCTCCTTGGAGGATATATTAGGAGGGAAAATCCTAACAACCAAGTAGTTTTCTATATCAAAAAACCAAGGAAAGAGCATCAGTATGGAAAAGAGGTGTTCATATGGGAGATGATCATCTACCATCTCCTCATTCTCTGCAGGCAAGGTAAACCTTGACAATAAATATTCAATCACATTCTCTTTCCTTGGTTTGTCAACAATGGTTAAATCAAACTATTGCAATAATAACAACCATATAATTATCGTAGCATTGACATAAAGTTTATTCACTAAATTCTTGGTGGTTGTATGATCAATGTGGAAAAAAGTTTGATACCCAGTGATGTAGTGCCTAAACTTGTTCAAAGAGTGTACCACTTCCAAGAGTTCCTTTTCAGTGACTGTATAATTTAGCTAAGGTTTAGAAACGTTCTTATTGATGAAATAGATAACATATGGAAATTTGTCTTCTACTTGTCCTAAGGCTGCCGCTACAACTTTATCTGATGCATATATGTGTATATGGAAATGAAATTCCCAGTTGGGACCTCTAAGGATGGATGCAATGGTCAACCTCTCCTTTAGCACTTCAAAGGCCTCTTGGCATTTATCTGTCCAACAAAAGTCTGAAGCTTTAGCCAATAGTCCAAACAAGCGCGAAGCCAATTTACTAAAGTCTTTAATGAACCTTCTATAATACCCAACCAATCCAAGGAAGATCTTGACATCTCTTTTATTTTTGGGGATATGGACCTTTTTAATGATGGAAATTTTGTTGGGGTTAACTTGTATCCCTTACTTCAATCTGGAATGACCTAGGACAATCCCTACATTACTATAAAAATAACATTTGTTGGGACTTATTGAAATATTCATATCAATTCATTTCTTTAAGACTTTACATAGGTTATAAAGAGCTTCTTTTAAAACACAACCATAAGGGGTGAAGTCATCCATGTATATCTCAAAAGTGTCATGAACAAGGTTACCAAAGATACTAAAAAATTCCCTCTAGAAGGTAGCAGGGGCATTGCACAAACCAAATGGAAGGACCCTATAGGAAATGGTACCCCAAGGACATGTGAATATGGTCTTGTCTTAGTCCTCAGGGGTGATTCGTATTTGGTTGTACCCACTAAACCCATCTAGGAAGGAAAATAATCTTTTTCTTGCAAGGCCATCCAAGACTTGGTAAATTAAAGCCAAAGGGAAGTGGTCCTTCTTTGTAGGCTTATTGAGTTCTCGATAATCAACACAGATCCTCCATTTCCCATTTTTATTAGGGACTATAACGAGGGGAGACACCCACTCACTATATCAAATTGGGTATATGAACCCTGCATCTAGTAGCTTTTGTAATTCATCTTTCACAATGTCCTTAACAGTTGGATTCATCCTTCTCTGAGGTTGGTGCACAAGATTGCATCCCTCTTTGATGTGAATATGATGAGTAAAAACCAAAGGATCCACACCTTTCATCTCCTTATAGTCCCAATAAAAAGCATCTAGGTGTTGCCTCAGGAAACTACATAATTGTTCTTCCTACTCAACCGAGAGAGAGAGAGAGAGAGGTTGATATTTAGAGTTATGGATGGGATAATATCTACAACCTTGGCATGTTATAGGTTAGGGTCAACAAAGAAAAAATAAATCCAAGGGTCACTCTCATATTATTTCATCAGTTCATCAACTGACATGGCAGTGGGAGGCTGATTCTATAATATATGGTCAATAAAGTCATCTTCATCAAGCTGCCTCCCACCTATAGCATTGTCTAATGTGCAGACTGGGTAGAGGGATGTATGATAAAATTAGTCCTCTTCCTCATCCTTTAACCACGAGGGAAATTCATTTTCAATAGAAGGTTGAGCAGGAGGATACAACACAATCTGTTTTGATAGATGCCCATTCTCGATGGTCATATTCTTATCCTTGCAACTAATGTAGGCATCAAAAGTGGCAGGCCAAGGTCTTCCTAGGATGAGAGGGTATCCATTAAACTTGGTTTTGGGCTGAAGGACAAGGAAATAAGTGGGGTACTCCTAGGAGTTAATGGAGACCATTACATCCTCATTAACTCCCTTAGGAGATAATGTACTGAAGTTTGATCTCTTGGATTTCCACAACATAAGTAGGATAGGATGTCTCCCCACTGTAATACCTATTTTGTCTGCTTGTTTTTTGGGTTTGGATTGGATTGGGTAGTCAATTTAGGTTTCTTAGGTGGGTTAGGCTGAGGGAGTTGTGGTTGAGGTTGAGGTGGAGTCATTAAAGCAGGAGGTTGGGTTGTTTGAGGCCTCCACCCTTATGAGGAGTTTCCCCATTGAGGAGATTGAGATGGATATGGATGGAAAGGAGATTGATAGGTTGAGGAGGATATTAATGAGTATAGGGCCAAGGAGAAAGTATGCTCCATAATGGATGAGTGGAAGGGTACCAAGGCTGGAAAGGTGCATTTTGATTTGGAACGTAAGGAGGATAATGTACACCTTGCATGCCTTGTTGATATGGACGAGGGCCTTGAGGCATCATTTGGTTAATGAAACAAAGCTTTTCTGAACCACTTTCTACCCCTTGGTATACAAGTTTCAGGCTTGGAAGAGAGGGGAATTTTCTGTTGCATGGTTTTCCTCACATACAGAGAATAATTATATGACATTAAATGGGCATAATTTATAGGATGTCTCTTAGTGCATCTAGGGAAAAATATGGCTAGCACTCTTTCTGCTTCTTGCTTCCTTTTGATCTGCATAGTATCCATCTGTAGGGAAAAGGTATGCAACATTTCACTCTTTAAATCCTCCAACATGCTTCCTATCTCATGTTTTATGGCTGATGTAGAGGGAGATGAATTAACCAAGACTTGGCTAGACCTACCCTTTTTCGTAGCAGCCCTAGAATGATTCCTGAACACTGTATTGATGTCATCATAAGGAAACTAGTAGATGTCTTGTTTGGTAATTTAATTCATGTTAAATTACTCCATGAATTATCGACCAAGACTTATAAAATGCTGAAGTGTAAATGCACTCTTTGTGCTAGGACTTATTAGGTAAATAGTTTTCAAATTAGATTAGGATTTTCATGCACATGTTTTTATCTAAAAATTATTCAAGGTAAAAAGACTATCACTCTTGCAAAAATAAATCACACTTGCATAAATTAAATCTTCACACAAACTGAAATTAAATCTAAATCTACTTCACACTTGACAGGAAAGGAAACTAATCTTAATAACACATAAGTGAAAATGAAAATCTTCTCCAAACCAACAAATCAAAATTAAATCTTAAGTTCAAATTTAAAATTTCACATTGGTAAAACAAAATCTCGGTAATAAAACCTTGAAAGCATTATATTTCCGATTGCAATTTGAAATCAAATTAATTCACTCTAACATCTGCACGTGCACACAAATCCTTTTCTTTATTCCTCACACAATTAATTGATCAAATATATGAAAGAAATGTTAAATAAACTTAACTGCAAAATCTATCACTGTCATAAGCATTTACTGCAAATCGAAACTGAACTGAAAGGTTAACTCTAATGCTACATAAATGAAACGATAAAATTGCGTTATTAGTTAAAAACATAATTGAAATATTACAACTCCCAGGGGGCCCTCTAGTGAGTTGTAAGTATGAAACAATCCACAGAGTCTACACACGCATTTGAACACAACACATAGGGAAAATGGCAAGTTTGAATTAACAATTATCAAGAGTTTTCAAAACAATAATCAAGTCTATCTTCATCGTCCCGAGAGGTAGATTTATAACCTCCTTCAATAACTGTTTAGATATTTACAAGCCTATCCTACTCGAAAAAGACTAAAAAGAACATAATATAATATGACATCGTGATTTCCTCATTATTTTTTATCGAAGAAGCAAATCATGAGGCAAAATATCTGCTCCATTGATTTCCTTGCTCGCGTGGTCTCCTTCGGCTCCTTCTTCACTGGTTGACTTCTGCGTTGAACTAGCTTGTATGGCATCCTTATCACCGATATGGATCATGGAGATAGGTAAATATTTTTATGCCAGTTGTTAGCCTCTTGTCCATACATTTAGTTCCTCAGCTGGAGTTTCAAAACCCATAGAACCTTCGAGTAAGTTGCAGAATAATCGTTAGCTGCAGAATTGATGCAATTCAGTAACTTATGCAAATATTAAGTTAAATAATAAATAACATTGAAACAATGAAATACAAGATGATTAAGTACATTTTTTTTCCAATAACCTTGTAAAATTATTCTCAATTAGAATTATTAAGGTAAAAAAGAAGGATAATGGAGTGCAAGAAGGTTGTGAAAAATGGACAATTTTGGTCTTCAACATTCCCCCACACAGAAGATATTGCATGTCCTCATGCTTAAAATTTGTAACCCTTCCCTGTCGCTGAGCTACCTTTGAGGCCCGAGAAAGAACATCTAAATTAGTTCTTGTTTCTTTTCTAGTACTGGCTGCCATCCTTGGTTTCTTCATTAGGATCCTGTACTACAAACTTATGTCCTTTCTCTTAAGAAAATCTTTTTTATATTTCAATTTATTATTTTTCTTGTACCATAAACCAATATGTAGCAGGATGTTTTCATTTTGAGTTCTTTGAATTTCATTTTGTACCTTTAGTGCTTCATGTTCTCACATCAAATATTTATTCAATACTTCCAATTCATAGATTTCCTACTTAAGGGTGTCTTCAACTCCGAGTTCTTCTAGAGGATTTAAATGAATTTATTCATCTAAAATTTATTCTTGGTTTGAGGATGACTCAAAATTTATTCCTGTAGCTTTTCGTTCCAAAGATTCTATATAGTCATATATTTCTTGCTAGACAGGGTCAATTTCTAGGGTAACCGAACTTGCAAGAGGTGATGGAACTCTTGGTTCCTTTTCTTATTCTATATCAATAAACCCTGGATATTGTTTAGATAGTTCATTAGTTGGCTTCTTAATTCTTGCACTTCTTCTTACTTTCATTGGTTACTTTTAAGTAGTGAGGGGATGCTTGTTCTTATTCACCTTTCCTTGCTTTGTTTCTCTTTTTGATGTACCTTCATCTTTACTTCTAGTTTTATTTCTTCTAACATTTTTCTTCTTAATATTTTCTAACACATTTGCAAGAGGGATTTCATCATCAGAATACTCATCTTTAGGGTTTGAAGGAAAATTTCGTCGACTCTTCCTTGTTTTAGCACTGAGTTCATCTTGTTCAACTTCTTTGAAATGATTTCTTATCAGAAAATATTCCCAGTTATCTCCTTTTCTTTTCAAATGAGATTCAATTAAAATTTTCACTAACCCATGATGATACACAACATTTTCAATGAACTGCATTTTTCTTTGAATTTTAGTAGCCATTTTTATTAAACTACAAAGCAGGATGTATGACAAATTGATTTCATTACCATCAAGAAAATTTATCATTAAGCGAGCATGGTAAAAGAACATATTTTAGAATCTACCCTGACATGTTATGAAATTCTGAATGATTAATAGCAAATTTCTCCATTTAGTCTTTAGGGATGTGACTGGAATTCCTTTCTTGAAGACAAAAATATCCATACCTGGGTTTTTAAGGAAGACCTCCCACTCATTTTCTTTAATCTTTCAGTTCTCAAACCAACTTTCTTTGTTTCTTGGAATTCCAGTAGATTTTGTTACAAATGAATCTGCAAGAACCAATTTGATATCCAAAAGTTTGACTTCTATAACATCATAAGCCCGAGCAAACAATTTCGTGACTTCTTTCTCATGCCCATCAAACTTTTCAAAGAACTCCAACCACTGTGCTTGCTGAAATTGTTGTTTCACATGTGGATATGCTTCAAGAAATTTAGCCCCATTCGGCTATGAACATACAATGACTCCCATGCTGGAGAAGTCTCAGTCCCAAATTTCCATTTTTGACATGCTTATGGAATGAATTTGAATATGGAGTAGGTCAGGGAAACGAAATTTTGGTAACAGGTGAGGTGTTTTCGGAAATGAAACAGGGCCAAGTAAAATGGATATGATGCGATGAAATTGTGATGATTTTCGAAGGAAGTGGAATGATATACAGAAGAAATGGAGTGAATTCAAACGATAACAAGGTTTTCATAACGGTTTCACACCCTTTTGACAAGACATATAGATATTTTCTTTAAAACCAAAGTCATGTCATAACGAGGGTAATTATTATACAAAATGGCGGTAGCAACGATCATTCATCTATTTATTTTCATAACTCAATTTTTTCCCTTTATTATCTAACTAATATTTACATACCTTTTATCCCGCCTTACTGATTTTTGAATTTTTCCTTTTCTAGGTTTCTCAGGTTGCTTTGGCCATGATCTTCATTTGATCTGGTTGTAATCTGTCAAGTCAGCTACAAAATTTCATGAGAGATGCATATTATTGACAATTATGGAGCTGTCTTATTTTTTAAAAAGAGGAATAAAAAGAAATGAGACAAAAGAGGGAATTTAATAAGAAAATCTAAGTTACCAAGAATTCTTGGTTTTCGACTTATATTTTCTGTATAAACATGCCAACAATGTTGGTTTTGATGGTCAGATAATTATTGTTATTATTATTATTTTTAAATGAAATAGAAAGCAATTTTCAATTAAAGTTGGAGAGGAAGAAGAATATTTCCTGACCAAATTCAAATCAAGATTATCTTGAAGATTTCCAACGAACTCTTCCTTTGTCATTAGTTTATGATATATTCGAAATCTGTGACCATTTACAAGGAAAGTTATATTTTCTCCATCAATGGTTTCAATTCTGACTACCCCATTATCAAAGACAGTTTCAACCTCATAAGGACCAAGCCAATGAGTTTGAAATTTTCCTTGAAAATATTTAAATTTAGAATAAAAAAGTAATGCCCAATCTCCTAGCTGGAATTTCCTGTCTTTGATAAAATTTTCATGAAATCTAGACCTTTGTTGTTGAACTATGCTGGTTCTGTGAATAACATATTGTCGAATCTCATCAAGTTCATTCAATTTCGCCATTCTTTGTTTCTATGCTTCCGATAGATGAAGACCCAAATTGACTACTGTTTTGAAGGTAGACTCAATATGGAACAAGAATTGTTTCCCATAAACAAGTTCATAAGGAGTATGCCCTATTATGTTTCTCCATGTGGTACGATATGCCCATAAATCTTCTGGAAGGTTTTATGCCCAATCCTGTCTATGCTGAATCCTGATGCACAGTGTTGGTAAGAATTGCTTCAATTACTTTATTAGTTGATTCAACTTGTCCATTTTCTTAGGGATGATATGGAGTTGATTTCCAATGTTTGATATTGTATTCCTCCATTATCTTATGCACCAAATTAAATGTAAATTGAGTACCTGGATCTTCAAATTTTTTCTTGGGACACCAAAATGAGTGAAGAGATCCTAAAAAATAAATGAAACTACATCATTTTCAGTAGAAAAAGGAAGTGATTTATATTATACCCATTTAGTGACATAATCTGCACAAAAAATAATGTACCTTTTTGGTCTTGATGGAGGATTGATTGGACCATCAAAATCCAAATCCCACTTTTCAAAAGGTTCAATAAGTACCCAGGGTTGTAGAGGCATCTCATATGAAGGAACATGCTTTCCCATCCTCTGACAATTGTCACATATCTTAACATATTATTTGGCATCTTTGAAAAGAGAAGGCAAATAGTATCTTAAGAGATGGATTTTGTAAGCAGTCCTTTTATTGGAAAAACGTCCTCCACTTGGATCATCGATTTATGGTACTTCATATTCTATGACACATATTTGAATGATTAAATTAGGTCATGTTTTGTACAATTCTTCATTTATCCATGAATAAGATCAACTAGTTTAAGTAACTTTCCTTTTCTGTCGAAGAGACAAATATGAAGGTAACTTCCTTGTAGCCAAATAATTAGCAATATCTGAAAACCAAGGATATTCAATAGATATTAAAAAAAGATATTCGTCAGGAAAATTATTTTTTACGAGAATATCCTTATTGTTATCAGTTTAAAAAAATGAAGCATCATTTGACAAAGTTGAATAGATTCATGTGTCAAAATTAGGGTTGTAGGATTCATTTTTTATAATTCTAGGTCAAGGGAAATTTTAAAATTTTCTTTTTTAAGTTTACCCTAAGGTCTAAACCCACTCATTTTCAAATCCCCTCATGTCACATCACTCATTATATTCTGAAAAATGTATCGAAAATGTCATTTTAGCCAAGAAACCATAGCTTGGTAGAGAAATACACTGAGAAATGTCACTTTTCGCTACGAAACTACTGATAGTTTCGTAGCGAAAACACCCATATTTACGTTAGATACGCTACAAAAGTGTGGTTTCCTATCTGTCTTGTCATATTAGTTGTTAGGTGTCAGAATATCATTGGGAAAGGGTAAGTTAGATGCCATTCAAGTCATGGAGGGATAAAATCAAGGTACATGGTCAGGTATGAAGTTATCATCACCAGTTTAGGCATGTATGAGTCATCATTGTGTCATGAGAAGACATCAAAACTTAAAAAACTTTCCTAATTCTGTCATTTATCATTTCTCATTCCTTATTTGTGTGATATCGAGCTTTGGAGAGCTATTGAATTAAGCCAAAGCTGTGGTTCGTGTTTTCAAAGGTTTACATCGAGCACTATCAAGCGAGGTTGTGAAGGCATTAAAGAAACCATGGCAGAGAAAAGAAAGACAAATAAGGGTGGCCAATGTCTGAGATATGAACTAATAGATATGAATTCTATCAATGAAGACCCAACAACTGTGGAAGTCTTTAGAAGAACAGGTTGCTTACAGTTTTTTGAGAAATTACAAGGTTGCCATATACAGGTTTCCAAGGAGTTTGCTTTAAATTTCAGTGGAACAACCACCAAAGTGGGAATGCTTAATCTTTCCATCACACCAGAGGTTATTGCTGCAACTACAAGGATTCCAAAAGGACAAGAGAAGTGGTTCAATGGTTTCAAGTTCAAAATGGAGCAGTGCAAAGAATTTATGAAGCCTGAAAATAGTGAAATGGATCTCACTAATGCCATTCCAAGGAGATGCATGAAGGACAATTACTCAAAATTGCTGCTCATCATCCAAAATTATTTTACTTGTGAAGGGAGATACCATAAAGTCTACTCATATCATTTAAAGATACTTCTACACTTTACTGGTAAGATTTCCATTGATCTGCCTTTCTATTTACATAGAAGTTTGTAAAAAATGGCAGATAAGGTCCAAGAAAAATCTGAAGGGAGTGAGACTTCATTGTTTCATCATGGTTTAATGAAAATACTGGTTTTAGATGAACTCCAAAGGCTAGGCAGAGACTTGTCTTCATTTTTTTTTGTTAGTGTTTTTGATTGGGATGCTCTTACTCCTTCAAGAAATCCTAAACCTAGGAGAATTCCATCACCCTTAGTAGCAGAATAGAGTGAACCATTGGTTGCAGAACCAAGTGAACCTGCAAGGGTAGAACCAAGTGAACCAATCATGATGGAAACATAGAAATTACAAAGTTTTGATACACCAAATGTCCCACCTGCAAAACAGAAGTCAAAAGTGGTCAAACTTTCCAAACAAAAACAGGCTGTGAGTAAACAAGGAACCAAAAGGATGACAAGGAGCCAAAAAGTGGCCTTAGAAGAGAAAAAAATGGCTGTAGAAGACAGAGCAGTAGCTAAAGGAAATCTAGAAGACATATTACATGCCATTGACATAGAAGAAACTCCTATAGTCTAGGACGAGGACATAGAGGAAGGTGGACAGAAGCTAAAAAAGGCCAAATTTGCAAAGAAATTAGAATTTGAAGGAGAAGATGTAGGTTTCATGTCTCAAGCAAGAAAGCCTATGACAAGGCATGCTAGAAATATATTAGAGAGTAGTAAAGAGGTTCAGCCACCTACTGACACAGTCCAACCACCACAAGACATCATTTACCTTTCATCACCTGCAGAGAAAGATACAGTTAGCAACTCAAAGAAAGGAAAAAAGAAGGTGATGGAAAAAATAGAGTTTCAACTCCTTAAAGAAAAATTGAAGTTGGCCAATCATGAAATTGCTATTATGAAGAAATATGCAAGGAAGCACAATATAGAGAAGATTTAGTTTGAAAAGATGAAGGCAATTTGGGAGGAGTAGGTTGACAGTGCTTCCAAGACTTTGGATAATACACAACAACTTATCAAATGGACCAGTCCATTGAGGAAAGAGGAAAAACATGTCAGGAGGATGAAATTACATTTGAAAGCCACCAACAGGAATTTGAAAGATCAGGTTAAGGACCTCTAGGAGTAGCTTGAACTAATTCATGAGGAGTTGGAGAAAAAAGGCCTAAAAATGACAGTGCTTGAAGAGCCAATAGCTCAACTCATCATAAATGAAGAATAAATGCCTCAAGAATCATAATGTGAGCTAGCTTATGATATTGAAGGCTAATTGCATGTTAGAATCAAGGTTTTGGCACTTAGAACGTATATTTTTCAAACTACACAATTTTTTTTGAATTTTGACTGTTTTCAGCAGTTTCGTGGCATGCTTGGGCTTGAAGAACAACAAAATGCTACGAAACTATTGTAGCTTTATTTTTGCTTTTTGAACCAGTTTTGGGAGCTTTCAAGAGGTGAAATTTGTATGGGAGATGTATCAAGTTAGAATGAACACCATGAAGAAATAAATAATAAAAAAGGATGATGGCAAAAGGCATTTTTGCAGCGCTACGAAAGTACACTACGAAACTGTCTTACCTTCGTAGCGTACTGTATTAGAGTATTTTAAGCAGGTTTTTGGGAATATTTGGACAAGTGGATACTATCCAAGTGTTAAAGGACCATGAAAACAGTTATCCAACACTAAAAGACCACGAAATAAAGACAAAATACCAGCCAAAGCATTCGTTGAAGATGAAGACCAGTTTGCCTAAAAAACAGGGTTTTATTTCCAGTTTTAGAGGAGGTCAATTAAGAGGTCATGTAGTGATGAGTCCCATCATCCCTATTCGAACATGTGAAAGCATATTTGTCAAAGATGTAATTGCTGTTAGAGATAAGGTTGTTAAATGTAATAATGAACAGTTTGAGTCCTATTAGGAATAGGACTGTTAATTAGGATAACTGTCAATTTCTCATTATATATATGTGTTATGGTTATTCAAGGTGTCATTAGGCAAAAATTTGATGAATATATCCAGGAGGCAGATAATCTCATGATGTAACAAGTCTATTAAAGGGAAGAGCATCAAATTTGTCAAGGGTTGGAGACTTTTTAGCAAAACTGCAGCGTTATGTAATTAACTGTTTTTAGTAATACAGAGACTTGTTTCTTCACCAACCTGAGATTCTGATTGAGTTTTTAGTGTGTATCTGATTTATATTTTCTATGTGTACCATTTGCAGTGGTTTTCATATTTAATACTCAGAATTCATTCATGTAATGCTCTAAATTCCTTTATAGATGAATTGACTGTGTTATTTCCTGTTTCATGTGTGCTTGCCTTTACTAAAAACTCTTACTTGCCTCAGCTTCCATGTCAAGTGAACTATCTAATGAATTATTGCTTGGTTGACTCCATAAGCCCAATGTTTTCATACTGATTTTCTTTTCAACCTACACTTATCACAAACAAGTCATTTTCCAAGTAGAGTTAGCCATCTAGTTTATCATTATCAAATATCATTAACCTTTTTGAGAGAGCCCTCTTAGACTGAAGACGCTAAGCTTCAGTCACAAGTTGGTTTGAAACTATTACATAAAGTTGTTTAATTAGCAGCCAATCAGATGCAATTTTGTGATAACACTTATTATCATTTTGGATTCTAGATAAAAAATCAACAACTGTATTCTCCTTTCCAGGCCTATCCAAAATAGTAATATTGAATTCTTGTAATAAAAACAACCATCTTGTAACTTGTTGGTACATTAAGATGACTATTTAAAATCAATCCTAATACCTACATTAATTATCAACCCATGGCAAGTCTGTTTATTTCAAGAGTGTTCAACAAAGTTTATGCAAGTGAAATCAGAGGTTAACAATTCTAAATCGTTGCAAGAAGCAATATCTAATTCTCGAAGTTCAATCAAAACAATTCTAGAAGCAACCGTGAAATAACTTTATCAATCAACTTAACTTAATTCTGACTCACTCTATGTAGGAAGCAAACCGAAATGCAAGAATTAAAGAATTCACACTTAACCAGAATCACTAATCAATATTTATGGCAATCTATTTAATCATAAAAGGGAATATTGCAACAATTGAACAGTGAGTAACTTATTCATGCTCTGCAATTGAAATTCACAATGATTGATTAACCAAATAACATCACTTGTAATGAACAAAACTCAAAATTCTTGAATAACTCTGGTAAATGATAGAATAACATTCATGTGGAAAGTAAAAGTGATTAAGACTTCAAATCAATGGAAACACAGACTACTCAATGATGATGATAATGAAATCAATTTCAATTCTAGGAAACACATAAATGATTAATTGCAGAAAGGGAAAATACAAATATAACATAGAAAAGCAGTAGAGCTCCTAGCGACTGGGCCTAAAGCCTCCAGAAGTCTCTGCCAGAAGACATTCAGAACATGATTACGAAGGAACCACTATCTCTTTCATTAAATTCAATAGTAAAGGTACAACATCGTTGAGTGCGAAAACTATGTTATGAAGAAATGTGAATAATTTAAAATTACAACATACAGGTAAAAGTCTCCCGTTCTATTTCACCTATCGATCTTTTATAACCTATGGAAAAAAAAGGATAATAGCGAATCCTTAGGATCAGGAGATCCTAAGGATTTCGCAGCTACCCAGGAGATTGCATTATGAAATAGGCATGATTCTCCTCATCTTTCGCTGGTTCACATGAACAAGATAGGATATTTTCCATTTCTTGGGCATTGTTGTTTAGTCGTTGAACAACAATTATTTGGTTCATATTTCCTGCACATTAAAACATCGAAAGTTAGTTTTTATGCCAATAATCACATAGTTTGTTGATAATTAGTTTTACCCTTTGTTTACAATTAATTCTTCTAGATTTATTTGCAAATTGAAGGTAAACATATGAAAGTTAGTAATAAATCGAGCTAATTATGAGGGTAAAACATACCTTTTTCAGGGCCTAACATACTCCCCTTCTTACCTTGTTGCATGTCCTCATGCAATGAGATGGTTGAGGTGTAACAATGTCAAGGAATAAGAAGGATATAATTCCTCCTTATATAATCTAAAACCATGTTTCTGTTTTATTTTTGTAAAATCCTGGTTTACATGACCATCTAGGAGATCATATTCACGGTGATAGCCTTCAGGAGGGTACCATATAATACGACATCTGTAGCGGCACTCTATCCATGTAGGACCCATGCATAAAATTATGTTGCTGTATGTGTTAAAATGAACAACAACAGCTTTAAAGTTCCTATAATTAAATGGCTCCCAATTTTTTATGTTGTTAGTGGAAGCTTGCCATCTTTGCTTGGCTGCTGACAAAGTGTCTTCCTTGATCTCCTGAAAGTACTCTCTCCCTGCTCGTACAATGTATTTATGGGTTTTGTGGGTTCTTCTCTAACCCAGAGATCCAAACCATGTTTTTTTTTTTTTTTTCCTGAAAAATGTTATAGGCCTTAGCCCATTTAATATGATTATCAGCAAAAGAAAGGAAAGCTTGAAATTGGATGTCTCCAATGAAGGGACTAGGGTTACTACCTCACTTATATTCCAAAAATAAATTGTGTAAATACAATTCACATAGGAGGCGTTGAACCTTCTCATTATGTTCCCCACAACACTGGATAAATTTTGCAGTGCTCTTAAATTCAGTGGGCTTCCCTGGTCTAATGGCTTTCACTTTTAATAACATATATCTTTCTAATAAAAAGAAGGCATAATTAGTAGCAGGTGATATGCAAGATAAAACATCCGAGTAAAGAGAGCAAATATTATTTTTTTGCTTCATGGATTCCTCAAGCTGAGCTTGTGATTTCCTTACCTTCTCCTGCTCGCCTCTGAGGTTGGCGAAAGTTTCATGTTCGATTGAAACAATCTTGTTGAGTTTCTCCAGCAACTCCTAATGTATCTGTAAGGGCACCACTTCTTATATTTGGCCAACTCTTGCTGGGTCTGTGTCAATTCATTTTGAAGCCTTGAATTAACAACTTATTTAATCAGAGGATTATAACAAGGTGTTTCCTCTGTCTGTGTTTCCAATTCCGTTTGGGTTTCAACAATGTATGTTTCTTTTTTAGGCTTCTAGGCCTTATCTGCCTCCTCTAACCATTCCCTTAATTGTTTGACTTTTTTCTTCAATTTATCATATTTATTGCGCAAATTTCTCAACTTAGTCCTAACTGATTTGTTCTTCCTTGTAGGGTTTTCAGTAGAAGAGGGCACAATATCTTTTTCAGGCCCAAGAGGAGCTATGCCAATTTCTAGGCCATGATCTAGTGGGACAATTTTTTCTTCAGGCACCAGAGGGGTTGTGCCTATATTGGTATCCTAATAAAGTGGGACATTGTTTTCTTCAGGCACTAAAGGGGTTGTGATTATATCAATATATTGGTCCAATGGGACAGTATCTCCCGACTGGTTTTCAGATTCAGGAGCTCTCTCTGTATGGGTTTATTCTTCCAAATATTCATTACCAAAAGCAATTGAATCCCTTGAATCCTGCAATTCTTCGGCAAAAGGTAAAATATCAGTGTGGCCAGAACTTCTAGTAGAGGAAGGTTGGTTTAGGGAGTAACTCTATCCCTCAGAATTCCCAGAGGGATTTCTTTCCTCGCAGAATGCACTCATATTTTCCAACACTCGGGCCATTTATTCCTCATATTCTTGTAGGAACTCATCTTGTGTGCTTGAAGGAGGTGTATGGGATGGCCCTACCTGATATTCCAAAGTTGAGGTATCTTGTCGTGAAATTAACCTTTCAGAGTGTCTTCATTTTATTGGGCCCGAGGCCGAGGGATAAGTCCTCTTTTTTCTTGCTTTCTTTGGAATTGATATTTCTATTCTCGGCTGCTCAATTTCTATGTTATTAGGGTTTTCTTCTGGTGGGGTTAAGACAGGATTTACAAAGCTGTCCCAAGTTAACTGATGCTTGGTCAATTCATGAATGACAATCATCTTTATCAGACCATGATGGCTAATAACTGTATATGGATTCTTATCCCTCTTAACCTGACTAGAAATTTCATGCAACAAGGAATTGAAAAAGAATGGAAAATTAACTGAAATTTTCTGTTTGAGTATGGCTAGAAGTTTGAGTTGTCGAGGTTTTACCACGTCTTGGCGTCCATCACATGTGATATACTTCTAAACGGTGATTTCCAGTTCTTGCCGAGGTTCATTCAAAGATGCAAGGTGAATCCCTTTTCCTTTGCATACCAATTGCTCATCTGGGTCCTGAAACACTGCAACCACTTCATGTAAGAGGATGTGCTTATCAATCCACCTTGTTCCTGCTGCCGGAAGTCCAGAGATCTCAGCTATTACATATTCTGACACTGCTATATCTCTACCCTTTACAATTGTGTGTCCATCCTGTAGCTTTTGTTGGAATTTTAGTGTTATATCAATGTGAAATCCCTGTAATTTGTCCAGATATGGAAGCCAACCATCGTGCTGAAGAATAGCATGAGCTTGCTCTGTGATATTGAGTACTGTGGGTTCGTTGCATACATATCTCCCACCCATAGTTGCTGTGCTTCATAGACCGAATTAACACTTTTGCATGCACTGCTCACGACTTCATTAATTTGGATCAACACAAATACTGCATGCAATACTCTGAAACTGTTTAAAAAAAATGTAAATGCAATGATATTTGTTCGTCGCATCAGCAGGTTTCTGCGGATTTTAATAATTAGTTCACATGATTGCTCATAATGTACACCTTTCCCCCTCCAATTAGAGAATTGCGTCCATGTCCATAGAGCGTAGAAAAAGAGGAAAGACGTCGAGGATCATAAATGCAACAGAATAATAATAAGATAAACCTACATTGTGGGAGAAATCAGTCAAATGAGTACAAACCATGAAAATAGTGGGGAAATGACCAAAAAGGAGAAAGGAAGAGAAATAATTATTATGAGAAAATCATTTTTTCTTTGATGGAAAGATGTGACAGAAGCATGATCGGTAAGGAATGATAACAACTGTTGGTATCAAGTGATCAGGCATAATTAATTTAATTCATATGAAAGTGTAGTTTACCATGCATATTGGTTAATATAAAGATAACACTATTCAAATGGTAAATTCATCTTTGGGAATGAGTCAGTAGGAAATAAGTGAATATAAAATGATTGGCTATTATCATGAAACTCCAATACCATAAGCATATCCACTGCTTCCAACAGGCGTCCATAGCCTCGACAGGGTTGCTTTTTAACCCAAAAATGAGCTAGAATCCTTTGTTTAAGACTTAGATAATTTGTTTACTCTTATAGAGAGACCACTGTGCTGGAATGGTAACCAGATAGTCACGGTGCCATTCACAAGGGTTTAACAAAGTGATCAGGACGACTCGTGATGGGACTTCCTGTCCTTCAGGAAATTCTTACTTGTCTAGAAGGTCAGTGACTCGGTGTGATGGCCATTATGGGAATGTCACTTGTTACCTCCTTATGATCATGGTAGGCTGGCTCATGATGAGACCCTCTATCCCCTTTAAGAATATTTTCATATTATTTTCTTATTTTTCATCATAAATGGAGGGAGGCTCATTAACTCCTTAAGAGTTAAGGATGCTGTGAGAAGTAAAAAAAATGCCAATAACAGTTTATGCCCTTATTCACAAGTCATCATTCCAAAGAGAATCATCCATTGATAGTGTAAAAAGAAAAACCAACACGGTATTAAGATGATGAATCATTTGTAATTTGTCTGAAGAGGAGATATCTGGTAAGCCATTATATAGATGAACCATATCAATGTCCGAAAATAAAGATACCCATCAAAGGTAAAAAAAATCATAAAGTTATTAGTATCGCTGTTTTTCTCTTTCCTAGGTACACATTCCCCATCCAAAAAGATGTTTTCATGACAAAAGGTATGAATAAAATGATTAAATGGCAATAAGAATAAAAAAATTTCATTTTATTGAACAACTATTTATTACAAAAAAAAAATGCGACCATTCATTTGATCGAACAACAATTGTTCAATCGATTGAACAACAACTGTTCAATCCATTGAACACCAACTGTTCAATTGATTGAACAACAAAAACACACAAAAGGAAAATTGGCTGTTCATTTGATCGAGCATCAATTGTTCAATCGTTTGAACAACAACTGTTTAATTGTTTGAACAACAGCTGTTTAATTGTTTGAACAACAAAAACACACAAAATAAAAATTGGTTGTTCATTTGATCGAACAATAGTTGTTCAATTGATTGAACAACAATTTTTCAATTGATTTAAAATGGTTGTTCAATTAATTGAACAAAAAAAATACACAAAAGAAAAATTGGCTGTTCATTTGGTCGGGAAACAGTTGTTCAATCGATTGAACAACGTCATTTGTTCAATTGATTGAACATCAAAATCACACAAAAGAAAAATTGGTTGTTCTTTTTATCGAACAACAACTGTTCAATTGATTGAACAACAAAAACACACAAAAGGAAAATTGGCTGTTCATTTGGTTGAAAAACAGTTGTTCAATCGATCAAGCAACAACTGTTCAATTGATTGAACAACAAAAACACGTCAAAACGAAAGAAGGAAAGAAAGGAAAACAAGGGGATTTTTTCATTTGTACAATGATGCTTATCTAAAAACAAAAAATTACAATCAAATTCTAGAAAATATATACATTATTTACAAACTTAAAGGAAACAAATTTTCATGAAAGTAAAGCTGCCGGGTCATTACTCCCTACAGCTAAAATTTGCATAGTGGGGTCGTCACGTAACTGTTGGCAAAAATACTCCTTTGTGAGTGGTTTATGATAAAGACATACCTGATGTCCGTATACTCAGAAGGAAGAACCAGACCCATCTATGGTGGTCAAAGTGAGGGTGCCATTGTTATACACTTCTTAATTTTGATATGGGCTGAGCCATCTTGTTTGTAATTTACCTGGGAAGTCTTGAAATATGCAATTGTAGAGGAGTGCCCAGTCTCCTTCTTAAAATGTATTCTTCTTGATAAGGCTGTCATGCCACTTAGTCCGTTATTGCTGAAAAATTGCGGTACGTTGTAGAGAAAGTAATCGGGCTTTGTCTAATTCGTTTATCTATTGAAGTCTTTTAGTTTGAGCCTCCGTCAAATCCAGTCCCACTTCTTGAGCTGTTCTAAGAGACTTTATTTCAAATTCGATAGGAAAATAGGTTCCTTTCCAAATACAAGTTGGTATGGAGAATATCCAATAGTATTTATCCAAGTTGCGCGATAGGCCCACAAGGCCTCTCACAGTCTAGTAGCCCAGTCCCACCGATGTGTCGAAACTGTCTTGGTTAGAATTGCTTCAATGACCTTATCTGCACTTTCAACCTCCCTGTTCGCCTACGGGTGATATAGAGAAGTGATTCTCTGTGTGATGTGGTGGTTACATATAGTGGTTGTAATCTTATGTCCTAAGAATTGTGCCCCTCCATCTGTTATCAGTTCCCTGGGTAAACCATACCACACAAATATCTCAAAAATAAAATTAATAATAGTTTCTTTTGTAACTCTTGGAAAAACTACTGTTTCAACCCACTTTGTTACATAGTCTGTAGCAACCAGTATGTAGACTTTTTGGTTTGATTGCGGATTGAATGGGCCAACAAAATCCAACACCCACAGTTCAAAAGGTTCTATTACCAATTGTGGCTTTAACGGAATTTCGTTAGATTAACTGGGGTAGCCCATCATTTGGCAGCTATCACAGGCCTGCACTAGCATCTTTAAAAATAGTGGGCCAATAATAGCCCATTTGTAATACTTTGTGCTCGGTTCTGCGTCTGCGAAGTTTCCACCGCAAGGTTCGTCATGGCAGGCCTTCAGGATGTCGTAAATTTCATCTTCTCAAATGCATCTGCGTATGTGCATATCAGACCCTGTGTGGAAGAGATATCCACCAATCCAAGAAAATCGGGCACTACGCTAGACCATCAGCTTCCTTGCTTTTGCTGTTAAATGTTTGGGAAATTTTCCTACTGCAAGATAATTTGCTACAGCTGCATACCATGGCGCTTTCACTGCTATGACAAACAAATGTTCATCAAGAAACTAGTCATCTACTGCTAGCAGATCATTTATCTTTGGAACCTGAGACAGAAAATCTGCGACTGGGTTATCCTTTCTTGGGCGGTCTTTAATAGTGATGTCAAACTCCTGCAAAAGTAACATCCAATGAGTCACTCACCCATTTGTAATTGGTTTATTAGCTAAGTACCTAATGGCAGATTGATCAGTATACATAAATACTTGATAGTAAGTTATATAATGTCTAAATTTGTTTATGGAATATATGACAACTAAGAATTCCTTTTCTGTTACTGTATAATTTAGTTCAGCAGGGGTGAGATTTTTGTTAATATAATAAATAACGTAGGGCTTTTTGTCCTCTTATTGACCGAGAACAACGCCTATAGCTGTATCTGATGCATTTGAAGAAATATGAAATGGTAGTTTCCAGTTGGGACCGTGCAATACTGGTGCAGTCGAGAATAATTTCTTTAGCTCTGTAAAAGTAGTGTCGCATTTATCAGACCATTTAAATTCAACATTTCCATTTAAAGAATTCAAAGGCGCAACAATTTGTGATTTTTTTTATTTATTTATGAACCTACAATAATATCCTGCATATCCGAGGAAGCTACATACCTCCGTCTGAGTACAAGGTGTAGATAGTAAGAGAATTACCTCTATCTTTTCCGGACATACTTGTATTCCAGCCAGATAAATGTAGTGTCCTATGATTACGCCTTCCGTCATTATCATGTGAAAATTTTCGTTACTCAAACATAACCTAGTAGTGATACATTGTTCCAACACTTTTTCCAATGTTTGCAGTGCTTGTTCAGAATCGTCCTCATATGGGGTGAAGTCATCCATATAAACTTCAAGTCCTTCATTTATTAGATTAGAGAAAATGCTGAGTATGGCCCTATGAAATGAAGCTGGGGCATTACATAAGCTGAAAGGTAATACTCTATAAGAAAACATACCCCATGGGTAGGTGAAGGTAGTTTTATTTTGTTCTTCAGGGGAAATTTGGATCTGATTATAGCTGATGAAGCCATCAAGAAAGGAAAAGAATAGCTTTCTCACCAATGTATCTAGGACTTGATCGATAAACGAAAGAGGGAAGTGGTCCTTCTGCGTGGATTTGTTCAATTCCCTATAATCCACAGAGATTCGCCACTTTCCATTCTTCTTAGGGACAACTACCAGTGGAGAGACCCATTTACTATCCGAAATAGGATAAATAAAATTTACATCCAACAACTTTTGTAATTCTTCTTTTACGATGTATTTAAGGTGTGGGTTCAATCTTCGTTGAGGTTGCCTGATGGGACGAGCATATTTTTCAGTTTAAATATGATGTGTACATAGTTGGGGATCTATGCCCTTCATGTCTAGATAGTCCCAAGCAAAGGCCCCTTTATATTTTTGTAAAAATTTAATGAGCTTATGTTGTTGGTCACTGTCTAGATTGTCATTGATGTTTAAAATTTTGCCTGGTTCAATTTCAACAAGTCTGCTATTATGAACGACAATTGTGGGTATTGTAGAAATTATAAAAACAATATGTATATCATGGATTCAATCCAATATAACAATTTACTAAAGCTAGATACTGAATCGCTTCTACAAATCCATTGCGGAAATTAAACACAATTGCAAATCACATGAAGCAAAGAAGAATCAATCAACCACAACACAGATAATTTCTCGGGGAAAGCTTACTGCTAAAAACCCCACTATCTTTTATTGTATATTCAACATGGATACATGAAACAATTAAAATACAACTCTTCTCACAAGAGCCTCTCGTACTCAGCTAATTGTCTCACACTGTCTTGGACAAAACTGACAAACACTTAGCCAATTCTTAGCATCTAAACAACCTGCCTTGCTTGCGCAATTACTGATGAATGCAATCCCTATTCTTTAGGAATTTTGGCCTTCCTAAACTGCGAAAGGATCATGGGAAATTGAATGAGTGTTTGGTTGCATGGGTGCAACCCAATAATCCCACAACTGATAGTTAACATCCCTTTCACCTAGATCTCAACTGGAACTGACATGCATGTAAATAATAATAGTAAATCATCAGTTGCATGTGAGATCACTGATTGTGAATTAAATAATTTTTAATTCACTTGATCTCTCACTAGTGCAACAAATGATTACAACTAGCACAACTGAATTTAACTCACTTAACTGAGTTAAACTGATTACACATGCATTAAGTAATGCACCAAATGCACTTCAAACTTTGTTACAACTAGAATTACTCTGCATGCCTCACCAACTACCCTCAACTCGAAATTCACGAGCTAACTGAGTTTATCACACTTAGTTAACTATTACAAGTGATTATGAGATAAGATTACATTTTATTTTCCATTTTAATTAAGGGAAAATTAAAAAATACATGCACCAAATTTATCCCACACCAGTGTAGGTGCTGCTAAGACCTGTGGTCCCACACTAGTGTAGGTGCTGCTTGAACCTCCTTATCCCACACTAGTGTAGGTGCTGCAATTTATTTTTGGAATTAAACACTCCCTCTCAACAAGAAAGGGACTATCCTTCACCCCGATCCTTCCTCTATGGTATTCGAATTTTCTCCTGGTGAGCGCCTTCATCAGAATATCTACATCATGATATTCCATGGGAATGTACTGAAGTAACATTATGCGCCTCTGCACACAATCTACGAGATGGTGGTATCAGATGTCTATGTGCTTGGACCTATGATGAAACACATGATTAACTGAGATTTTAATGCAACTCTGGTTATCACAATGTATCACTGTCGGATCCATATGAGAACCAAACAAACCAACCAGGATATTTCTCATCCAGATGGCCTCACATGCATCTTGACTTGTTGCAATTTACTCTGCCTCCACTGAACTGAGTGTGACAGATTGTTGCTTTCTGCTGTACCATGAAACTACTGTCGATCCTATGTTAAAGATCCCTCTTGATGTGCTCCTTCTATCTGATGGACTGCCTGCCCAGTATGCATCTGTGAAGCCTTGAAGATTCACTCCCTCTGTCCGTCTATACCATAATCCATACTCTGTAGTGCCCCTCAGGTATCTCAAGACATGCTTCCCTACCTTACAAAATATCTTGGTCTGCTTAACCATAGCTTGACTTAGCTGGTTAACGGCGTAGCAAATGGCTGGTCTGGTGTTCAACAAGTAAATCGGTGAACCTACTAACTTTCTGTAGACATTAGATTCCACTACTTATCCAGAAGTAGCATCCTCTTTCCTCCAATTTCCTGGAAGAGGAGTATCCATTGGTTTACAAATATCAATGTGAAACTTACCCAGTATCTCTTCAGCATACTTTCCTTGAGAAACAAAAAGTTCACCATCCTGCTGCCATATTTCCAAACCAAGGAAACAATGAAGGAGTCCCATGTCCTTCATTTCAAACTCCCTTATAATATCCTCCTTGCATGAGTGTATCAGCTGCTTATCACTGGTCAAAATTAGATCATCAACATAAAGTAAAATAATCAAGAGCTTACCCTCAACCATAATCTGGTACAAGTTTTCATCAGCTTCACTTTTGGTGAAGCCCAATCTGGTGAAATAGATGTCAATTCGAGTGTACCAAGCACGAGGTGCTTGCTTCAGCCCATACAGTTCTCTCTTGAGTTGACACACATGCAACTCATTATCAAAGATCTCTAAACATTCTGGCTTCTCTATGTACACTTCTTCCTCAATAACTCCATTGAGAAACACAGTTTTCACATCCATCTGATGAATGCGCCACCCCATCCGCGCTGAGAGTGCAAAGATATATCTAATGGAAGAGTACCTTGAAACTGGTGCAAAATTCTCGTCATAGTCGATCCCCTCAATATGTGAGAATCCCTAGGCCACAAATCTAGCCTTGTACTTCTCCACACTCCCATCAATAGCTTGCTTTACCTTGTAGATCCATTTATATCCAACCACTGATTTATCGATCGGTCTTGGGAAAATCTCCCATGCACTGTTCTTGACAATGGAGTCATACTCCTCCACCATTGCATCAACCCAAATTGGTTTCTGCACTGCCTCTTGAAAGGAAGATGGTTCTATCAAAATAAAATTACTCATAAGATCCATGTATCCAGTATACCTTTCTGGAGTCTGTCTCTATCTGCACAGTGAAGTAGGGGCTCCTACATTCTCTACTGCATCAAGTCTCAATCTATCAGCTTCCGTGGTGCGCCTTCTACCATTTCTGGTGGATGGCTCTACATGAGTGTTTTCTGCCACTCCATGATCCTCCGCATGTGGCTGCTCCACATCTTGAGGCTCGTTCTTTGGAACCAAGAGTTCCTCCTCTGCATGCAAATCCAACTCCCTCTCAAGGGGTAATCACATGGCTTTCTCCTCATCAAATTTTATATCCCGTCACACAAAAATCATTCTGCTGTTTGGGAAATACACTCGATAGTTGTGGGGAGTTTCAGTGTACCCAAAAAAAAACCCAATCTCATCTGTTGGTTCCAGCTTCTTCCTGATGTCTTTGGTCACATGCACATAAAAAAATGAGCCAAAAATCTTAAAATGTGAAACATCAAGTTTCTTACCAGTGAAAGCCTCTTCTGGTGTACTCATGCCAACTATCCTACGAGGACAATGGTTCTGCACAAATACCACCATGTTGCATGCCTCCGCTGTTATGAAACCAGCTCCAAAAATAGAAGAAAAGAGATATCAACACCTTATAAATCAGCCACTTCGAAGGGGAAACCTCCAATACATTACATAAATGAACAATTCTTGGATGATACAAATGACAAAACCTCCTTCTATATATAGGAGTCCATGGGATCACAATATAATTCTAGCCGACCTAACAATAATAATGTAAGGGAACAATAATAACAATATTAGGGTTACAGGGGTACGAAAATAACAATAAGGGGGTTAAACTAACAACAATAAGGGACTATACTAGTAATATAGGGACCTAACATGCCTCTATCCTTCAAAAACATGTTGTCCTCAACACTTGAGTAGCTCTGGATGCTTCCGTATAAAATTCTCATCCTCCCATGTAGAATCTTTAGTGGTTAAGTTCTTCCACTTGATGAGATACTCTGAAATTGATCGATTTCGTAGCTATCGAGTTATTTTTTCTATGACTGCTTCAGGTTCCAATATGATTTTTCCTTCCTCATCAAGTTCTGGCAATATTGTTTGAATTGGAAGTATAACCTTATTTAAGCATGAAACATGGAAAATTGGATGCACTCGCGAAGAAGCAGGAAGCTCCAATTTGTATGCCATAGTACCAATCTTTAGCAACACCTTGTAAGGATCATAGTACTTTGGCAATAATTTATTATCCTTCTTAGCTTGGCAGTCTAGGAGTAGCAACACTTCCATCTTTATAGATGTGAGTGGTAGGCTTCCTTGTCGCCATAATTTTATATTCACTTTTTCTTGCCAATCTGAATGCCTTCTCCAATGAATTAGGTTCCCAAACATGAACTTCATGTTGGATGTTATCCTTTAAAGTTCTTATGAAGACATCAATCTTGTGTTCCTCTGGAATATCGGTTAATCTTATATTGAATTTTTGGAAGTCCTTAATGTGCTCCACCACTGAACCCTTTTGCTTGAGATTTAGCAATTGGCTAAAGAAGGTGTTGCTCTTTGTATCCTCATAATGTGCTATCATTTCCTCCGTGAAAATTGACCAAGTGACAATTTTTTTATGGGAGCAAAGCCATCGATACCATACAAATGTATTTTTTTCTAAATGTAAATTTGCAATGCGTACTTTTTGTGTGTTTTGAACATTATTGAGATGAAAATATTGCTCCATCTGTAGTATCCATGTTACATGATCCTTGCCATCAAACTTCCTCATATCCATCTTTGGAATATGGTGGTTCTTCCATCCAACATTAGAGTTTATAAAATCATGATTAACATTTATTTTGTTCTCATCATGAGTTTCCTCTACTATCTTTTCGCCATTAGGAAACCTTTATTGTATCAACTTTGTCAAACCTTCCATGTATGCTTTTAGATCATTCTTCATGTTTTCCATGACTTTCATTTTTTCTTCCATGTCATCCATATTAGCTTCCATGCCAACTTCCATGCGATCCATATTAGCTTCCAAGCCTTTCTTTAAACCATCCATCTTAGCTTCCATGCCTTTCTTCAAAACTTCCATTTCATTTTTTGTTGCTCTTTGCGAGAGTGAAATTTGGTGCAGTTGCTCTTGTAATTTTGACATGTCATGTTGCAGTTATTCGTCTTCATGAGTCATATTAAAGCCTTCTGAAGGCTTAATGAGTGTTGAATTCTCTTTAGGGGGAATTTTAGAACCCAATACTGATATCTATTATACAATATGCCCCTGGAATCAATTCAAACTGATTTTTCATACAAGACTTATGCAATTCAAAAAAAAAATACACACCTTTTTCTTGCTTTTAAGGAGCTCGATAATGAAACTGAATTATCTATGTAATTGCAAATCTTCAATATCTGAAATTTGGCCCTGTAGTAGCCCTCTGAAGCTTCTTTCATATGCCATAGTTTTTACCTAATTTGGATTCTTCAAGGCAAAGTTATGCCCAGTCTCCCACAATGACCTAATTATGGATTGGTTTAGTAGAGCGAGCTTGTACAACATGCCACATGTCACTATTACTCCTTCGGCTCTGAAATTGATACATAGAAACTAAAATCTATGTACTTGCGACCACTTTTTACAGAATTCCAATCCGATGCTCAGAGAGAGAGAGAGTTATGATGATTTTCCCACAGTCACCTTTTTGAGATGAAATTTGGGAGCCTGAAAAAACCCTAACTTCCATAGATCATATCTCCGAAAATATTGCGAACCAAGATATGAAATTTTTACAAGACGTTCCTCAGGATTTTGGCTTCTCTATGTTAAAATTTTAGATTTTGAACCTTTGTAGAAAATTTTTTATAGTGAAACTTCTATGATGACCTATTTTAGGTGAAATTCGAGAGCTTGAAAAAAATCCTAACTTCCACAAATCATATCTCCGAAAATGTTGCGAACCAAGATCTGAAATTTTTACACGACGTTCCTCAGGATTTCGGCTTTGCTCTGTAAAAATTTCATCATCTGAACCTTCTTATAAAGAAATTTATAGCGAAAATTCCACAATGACCAGTTTGGAGCAGCGAAACCCTAGAATCCAAAGCTCTGCTTCCAAATGTTATGAAACCACCTCCAAAAATAGAAGAAAAGGGAGATCAATGCCTTAGAAATCAGAAAATTCAAGGGGGAAACCTCCAATACATTACATAAATGAAAAATTCTTGTATGATACAAATGACAAAACCTCCCTCTATATATAGGAGTTTGTGGGATCACAATATAATCCTAGCCGACCTAACAATAATAATGTAAGGGCACAATAATAACAATATTGGGGTTACAGGGGTACAACAATAACAAAAAAGGGGTTACACTAACAAAAATAAGGGACTATACTAGTAATATAGGGACCTAACAAAAATCCACAAAAATTAGTGTACCCCACAAAAATCCAAATCTCAGCTGTTGGTTCCAGCTTCTTCCTGGCGTCTTTGGTCACATGCACATAAAAAAATGAGCCAAAAATCTTAAAATGTGAAACATCAAGTTTCTTACCAGTAAAAGCCTCTTCTGGTGTACTCATTCCATCTATCCTATGAGGACAATGGTTCTGCACAAATACTGCTGTGTTGCATGCCTCTGCCCACAGATGCAATGGTAGGCCCTGATCATGCAACATCGCTCTTGTTGCACCCACAATGATTCTGTTTTTTCTCCCAGCGACCCCATTCTGCTGTGGGTTATGAGGCACAATCAGTTCTCTCTGAATTCCTTCTTTGCTGTAGGAGTTCCTGAATTCATTGGAGATGTACTCACCACCATTTTCGCTCCTAAGAGCCTTCACATGCTTCCCCGTGTCTTTCTCCACCAGTGCTTTGAACTCAAGAAACTTTGAGAACGTCTGATCTTTCTTCTGCATAAAATATATCCAGCACTTTCGAGAAAATTTGTCAAAAAATATCACATAGTACTTATGCTTTGCTGTCGAAGCAACAGAGAATGGTCCACACACGTTTGAGTGAACTCTCTCAAGGATTTTCGAAGATCGGTTCTCCTTCTCATGAAAGGTGGCCTTTACATATTTTCCCATAGTACATATCTTGCACGTGTCTGACTGCGTAAGTGTACCCTTGGGAAGACCCGTAGAAATATGCTGCATGAATTTTAAGGCTCCGTGGTGAAGATGGCCCAATATCTTGTGTCATAACTCACCCTTATGCCGAATCACCACTTTTTCTGCCTTACCCATCAATGCTGCACAACCATCTACAACAAGTTTATAGATATTATTAACTCGAATCCCAATATTCTTGGCTTGTCCTGTTGTTTTGTGTCGCAGGATAGATTTTCCTTCACTGAAAACAACTTCATAGCCTCTATCCTCCAACATTGCAACTGAGACTAAATCTTTCTTCAAGCCTGGTACATGCATCATATATTTTAATTGAAAGGGTTTACTTGATTGTCTCTAGAAGGTAATGATACTAATCCTGATAGCACTGTATTTCCCATCATCACCCATTTCGATATGCATCTAGAGGTCCTTCTCCTCCAATCTATTGAAAAGTTCTTTGGCTCCCGTCATGTGAAAGGATGCACCACTAACCAAATACCACACCGATCCCATTGCACTTAATAGCATGCATGCAATGAGCGAGAAGTAAAGATCAAATTGCAAGGCCAAAGCCTCACTAGCTGCAAATCATTAAGCCTTCTTGTTCTTCTTCTTTTGTGGACAGTTAGTGGCATAATGCCCATGTTCGTGAAAATGAAAACTCTTCACTTTGGACATGTCGCACTTCTTGCCATCTTTACCAGAATCGGATTTGGAATGGAATTTATTTCCTTTCCCCTTATTCGCCTTTGCATCCAAAGAAAAATATTCTTCATATTCATTCTTAGATGAAGATCCATCTTTGGCATTCCGTCTGTACTCCCCTTGCACTAAATCCGACCAAATTCATTCCCAATTTGGTAGCTTTTCCCTTCCATTGATAGAGTCCTGATAACTATGCCAACTCTTGGGAAGTCCTAGAAGATGCAGGCTCACCAAATCATCATCAACAACAGTAATTCCTGAATGATCCCCAACTCATCCTAACAGTGAACAAACTTTGTTAAATATTTTGGCATGGAGTCGCCCTTCTCCATCTTGATCTTCTTGAGTTTATCTTTCAGTGCCAATTTCCCATGGTCACTACTGCTCTGAAATAGATCTGTCAAAGCTTTCCACCTTGCATATGGTGTGGCTTTTCCATGGAGAATTGAGAAAATGTGGTCTCGTAATCCCTCCACTAAGATCCTCCTCACCTTTTCCACTTTTTTTTTTTTTCCATGCATAGAGATTTGCAACATCTATCACAATGGGTTTGGGAACATCATTGTCAATGAATTCCTTCAAGCCATTGTCTTCGATTACTGCCTGCATCCTGTATTTCCAAGAAATATAGTTAGAGCTTCCCTTGAGTGCATACTCCAATCTCAAGCCATTGAAATCCATTTCGATCCTGAATCACCTATAGCACCAAGAAAGTCTTTTGCAAATTCGAATTCTATTAAGTCACAAACTCAGTTCCTCCTCCACTATTGTGATTTCCTGTGCTCTGATACCATGTAGAAATTATAAAAAAAATATGTATATCACGGATTCAATCCGATCTAACAATGTACTATTTAGATAGATACTGAATCGATTCTACAAATCGATTGTAGAAATTAAACACAATCACCAATCACATGAAGCAAAAAATAATCAATCAAACCACAACACAAATAATTTCCTGGGGAAATCTTGATGCTCAAAACCCCACTATCTTCTATTTCATATTCAGCATGGATACATGAAACAATTACAATACAACTATTTTCACAAGAACCTCCTGTACTCAGCTAATTGTCTCACACTGTCCTAGACAAAACTGACCAACACTTAGCCAATTCTTAGCCTCTAAAAAACCTGCCTTGCTTGCATAATTCCTGATGAATGCAATCCATCTTCTTTAAGACTTTTGGCCTTCCTAAACTATGCAAGGATCATGGGAAATCCAATGAGTGTTTGGTTTCATGGGTGCAACCCAATAATCCTACAACTGGTAGTTAACATCCCTTTCACCTAGATCTCAACTGGTTCTCCACTGGAACTGACATGCATGCAGCTAATAATAGTAAATCATCAGTTGCATGTGAGATCAATGATTGTGAATTAAATAATATTTAGTTCACTTGATGTCTCACTAGTGCAAAAAACAGTTAAAACTAGCACAATTGACTTTAAATCACTTAACTGAGTTAAAATTATTACACATTCATTAAGTAATGCACCAACTGCACTTCAAACTATGTTACAACTAGAATTACTCTGCATGCCTCATCAACTACCCTCAACTCGAAATTCATGAGCTAACTGAGTTTATCACACTTACTTAACTATTACAAGTGATTATGAGATAAGATTACATTTTATTGTCCATTTTAATTAAGGGAAAATTAAAATAGACATGCACCAAATTTAGCCCACACTAGTGTAGGTGCTGCTAAGACCCGTGGTCCCACACTAGTGTAGGTGTTGCTTGGACCTCCTGGTCCCACACTCGTGTAGGTGCTACAATTTCTTGTTTGAATTCAAAAGGTATGTGCTGGTCATAATTATCTTTTAAAGGATCTTCCTGGGCCTCATTGTCCAGAATTTCTCTTAACATTTGGCATTTTTCGTTTTCCTCAACAGCTGGTTGATTAATAAAAGTATTGATTATATCATCTTCAGTCTGATTTTTGAATTCAAGCACTTCTACTACTGTGAGTGGTGAGCGGATATTTTATTCCAGTTATGCGGGTGGATGTTTATGAATTTTTACAATGGGAAGACTTGGTTTAGCAGGGGGATATAGAACAAGGTTTTTTACAACATCTCCCTTAACAATGGTCATGCTGCATATATAATAGCCTATGTAGGCGTCGATTTTTGCCAACCAAGGTCGACCCAGAATTAAGGGGTGTCCATATAGTTGGATTTTCGGATTAATGACTAGAAAATCCATCGGGTTCTCCCTTGAGTCAATGGAAACCATGATATCCTGTAAAGTTCCTTCTGGTTTAAAAAATAAACTGTCAACAAGTTCCAACAAGGTGGTGGTTGGTTCCAAAGCTGTGATACCAAGTGTTTCATAGGTTTTCGCAGTCAAAATATTAATGGCTGTGCCCAAGTCGGCTAATGTGTTCGGAAAAGAGCGGACATATATTTGGACAGTAACTATGGGAATCCCCGGATCTTCATATTTTTACCAGTGTATCTCTGCCCAAAAGTAAATCAGACAGGGTCCCTACGACATGGAAAGTTGGTGAAGTTTTTTTTTCTTCACATGCTTTTTCGCGCACAGTTCTTTAATTGTCTTAGCATAGAAAGGGATATCCTAAATGGCCTGGAGGAGAGGAATTTTAAAACAAATATTTTTAAGTTCCCCTAAAAGATCAAAATCTGGATAGACAATTGGTTTAGGTATCTGTAATATTTCAGGAAACCGAGGAGAAGTAATGATAAGTTTTCTAGGATCTTCTTGTTCAACTATGTTTTCTCCCTATTTTATTTCTGTGTTGATCACAGTTGATGGATTGATTACGGTTGGGGGTTCTATTTTGTCTTGTTGCGAGTTTCCATTTTCCCCAAGGTCAATAACACACCGTGAACTCAGCCTAAGTTCAATGCATTCTTTTTGTTCAATTTCAAGGTACAGATTTTTGATGATCTGTATCAGCTAGACCAGTCTATTATTTGGATTTGGATTCGGTTGAGCTGGAAGTTGAGGACGTATAAGAGGATGAGAATACCATGGTAACATATATGGAGCTAGTAATGTGGGTTGAGGTTGAGGACCCGTTCCCATAGGTGAATTGGTTATTCCCAAGGGTCGCTGCCAGTTTTGGGACTTGTTTGGATTTTGTGAAGTAGAGGCAGGCCACTGGGATGAGTATGGTTTTTTCTGCTAGAATAGAGGAGAGAAAGAAGAATTTGGCCAATCACTACCTGGAAAGGATTGAGTTGGCCAAGGGGGCATAAAGAATGGTTGGGATGGCCAAGCGGAATAAGGTGATTGGGCTTGCCATGCTGTTCCAAAGTTTTCATCATTTAATTCTATAGGCCTGCAATAATAATGATATTTAGCAAGGAAAGAGTTTTTCATTTGATCCCAGGAATTAACATTCCCTCCACCAAGCCCCATAAAACAACGAAAATATTCTCCCTTTAATGTCGAGGGAAACAATTTTAGTTTATGAGCGTCGGTGGTGTAATCGTATCCCCTACACAAAACATCAAATTCAAGAAAGAAAGCATCTAGATCTTCCGAAGTTAATCCATGGAAAGTAGGGATGTTTGCAACAGAATAGCTTTCATGGGGGCATTAGTGATTGGGTCAAAAATAGGATACTCCAACGTTGATGTTTGTCCCTAGGGTTGATTGTGCGCCATCTATTCAAAGATGTGCCAATAACCTTTAGGAATTTCTTGGGCTGGGAAATTAATTTGGACTAGACTAGAAGACAGATTTGGAAAAGATCTTACAGTACTACCATGATCTGGGATGTCGGGCATGTTTTCTTCAACCAATATTTCAGGAGATCCAGGTTCTAGAGATTGTAAGTTTCTTTTTACAACACCACTAGTTTCTCCCTCTCCTTCTTGCAAGTTGCAAGAATTTCCCTCTTGTGAAGGGTCAAGACTCAAATGATCTGTGACCTGAAAGCTCTATTTAGACCCTTTTGTTTCACTATGGACCTCGGCATGAGCTACAGATGGTGAGCCTGTTTCTTGAGGGATTATGGTAGGATTTTATTATTATTATTATTTTTAAGTTAATTTAATTTAATTTTAATTTAATTATTTAATTATTTATTTTCAGAAATTGTATTGGGTCCTACGAATGCCTGAGATTAGCTTTTCTTATGATTTCGTCTATGAATGTTTTTCTTCCAAGGGTAATCGGACCCTTGGGTTTCGTGGATTTGGAGGGCGAGTTCAAATTTATTTCTATCTTTTTCTTCCTAGTCATTCATAAAAAAACACCTATTCCTATTTAACCTCTATGTATTCGCTGAAAAAGTGGGCTAATGGGAAAGCGTTTTACTTGCTAGCACGCAGGTTCTTACCTTCCGTTTTCAATACCCAATTCTTCTACAACAAAAGAAAATAAAAATACATCACTTGTAAACACTCTCCCCGACAATGACACCAAAATGTTGGCGCATTAAAATGACTATTTAAAGAAATCCTAATACCTACATTAATTATCAACCCAGGGTAAGTCTCTTTATTTCAAGAGTGTTCAACAAAGTTTATGCAAGTGAAATCAGAGGTTAACAATTCTAAATAGTTTCAAGAAGTAATATCTAATTCTCGAACTTCAATCAAAACAATTCTAAAAGAAACCGTGAAATAAATTTAATCAATCAACTTAACTTAATTCTGACTCACTCTATGTAGGAAGCAAACCAAAATGCAAGAATTGAAGAATTCACACTGAACCAGAATCACTAATCAATATCTATGGCAACCTATTTAATCATAAAAGGGAATACTGCAACAATTGAACAATGAGTAACTTATTCATGCTCTCCGGTTGAAATTCACAATGATTGATTAACCAAATAACATCACTTGTAATGAACAAAAATCAAAACACTTGAATAAATCCAGGGTAAATGAAAGAATAACATTCATGTGGAAAGTAAAAGCGATTAAGACTTCAAATCAATGGAAACACAACCTAATCAATGGTGATGATAATGAAATCAATTGCAATTCTATGAAACATAGAAATGATTAATTGCAGAAAGGGAGAATAAGAATATAATACAGAAAAGTAGTAGAGCTCCTATTGACCGGGCCCAGAGCCTCCAGAAGTCTCTTCCAGAAGATATTCAGAACACGATTATGAAGGAACCGCTACCTCTTTCATTAAATTCAATAGTAAAAGTACAACATCGCTGAGTGCGAAAACTCTGTTATGAAGAAATGTGAATAATGTAAAATTACAACATACGGATAAAAAGTCTCCCGTTCTATTTTACCTATCGATATTTTATAACCTATGCATAAACAAAATGGATAGCGTATCCTCAGGATCAGGAGATCCTGAGGATTTCACAGCTGCCCAAAAGATTGCATTATGAAATAGGCGTGATTCTCCTCATCTTTCGCTGGTTCACATGAACATGATACGATCTTTTCCGTTTCTTGGTTGCTGCTATTCAGTTGTTTGAAAAAAAATTATTTGGTTCAGATTTCCTGCACATAAAAAGAACGAAAATTAGTTTTTATGCCAATAATCACATAGTTTGTCGATAATTAGTTTTACCCTTTGTTTACAATCAATTCTTCTTGATTTATTTCCAAAGTGAAGGTAAACATATGAAAGTTAGTAATAAATCGAGCTAATTATGAGGGTAAAACGTACCTTTTTCATGGCCCAACATAAATCTGCCATAATAATATATTTATTCATTAAATATATAATTGGAGAGTGATCTATGTGAACAAAATTTCCATAACTAGTGATATAATGTCAAAACTTATTAATAGCATTTACACCAACTAAAAACTCCTTTTACATTACATTATAATTCAACTCTGCAGGGGTTAAGTTTTTACTCGTGTAATAAGTGGCACTATGGAGTCAAATATTTCTGTCCCAATACAACTTATAAAGATGTATCTGAAGCATGAGTTGAAATATGAAAAGGGAGGCTCCAATTTGGTCCTCTTAAGATAGGTGCTTCATAAATATTTTCTTTGAATGTTTCGAAAGATTTTTGGCAATCAGAATTCTAAATAAATTCACAATCTTTTGTAAGAAATTTGAAAAGTGGAGAGGCTATCTTGGTGAAGTTGTTTATAAATCTTCTATAATAACCAATCAAACCAAGAAAACTTCTAACATCATTTTGACAAGTAGGAACTGATAATTTGGAAATAACTTATACTTTAGCTGCATCCACTTTAATTCCATCTCCTGAAATGTGGTGGCCTAAAATAACTCCCTCGTTAAACATCATAAAACAATTTTCATGGATTAAAGAGAGGTTTGTTTCTTTACATGTAATGACGTTTTTTTTCCCAAATTTTCAAGATATTCCTTGAAATAATTCCCATAGACCGTAAAATCATCCATATAAACTTCCACACAATCATGAATTAAATTAGAGAAGTTGCCTAGAACTACCCTCTAGAATTGTACAAGTGCATTGCATAATCCAAAAAGAAGTACTCTGTAGGCATAAGTTCCCCATGGATAGGTGAAAGTTGCTTTTTCTTGACCTTGTCAAGGTACTTGGATTTGGTTGTATCCACTGAAACCATTCAAGAATGAAAAATAAATTTTCCTTGCCAATGTATCAAGGACTTGATCTATAAAGAGAAGTGGAAAATGATCTTTCAAGGTGGTTTTATTCAATTCCCTTTAATCGATGCATACTCTCCATTTTCCATTTTTCTTTGGAACAATCACTAATGGTGAGACCCATTGACTATCAAATATTGGATAAATGAAATTCACATTCAACAATTTTTGCAACTCCTCTTTAAAAATTTCCCTTAGATTTGGATTCATCCTCCTTCGAGGTTGTCAAATTGGTCTGACATTTTATTCAATATAGATATGATGCATACAAGTGTTAGGATCAATTCTTTTCATATCTGTGTATTCCCATGCATAAGAAGAGGAATTTTCTTGTAACATATTTATCAATTCTTTCTTTTAAAATTCTTCCAAATTATTATTGATATTCAAAGTTTCTCCTCGAAATATTTCTATTAAAGAATTGCCAAATTTCTCCATAGAATGCAAAGCCATTTGATGAGATGATAAATATTCAACATTAAATTGTTCTTGAAAACCTTGATCTCGTTCACAATATGAGGAAGAATCATTATTATTCATCAAATTTAAAATCTGATATTCCTCATGTATTTGCGAAGTAGAAAATATTAGTTTTATATCAAAGTATTCTTATCATCATCTATCCAAACTTCACTTTCTACTTCTATTGTGGTTTTTAGTGGGGGGTATAGTGTGAATTTCTTAGTAGAACTTACATCAGAGATAAACATATCACCATATATGTAACTTATAAAAACATCAACTGTAGCTAACCATGGTCTTCCTAGAATCAATGGATGTCCTCCTAAAGTATTCTTGGGAGTTAAAATCATAAAATCAACAATAATTCTTAATAATATAAGGGGACAGATACATCTTCTAACACACATCTAGTTTAATAACAGATCAATCTTCTAACTGTAATAATGCTGGTGTGTACTGAAGATTGGAAAGTTTTAATTGATACATATTTTGTTTACTCATGAAATTTATAGTTGCTCCCTAATCGATCAATGTGTTTGGAATATCAATACCATTAATGTGTGTTTTTACGATGGGGATTCTTGGATCTAGATATTTCTGCACAATTGGTTTCCTCATCATAATATCTGCAATTTTCCCTACTAACTGGATTTTTTAAATTTCTTTCTTGTTCCTTCCTGGTTTTTTAATGCTTAACACCCTGATTGTTATTGCAAATATTGGAATTTCCTTTATAGCTTGTAACAAAGGAATTTTGATGCAAACATTATTTAATTCATCTAACACATCATATTTAGGAAACACAATTTGTTTTTCTATTCCTTTGTCAATTTTTAGCCTTTCAGGAAAAGGTGGATTTTGAACATAAACGAAAGGTGGATTTTGAATTGAAACAAGAGGTTGTTCTGCAATGGAAGTTGAATTTATTGGAGTGTCATTAGAATGTACATGGGTAATTTATTTCTGAGAAATTTCTTCTGGATTAAGAGATGATTCTTTCTCAAGAGGTTCATATTCTTCTTGAATAACAACAGACGATAACTTCTTTTCCAAAACTCTTCCAGATCTAAGTTGGACATTATTTAGATCTAATGGAGTTATCATGCAAGCTTGGAAATTTTGACCTTCTATATGGTAGACAGGTTGTGAATTTTTATTGTTTGGGTTCAGAAGTGGTTGAGCAGGTAGTTGATTGGTTTTTTGGGGGTATGATGTGGGTGGTAATATAAGTGGTTGATTAGAAGATTGAGTTTGTATTTGAGATTGTGGAAAATAATTTGATTGAGGAGTATAATATGGAGGTTTATATGGAATAAATGGTTGTTGAAATTGACTAAATTGAGGATTCCTAGGAGGGTACTACCAACCTTATGTCCATAATGGATTTTAAGGTGGCCAATTTTTCCGAGGCATTGGGGTATTCCAATTGTTTTGAGGTTGTGCATATGATTAGTACTGAGGATTAAGACCTTGCACTATATTTGGATATTGTGGTTTCCATGGTCTTTTACCGATAAACAAAGTGACCCAGCTAGGCTTGTTTCAACTTCACTTTTCAAGACTCATTTAAGTCCAAGGATTGAAGGGAATACCTTTGTGTCATGGTTTTATGCACAAATAGCACATATTTCCACACTATCAAGAGGGCATTCTCTTATATTATGTTTCATTCTGCATTTAGGACAAAATATTTATAATGCGACATTTTCAACTTTTTACTTTTTTTGAATATTAAGGGTATTCGGTTGTTCACTAAGAATCCCTAAAATATATGTTTTAAAATTGTCAAGCAAGTTTCCTATTTCTGCTCTACTTACTTTTCCAACTGCAAATTTATTAATCCCAGACATAACATGATCTCTCAGATTTTTTGCAGTTCTAGCCTTACCTCTTGAAATATGTGTATAAATTTCACAAATGTCTCTAAATGATAACTATGAAACATCTCCTTTACCCATTAAATTGAGAATATCTATCCACTCATCTATAATGGCTTTTAACAAAAGAGATTTCAAAGTTTCATCATCTATTGTATTCATTTTAGCCCTTTTAACATTGAAAGCAAATATTTCAACCAAATCCTCAAGACTTTCATCATCTTTTTGCATAATTTTAAAGACTTCATATTTAAGGTTACAATGCATACAATAATCTTTGTATTTTTCTAAGAAGGCATATTTCATTTCCTCCCATGTTTTTATGGTATGTGTTCCTAATCCCATAAACCATTTAAGTGCTCAGTCTTTAACAGTGGTTGGAAACAATTTCAATTGTTGATAATCAAGCAAATAGTAATAATACCTACACAAAACTTCAAACTCAAAAATAAATGTTTCAGGATCCTCATTTCTTAGTCCATGGAAATTAGGGAGGATGAAGGTGAGATATTATTCATTTTGGTTGTGGTATCTTCATCTAAAATGGGAAATACGAAAGGTTTTGATTCTCCTCTTCCACCTCTTAAACCTCTTCCTCAACCTCCTCCTCTATTTCGTCCTCTACCTCTTCCTCCTCTATTAATATGTTCACCATTCACATTGTGTACCTCTCCTTCCCCTTATTCTGCCATTGTAGATTCTTCACAGCTTATGTAAGGTTCTATAATTGGGTTTTCTACATCCTCCTTTGGTTCTTCTATCAATGGAATGTAAAATAAGTTTCTCATTCTTCTTCACTAGGGACTTCTACTTCTTGTCCTAGAAGTTTTTATCCAGTCGAAGATAGTAATATTACTTCTTCTGTTGGGGATGTAGGTTATTATACTACAACTTCATTGGATGAAGTTGGTGAGTCCTTAGGTTGGATATCAGATCTAAGTACCTCAGGAAGTTTATATCTACCTGTGAATGATGGAATACGAGTTTCGGTGGATGGTGGGGCACTACATGGTCTTGGTGGGTTGAGTGATGATGTTGGAATTGAAATCCTACCTCTACTTATAAATCTACCCCTAGAATCTCTTTCACTATGCATAAATGTCTTTTTATGATTTTTTTTTAAATGAAAAGGTGTCCTAAATAATAAATCCTATATACACTTCCCCGAAAACAATGCCAAAATATTTGGTAATTTAATTGATGTTAAATTACTCCATGAATTATGGACCAATACTTGTAAACTGATGAAGTGTAAATGAATTGTTTGTGTTAGGAACTCTTATTAGGTGAATAGTTTTAAAATTAGATTAGGATGTTTCATGCACATGTTTTCATCTAAAACTTATTCAAATTAAAAATATTATCACTCTTGCAAAAATAAATCACACTTGCAGGAATTAAAACTTCACATAAACGAAAATTAAATCTAAGCCTACTTCACACTTGACAGGAAAGGAAACTGATCTTAATAACACACAAGAGAAAATGAAAATATTCTCCACACCAACAAATGAAAATCAAATCTTTACTAATAGAAATGAAATGAAATCTTAAGTTCAATTTTAAAATGTCATGCTGGTAAAACAAAATCTCATTGATAAAGCCTTGAAACCATTCTATTTTTGATTGCAATTTGAAGTCAAATTAATTCTACTCTAACATCTGCATGTACACAAGAATCCTTTTCTTAATTCCTCACACAATGAATTGATAAAATCTATGAAATAAATCTTAAATAAACTTAAATACGATCTCTATCACTGTCATAAGCATCTACTGCAAATTGAAACTGAACTGAAAGGTTAACTCTAATGCTACAGAACTGAAACGAGAAAATTAAGTTATTAGTTAAAAACATAATTGAAATCTTACAGCTCCCAGGGGTCCCTCCTGTGAGTTGTAAGTATCCAACAATCCACAGAGTCTACACACACATTTGAACACAACACATAGCAAAAATGACAAGTTTGAATTAACAATTACAAAGAGTTTTTCAAAACAATAATCAAGTCTGCCTTCATCATGCGAGAGGTAGATTTATAACCTCCTTCAATAACTGTTTAGAGATTTATGAGCCTATCCTACTCGAAAGAGACTAAAAATAACATAAGATAATATGACATCATGATTTCCTCATGATTTGCTATCGGAGAAGAAAATCACGAGGCAAAATATCTGCTCCATTATTTTCCTCACTCACTTGGTTTTCCTTAGGATCCTTCTTCGTTGGTTGACTTCCGTGCTGACCTAGCTTGTATGGAATCCTTGTCATCGATTTGGATCATGGAGATAGGTAAATATCATTATGCCAGTTGTTAGCCACCTATCCATACATTTTGTTCCTTAGCTGGAGTTTTAGAACCCATAGAACCTTTGAGTAAGCTACAAAATCAATCGTTAGCTGCAAAATTGATGCAATTAATTAGCTTATGCAAATATTACGTTAAATAATAAAGAAAAAATAAAATATGATTAAGTACCTACATTTTCCAATAACCTTGTAATCTGATGATCAGTTAGAATTATTAAGGTAAAAAATAAGGATAATGGAGTGCAAGAAGGTTGTCAAAAATGGACATTTTTGGTCTTCAACTTGTAACCTCCATAAAACATGTTGAAGGTCTTCATTACATCCTCCTTGATCCCTCGGAGAAGAACTAGCTTGAGTCACTCCAGGTTAAGGGTACAATTAGCTCTCTTATAATTGAGTTGGAATATTTCCTCATAGTCCTCTAAATATTCATCTGGCCCTAGGGTCATTCTAAATATTTTCTCCTTTGTTTGTTTGGACCTACAATGATCCTTGTACTTTTCATTAAAATATTTATTCATTTAGGACCAGGTAGTGATGCTTCCTCTAGGTAAACCAATAAACTAGCGCAAGGCTGCATCTTTGAGGGCAAATGGAAATAACTTCAGATTTTGTTCATTAGAGGTATAGTCATAGGTCCTACAGACAACAAAAGATTCAAACATTACAATGTCAGAGTCGTTAGAGGTTATTCCATGGAAATGTGGAAGGGAAGCAAGAATTATATTCTTCACTATAGCCTCCCCATTGGTTTCTCAGATTGGAAAAATATCATTCTATCTATTTTCACCCATGTTATGGGTAGGAAAGGTGGGATATTCTTCTCCTTAGGTTCCTAAAAAATTTCAGGTTCCTCACTTAGAGTTTTCTAACTCCCCTCTAGTGAGAGAAGGAAGTTCACAGTCACCAAAGAAGAAGGATGGTTGGTTGCTTGAAGGGGTTGAGGTTTTTGGTAGGAATTTCCCTTGACTATCCCTACTCCTACGAGGCATGAAATAACTAACAATACTTTTTAAAATTTTCATTTTTTTTTTTTTTTTGTAGTTTTCAAACCAATAATAATTATGCAAAACATGGAGGAAAAAAACAAGCAACTTCTAAGTAGAAACAACACCTACTTGGACACCTCCTTGACAACGACGCAAAAAAGTGATGGGCCCATGTATTGCATCAAGGATATTGTAACTCCCAAGGCTCTCAACTTAAGCTATCAACCCAAGGTTTGTACAAAATTAGAGGTGACAGTGCTATATGCACAGTAAATCAAGTTCTACTCATGTCATCCTCAGTCATTCGATCAGATCAAGGAAAGTAGAGACCACTCCTTCAATTAATCTACACAGATAATTTCTATGGAAAGACAAGAAAAAAAATCACTAATTTTGAAGGGAAACAATATTAGTCTAATTTTAGAAATGAAAGCACCATTCATTAAATGTAGAGACTACTTGTAACTACAAGAAAGGAAAATGATACACTAGTTTCAGAAATAAACCATGATACTAATGTGAAACTAACAAAATAAATGTTCTACTTTCATGAATAATTAGTCTAATTGTAAATTTCTTGAGAAGAAGAAATTCAATCTACAACACTATCTAGGGAATTCAAAAAAGGCAAGTCCAATCTACTTGTTGTTCTGTGTTTGTAGTGGAGGAAGGATGGTTTTGGAGTGGTTATGGAGTCTCCCTAATCATGGAATAAAAACTTGGGGATCATCATCAACTTAAAAATTAAAATTTCAATGTCCTAGGGAAAATATAGATGAATATGGATGACACTATAGGATTGCTACAAGAGCTACACAAAAATTTGTTTTGCTACATGAGTGCCTTGTTTTTCTACAGGAGTGGGTTCGAAAAATTTATGAGGGCAAGGATGGTGGTTTGAAGATGGAGGAAGGTGGATGAGGGTTGATTAAGGACGTACAAGATATTTTTCCAAGATTAGCACCCCTCAGAGGCCTATATTGCACAAAATTTCATGCCTGCTGTGTCCTTCATTAACCCTGAAAAGAAAATTTTGGTGGAAGAGCTTGAAAAAAGTATGAGGTGTCGAGGAGGAAGATGTGAATGTCTAGGTTGATATGGACACATTTTCCAACCCCTACAAGTCACTTGAAGCCCCTGCGGATTAGAAATCAAAAGCATACATCAATATTGCAATGAAATTATTCAAAGTGGAAATGATGAGTTTAATTTTATTTCTTCAAGATCTATTCTATCATGCATCTAATATATTTTCCAAATAATGTTGTTAAATTCTAAAGTGCAGAAACCAAGCAAGAAAAAAAATTTCAATCCAGAACCTAGTAATTTATAAGAAATCATAAATGCATATTTTTGGTTTGTTGTTGTATATTCCTCGACCACACTTCCCACAAAATTGGTGGTGATCAAAACTGCAATTATAATTTTTGCAATATAATTCCTATTTAAACAAGGAAAGAAATAAAATGTCTTGAATAAGAACAAGGAAAGAATACATGAGAGGAAATAAAGCCTCTGGGTTGGGCCCTAGCCCAAGGATTTCAACCCTCCTAAGCTAACTCAGATGCAAACCAACAAGAGACCTTTCATTCACAGAAAATAGAGTTCCAATACATAATATCAGAATGAAGATAATAATCTCAAGTGCTCAACCCACAATAAATCTTCTTATCTCTCAGAATTTGAATCCTAATAAGTTCTTAAGCTTGCTTATTTATACCAAAAAGTGACTGTGTGGAAGCTCCCTCTAGAGGACTACCTCACTCCAAAATATCAAAATTGGTGGATCTGGTTCCCTTTGATCTCCACATGCACTTGATTTCCTCGGCTGCTAGTGAACGTCGAGTTGTTGGTGAGGAATATTTGGACTCAGGTTGAGTTGGAGAGTTAATGCAGTGGACAAGTCTCCTATATTCTCTCTATGTGCCTCCAACAATCCCTTGCATAGTAAATGTCTCAAAAAATGTTTCTCTTTCTTGCATATTAACCACATTAGGCCAAGAATATGACATGCACCCTTTAGTATCCCTACTAAGCATATTATGGTGAAAAATGTAAATTAATGTGAGAAACAAAGAGTTTAAGGGCTGGAGGATAGTGCAATGGGCCTAAAAATATACCTATTGATGGGACACATCAAGAGCTTTAGCCAGTTGGGTCTCTGCTACTGTCTATGTTTCAAGATCAACCACCACATCCCATAGTAACATAGTTGAACTCACAATGGAATCAAAATCTACTAGAGGGGATTCTTCTTCTAATTTTTGTTTTGTTTTATCTTTATTGCATTGTTGCTCCAAGATTCAATTTGTTACTAGTGTCATAGAATTTACCCAATGGGGACACTTATTCTCTAAGTGACCAAATTGATGGTATGAACATATGTTATCTATCCCAAGTTATAAAACATTCAAGTTTATATTTTATATTTCAACATATTTAGTCGAAGGATGGTTTTTATGTTTACTCAAATTTTTTTCTCGAATACTCCTCAGAATCAAATCTACAACTTCATTGGTCAACATATTAACCATTTTAACCACACTTTAGGTATCACCGTTTCTTTCTCAGCGACCTTACCCTTGGTTGGTTGAGGCTTCTTCCCACTACTCTTTGATTCTCCTTGCAATTGGTGGACACCTATAGAGAGAATTTGTTTTTCTACTTCTAATGCTTCATAAATTTCTCCCCCAATGTAGCCTTATTTTCCCTTTTAACAAACATTTCTATAGAAGAAACAAGGGCTAAGGTGTAATATTCGATAATTATTTCATCCCAAGGGTTAACACTAGCGAGAATCTTGTTCAAGATGGTAGTGAAGCATTGGTTAAAATCCTTATCCTTTTATTTCTTTCCTATTTTTAAGGAGACCATTTCTCTAAACAACGTGATGGGTGTTTTCTCCTCTCCAATTTTGTTCATAAACACCCTTTGGAATTGATCCCAATTATCCTATAGAGATTGTAGGAATATTGTAATACTAAGTGGCAACCTTATTCTCAAAGATAAATGAAAATAATCAACGTGCCACATCATCATGTTGGAAATTTATTAAACGCAGGGCCACGTATTGTTTTGTATATGATCGCCCATAGTGGTCGTTTTATCTGGATTGAACTTCAAAAGAAGATTTTTAGGATGTCTGGGAAAGTCATGTAAAACACCTTGAAGATTCAAGGCTTCTTGAGCCATCCATACGAGTTGATTACCGACCATTGTGCTATCTAGATGTTCTTCAATATATGAGTTTCTATTCTATTATTCACTTTCAGAGTTATTACCACCTTGTGTCTCTTTGTCTTCCTTGGCAGGAGGATAAAACATAGGAGGTTTTTCAATATTTTGATGAGATATACTAAAGAAAAATCAACCAAATATTCAATAAAGTCTACCGACACACCTTGAGAAGTTGATGCTATTCTCATAACATGTTTATGAGGTAGTATACCCCCAATAGGAAGCATATTGATTTGATTTACGTAAGCATGTGCAAAATATATAAGAGATCTCAACTCATATTCTGAGACTACGTATAGGTGTTCAACACTCTTTGGATGAGGAAGGACTTTGGGATTATAAGTTTTAATAAGCTTACAATTATCACGAGAGGAAATGGGATGATAATTATCTTGACCCAAAACTTGATAATTATAAAGATTAGGAATCTTTCCAGCAATACAATGGTTTCCCTCCTTCTAGCACCAAAAATACTGTTGAAGGGACTAAATGCACCACTTATAGTCTTAAATGGATCTCTCAAGTATGATTCCTAAATTATAATCCACATAGTTTGGGATGAGAGTCCCATTTGGATTGTTGGATAAATGAGATATGAAAGGGAATCCAAAATAAATCCCTTAATGGAATGGAAGTGAAATAAACTTTATTGAAAATACCTTTAGTGAATTAATATAAGGAATGTTACAACAAATTTGCATATAAGCATGAATCTTAAAGAAAGAGCGATGCCAACATTTAACTAAGATACATGAAGACTAAATTATACTAGCTATCAATTGTAAAATAGTTTTCAATAAACAAATAACATGAACACATAAAAATAAGTAAGAAATTCCTAGACATATGGAAGTTTTCAGTTTACAAAGTAGTTCATTAAAACGCAACCAGTTTGGAACAATGATGACAGATCGGGACATGTTAGCCTAACTTCCCATAACCCATGATACTCCAAATCATAGCTCGCATCGATTTTTATGCAGTCAAAATAAAAATGTGATTTTCCTTTGCAAAATGCCATGAGAGATCTCTCTCAAGCCTTCCAATCCTTTTATCTCTTCTCATTCTGTAGAAATTTACAAACACAATAATGTATTTCTGGATTCTCTTGATCTAAAAAATTAATCTTATATTAAATACATAATCCTTCCACTTAATTCTTTGCGGAAATTAAATCGCCAATTGCAAAACACATATGAAGCAAAATCAATCGCACATAATAAGATGTTTTACTGGGAAAGCTTAAAGCTAAAAACCCCAACTATCTTATATTATGTATATCAATGGAACATGTAACAATCTCAGACAAAGCTTAGTACATCAAGCTCTTAGTACAATCAACAATCATTACACACTGTCATGCAGAAATTTGCATATCTATGCACCGATTTCTTGCCTCTTGATAACCTTCCTCCACTGCGCAATCCCTACTGAAGAAGAACCCTGAATGAATTCGACCTTTCCTTGATTTGAATGCTCAATCCTCATAAGCGTTTCCAATGTGTGTGTAGATGAATTGAATGCATCACTATAGTCACAACAGATAGTCCATATCACCCTTTCATCTATCTCTCCACTGGGTCTCCACTGGATCTGACATGCAACTAGTTATCACATATAATGGAACATTGTCGACGCGTTTCGAACCAACCAGTGTGGTTCATCATCAGGACTAAGTGATGATGAACCACATTGGTTGGTTCGAAACGCGTCGACAACGTTCCATTATATGTGATTATTACCGAAAGAGATTTTACAATTTTATATGGATCACAGAAGCATAGATTCTAAAAATATGCAACTAGTTAACTGTTGTATTTTTTCAGTTTCAAGTAAGACACTACTTGTGAATTAATTAAATAATTAATTCACTCATATTTCACTAGTGTATGTTCAGTTAAAACTAGCACAACTGAGTTTAACTCACTGAACTGAGTTAAACTAAATAATAGCTCACATAACTACTCTTCCAACTCTGTCACAACTTGCCACTTCAGTTATACCGAAGTCCTCCATGCATGAGTCACCAACCACCCTTGGAATTCGAAATTTCTTCAATCAACTGGTTTTCCACATCAATTAACTGAAATCAAGTGTTCCAAGAGAATAAGTTACTATTATTGTCTGATTATTATTAAGGGCTAAAAATAATCGACATACATTCTAATTTTAGACATGAGATCTATAAATAGACTTCGCCCATACATCTAAGAATAGAAACTCATCTAAAAATAGTTTTGCTCAGTTATCTAGAATCAACCTCCTGCTAATTTTAGATATTTCTCATCATTTCTATTTTTAGACATACACCTAAAAATAGCCTGTGTGGGCCCCACCTAGTTTAGGTGATTATTTTTCACTAGGATCAAGGATGATGTTTCCAGATGCCACTTTCACTATTTCTTGTTGCAAACTTCAATACTCCCTCTCAACAAGAAAGGACTGTATTTGCATGTGGCATGCAACTCCATGCATTCGCCCTACAATACTTGTATGCAACACTTTTTAAACTGAATAGCCTCCAAACAACTAAATCAGTATAATGCATCTGTCATCAAAGTCTTCTGAATTCTGCTAGCTACTGCACATGTCTTCATGGAACCACTGCGCTGTTAAACTCTACACCCATGCACTCTGCACTTGATGTCAACTTTGATCCGTGCTCCAGTATCCGACACTATCACTTTGATCTGACTGCATCAATCCAACTGATCATGCTACTGCTTCTCTGTGGGCGCCTCGTAGCCAGGTTCAATTCATGAGATCCACACCATCTCAATGAATCCTTCCCATAAATCTCTTCTCAGGATTACTCATGCATGTCGCCCCACCTCTCACCTGGTGGTATAGCTACATGGACTCCCTCTGCCCATCTGGCTCGAAATTTATCTGCATGAGTGGTTTCTCCCACTCCATGATCCTCATCTTGTGGCTATTCCACACCCCAAGGTTCCCTCTTACCTACATGCAAATCCTGCTCCCTCTCAAGCTTCGATTGCATGGCTTTCTCACACTTCCCAACAATAGGAAGCTCAGTAGAAATCCCATATACTTCAAATCTGTAGATATTCTTAACCTGAATCCTAACCTTCTTGGCTTGCCCTATTTCTTTGTGTCGTAGGAAAAATTTTCCTTCACTAAAGACAAAATCATAGCCTCTATCCTCTAACATTGCGACTAAGATTAAATTCTTCTTTAAACCTAGAACATGCACAACATATTTTAAAAGAAAGAGTTTACCTGACACCCTCTGAAAGGTAATGTTACAAATTCTGGTTGCACTGTATCGTCCATCGTCGCCCAACTCAACATGCATCTGGAGATCTTTCTCCACCAACTCACTGAACAATTTCTCATCTCCTGTCATGTGAAAGGAAGCACCAATACCAAATTACCACCCTGATCCCAATGCACTAGACACCATGCTTGCGATCAATGAGAAGTAAAGCTCAAATTGCGAGGCTAGGGCCTCACCAACTGTAGCTCCAGCAACCTTCTTGTTCTTCTTTTTCTGTGGGCAGTTAGTGGCGAGATGCCCATGTTCGTTATAGTGAAAACACTTCACCTTGGACAAATCCAGCTTCTTACATTTAGCCTTGGATTTTGGATGGGATTTCTTCCACTTACCTTTCCTTTCTTTGGCAACCAAAGTGCAATTATCTTCATCATCATTCTTCGATGAAGAGCCATCCCTGGTACTTCACCTTATCTCCTCATGCACTAGATCCGATCAAAGTCACTCCCAATCTGGCAGTTTCTCCCGTCCATTGACAGAGTCCTGATAACTGTGATAACTCTTTGATAGCCCAACGAGAGCCAAGCTCACCAAGTCATCATCCGCAACTATGATTCCCACACTCCCCAGCTCATCCCTACATTGGAAAAACTTTGTGATATATTTTGGAATACTGTTTCCCTTCTCCATTTTGATTTTTCTGAGCTTACCTTTCAGCGCCAACTTCCTATGGTTGCTGCTGCTTTGAAAAATATCTTTCAAAGCCTTCCAAATTTAAAATGGAGTGGCTTTCCTATGAAGGCTTGACACAATATGGTCTTTCACACCTTCCAACAGAATCCTCCTCGCCCTTGCTACTTTCTTTTGCCATGCGTCAAGTACTGCAACATCTGCCGAAGTGGGCTTAGGAACATCACTATCGATGAACTCCTTCAAGCACCGCCTCCATCATGTCCTTCCAATCTATGTAGTTAGAGCTTCCCTCGAGTACATACTCCAACCACAACCCATTGAAATCCATTTCAATGTTTATTCAACTGTCGCACCAAGAAATTCTTGCAGAAATTTTGAATTGTTCCACCAACGCAAAACTCAGCACCACTTCAATATTGCAATCTCCGGTGATTAACACTGCTCTGATACCATGTAGAAATTTATAAATACAATAATGTATTTCTGGATTCTCTTGATCTAGAAAATTAATCTTATGTTAAATACATAATCCTTCCACTTAATTCTTTGCAGAAATTAAATCGCCAATTGCAAAACACATATGAAGCAAAATCAATCACACATAACAAGATGTTTTACTGGGAAAGCTTAAAGCTAAAAACCCCAAATATCATATATTATGTATATCAATGGAACATCTAACAATCTCATACAAAGCTTAGTACATCAAGCTCTCAGTAAAATCAACAATTATTACACACTGTCATGCAGAAATTTGCATATCTATGCACCAATTTCTTGCCTCTTGACAGCCTGCCTCCATTGCGCAATCCCTGCTGAAGAAGAACCCTGAATGAATTTGACCTTTCCTTGCTTTGACTATGCAATTCTCATAAGCATCTCCAATGTGTGTGTAGATGCATTGAATGCATCACTATAGTCATAACATATAGTCCATCTCACCCTTTCACCTATCTCTCCACTGGATCTGACATACAAGTAGTTAACTGCTGTATTTGTTTAGTTGCAAGTAACACATTACTTGTGAATTAATTAAATAATTAATTCACTCATCTTTCACTAGTGTATGTTCAGTTACAACTAGCACAAATGATTTTAACTCACTGAACTGAGTTAAACTAAATAATAGCTCACATAACTACTCTTCCAACTCTGTCACAACTTGCCACTTCAGTTATAATGAAGTCCTCCATGCATGAGTCACCAACCACCCTTGGAATTCGAATTTCCTTCAATCAACTGGTTTTTCACATCAGTTAACTGAAATCAAGTGCTCCAAGAGAATAAGTTACTATTTATTGTCTGATTATTATTAAGGGCTAATAATAATCGACATGCATTTTAATTTTAGACAGGTGATCTATAAATAGACTTTTCCCATACTTCTAAAAATAGAAACCCATCTAAAAATATATCTTTCTCAATCATCTAGAATAAGCCTCCTGCTAATTTTAGACATATGCCTAAAAATAACCTGTGTGGGCCCCACCTAGTTTAGGTGATTATTTTTCACTAGGATCAAGGATGATGTTTTCGGATGCCACTTTCACTGTTTCTTGTTGCAAACTTCAACACATTCAACTTCATAGGGTTCAAACTATCAAGTGATGCAATAGGAAGGCCAAAACAAACTTCCAAAAGCTCATATGCAACCTTGAGAAATGCTTTTTGTAGGCTCTATGAAATAATTTCATAGTGCTAAAAAAAATTCTTTAGGCACTACGAAATAATTTGATAGAGCCTAAAAAAAACCGTCTTTTTTAATTCCAAGAAGGTGAAATGACTCAGATTTGTTCCACTCGACTTCCCAATCAATTCTACATCGCCTTAACTTGTCTCATATCATTACACATAACTTCATACGTCTTTCTTTTCCAAGATTGTGAAACTAACATGAACTTATGAGTCAAGAACAAATCTAATAGGTTTTGGACAACATTCAAACATGGAAATTTGTTTTCTTTGACAAGTTACAACACTCTATTTTTTGTAAATACCACACAGTCATGACTCCATAACACAAACAAAATCCATCCATGGGGTTTGGAAATAAAGTACAAAAGAGCCATGAACAACCACACAACGTTTGGGCCATAATATTCAGACTTCTAATGTAAATTGACTCTCTAGGTATCAACCGAAGTTTATGCTGGTTTCTAACAACAAAAATCTTCTCCAATTCTTGTTCAAAATATTCACAATGACGCAGGGTTAAACATAGGGATCTCCAACATGGTTTATGCTGATTTCAACACACATAACCAACATTTATTTTTAAATAAGCCTAGAAGTCAAGCCTATACTTAAATCATGGAAGTATTCAATCTTCTTTACTTCATGGATTTCATGTCTCTTAGACATCACAATTCTAAGGAATTCAACCCTTCATATTCCAAATAAAAACAAGAATCACACATAGATTTATAGCTCATTCGATTGGTCATTTACATTTACCTCAAATAAAAATAACTTCATTAATAATAGACAAGCATATCAATTAAAAACAAAAAGGAATATAAACATATTACTCATTAATCAATTTGAATATGCATTAATCCCATCCAGATATACAATGTGGACATGTGTAGACCAGGCCTCTTGACCTCTACCTCTTCTCCTAGCGCTGAAGCATATCTTTTCCTCTCCTTATCTATGCATCTAATGCACTTCTCTTCTCAAACACCCTTGTTACACCATTTTTTGGTCATCTAACCTATTATCATTAGATGGACCCAAGTACACCATGTAAGACCAATTTTACCCCAAGTAATATTACTTTCACTATGAAAATAACTCAGTAAATCACCTTTATTAAGTTGTTTATGGTCTAAACACGAAACCCCATAAGGAAATATTAAATAAATATATATTTGTTTGATTTTCCTCAAGGAATAATTAGTTAAACAATAGTTTAATTAATATTTCTAGTTATATTTAACCCAAAACAAGGAAATTAATTAGATAAATCATTATTTATCTTATTATTTTCTAAAGAATAATTGTTTAAATCTTATTTAAATAATATTCTTTGTTAAATATGACTAATTAACCCTTAAATAATTAAATAAATCATTATTTGTTTGATTATTACTCAACCATATCCTTAAAATGATAAATAAATCATTTAGTTATTTATTATTACTTAATCACATCCTTAAAATGATAAATAAATCATTTATTTATTTATTATTTACAAATAAGGGGATTTGACTCAAGTCAAATTCCTTTTCCCTCCGACAAATATAATAAAATATTCCATAAAAGTTGGATCTAGATTTGGTTAAGAATATTTTAATTATGCACCAATCTCTAGACTAACTCAATATTTTGTTATAAATAGAAGGGTTTTCGCATTCATTTGTCACCTTTTGTTGCCTAAAGATCACTCTGGATCTCAACTCTTGGTCTGGCTATTGATCCATTATCATAGCCATATTTTTCCATTTTTTTCTGGGTTTTCTACACCATCAAGAGAGAGGAATTCTAAATTTGAAGTGCTATGGACTTATAAGAACCCATCCCATTGAGGAGAACAGGGAACACCCTCTTGTGTTTTCCTCCCAGGTGCCATTAATAAAAAATTTCATTGGATATATTCTTGTCTTGTCTATTGGATCTATGGGGTAAATCTTATTTTTCTACTATTTAATGTCTTCTAATGCATAGATCTAGAATTTTGCAGCATTTGTCTTGATCATCTAAACTGCAGATCTGAAGATATTAGCAGTCATTTCTACTGTTAGGGCTATTTGTTATGCGTAGCTAAAGTGGTCTTTTTTCGTACACCTCGAATCAAGATTCACACTAACAACTGGCGACTCCACACGGGTTTACCATTACGACCGCTGTCGTTTTTTTGATCCTTGCATATCCAGCTGCTTCAAACCCTAGGATTTATCTTCAACCCCTTTTTTTTCTTATTCTTGATGTTGTTTTTAACCCATAAAACCCTAAACCGATAAAAATTCTAACTTCCGCGTGTTTTCGGACCCATTGCGCATGTGACAGACATCAGCCACAGCTGAGACGAATTTTTTTTCTAAAACCTGCTGCTGAGAGTGCCAGAAGTGTAGGTCGCACTTTTATGCCCAAAACCTACGACCTGGACCTCCAGGGTGCACTTTACAGCCCAAAAAGTGCAACCTCTGCTGAAAACAGGTCAAAAACTGCGACTTGGACTTTCTGTAGGGATTTTTCTGAAAGTTTTCTGGGTTTTGCTGAGCCTTTGTTCAGGGTTGTCTGACCTTCGTCTCCACCCATTTTGGACCTGTACTTGTTCTGTTTCGCTCAACTGATTGGGAACCTAGCCCCCTAGGGCTTCAGTACCCTCCACTTTTTGTGGAAGAGTGTTTACTGTTGCAGGTTGTCTGAAATTCCATAGTCTTCAGCATTTTTTCAGATCTGATACCTCATCTTCAGATCCACTTCAGATCGGCTCATTATCCATTCAAATCTCCTCATTTAGATTTTTTTGGGTTTGCCCTCAGGGGGCACTCCGCATCCCTCCTGGAGATAGCCTTTCGCCACCTCTTTTTACAACAATTCTTCCTCTGATTTGTTGATGTTTCTGCACCACTTTCCAGCAGATTTTGTCCTTTAGATCCCTGTCCCTTCTGACCTTAGATCTATTGGCTATTGTAGTGTGTTTTGATTAATTTTTTCACTCACCTATAGACTTGTTGTTGAGAGGCCCAGCTTCTTGGGTTTAGATTATTGTATTATTAGTTGTTTATTTTCTGTTTTGTAGGCCTATATATTGTCATTTGCAGGTTTATTTACAGCTATACAACAACACTTTTTTTTTTTTCTCTACAAATGTCTGGATTTAAAAATTAAAATTTACACACTTTTACACACACACCCTAACCGAAAAAGGGCTTGGTTAACACCGCCAAGCAAAGACTCGAAAACATTGAAATCAATTGATCCTACACCTCTCTGCCCTTGTTCCGACATTGTAATCGGTTGATCTTGCACCTCCCTGCCCTTGTCAGTCTCTTTTTCCTTGGTGCCATGTGTGTGTCGTCATTGCTCAACCTCCCATGGGCTCTGATTTTCCTCAGGGGGGGGCCAACACCTGCTGCACGTCTTCCCCTCTTGGTAGCACGTATTCAGGGTACAACATGCCTCCTCTCTTTGCCCAACCTTCTATATACCACACTGTTACCCAACCTATTTTGTCTGGTACCCCCGATGACTAGATTATCATGATGAAATTTGATCAAACTTCAACCATAGACATCAATCTTTAGACTCGGTCTCATCAGTACAACAAGCCTCCCGCTGCGTCTGTCCCCGAGCCACCTCCTTCGGTCTCTACAAATCTTATTTTGACACCTAATGGCCCCTTAAAGATCCCTTAGCCTAGGGCGGAGGTTCATACCAAGATCCCTAAGGGTCCACTACGCCGAAATGCTGCTTCTGGAAAATCCACCCATTCGTATAACATAGTCGATGATTTGGCACAATCCCCTGCTGCCATTTTAACGCTGGAACTCCTCCAGTCGTGCCCTTCACAACGAAAAGATCTTCTGTCTGCCGTGGGCACTGTAGACCCTTTCGATGATCGATTGATTGTATTTGATGTTGACCGGTCATAAAATCCTCCTCTCCCTGCTTCCGTCGCTTTCCAAATCCCAGTCAAGATCCAGAACGCCAACGTTTCTCGGTGCATTATTGATGAGGGGGCATCCACCTTTGTGATGTCCACTTCGGTTTGGAAACAAATCGGATCTCCTGAGTTGGCTCCTTCCACAATCACTCTCCGAGCATGGGATGGCCACACCTCCAAGCCCATTGGCTTATTCCACAATTTCCCTATCACTCTTGCGAGAAAGACGGTTTGCGTTGACGTAGAAGTCATAGACGCCCCCTTGGATTATAACATTCTATTGGGTCGTAGCTACACTTATGCGATGTCTGCTGTCCCTTCTGCGGTCCACCGCAAGATGTCCTGCCCCCATAATGGAAAGATAGTCACCATTGACCAGTTGACGTATTATGAACCGAAGTCTCAGACCTCCCTTGAGTCCACTATTTCTTCGGTGGCCGATAAGAAAATTGTCGACCCTTTGACTAGTGTCTCACCCGGAGTCTACAAGGAATCCTCATTTCTTAGTACATTCCCTAGTCTTCCCCCTCCCATATCTGATCCCAGCTCATCGAATTTTTGCATGATGCAATCGTCTCAGACTTCTCTCAAGAGGCCCGCCTCGGCTAGTCAGTAGCACCCTCGCCCTCCGCAGCCGTCTCCTAGCCCTTCGATGCAGCCTTCCAGACCTCCTCCTCTTGGCCCTTCAGCTGGTAATCATGAGCCTCTTTATCCTCCTGGGTTGGTTCCTCTAGGCCTTAACCATTTAGGAGGCGTCCCACCTGGTCATTACCCCTTCGGCCAGATACCATTCCTAGTCCCTCCACTAGGAATCTATATGGCACCTGTCATGGCCACCCTCTCTCTTCCTAACTTGACCATTGGACTTCCGGTTTGGTACCTTGATCCTCCAACCACCACCCTGCTAGGTCAACCTAAACCTTATCTTGCTTTGACCCCGGCTCAACCGGTCCCCCTGACTTCTCCCGTTGTCACAATGCCTCAACCACCTCAACAAGATCTGCCTCCTGTTGCGACCGCTTTGGGTAAGAAGGGAAAAGCTCGCAGAAAGGCCTCAAAGGAAAAAGCTGCCCCGACTGACCCTGCACCTCCTCCGCCTCCAAAAACCTGCGCTTTGTGTGATGTCGTCAGTCACGCCACCCATACTTCTCCCGAGTTGCCCCGCATCAAGCCCTTGGTTAATGTCACGTTCCCTGAGTCTACGGTCCCTGAAACCTCAGCTTCTTCATCGAACACAACCAAGAACACCAAGACTATTCACACCAAGCACCCTTGTGCTTTGTGTGGTCTCCATGGCCATTACTCCCATCATTGTCCCCTCCTTACACATTACCGTGCCTCTTTGGAGGTAGTTCAGGAGTACGATATTGAAAAGAATAAATCCGTTTCTCCTGTGCTTGCACAATATACTGTAGGCCAGACTGAGGATTTACCCACTCCTATTGAAATTCCCCCCTGATGTCAAAATTACGGAGCATGTGGCCACCATCCTCTACCTTTCATCATCCTTGAGACCCTCAACAGAAGCTCCCTCTGAATCTTCTCTTGTTGCTTTGCTTGACCTCCTTTCAGAAAACACCCCAGTCTCAACATCAGTAGATCCTTTATCTACTTGTTCTTAAGTCATCCCTCGCGATGATGCGCATGTTAGTCTTTCTTCTCATGATGATGAGCCAGGTAGCCTCGCCGCGTCATGTGGTCTCCCTTCCTCCTGTCGTTCCACCTCTTGTTGTGACGACGACATCATGGAAGCCACGTCCACCCCTGACTACATCTTTCCCGCCCATAAACGTGATGCCATCATCCATACCCTTGGTGACTTATACAGCCTGAGCTCAAGCTACACCTCTAGTAGCTCCCACACTTCTCCTCACCAGCGGCATGTGGGAAGTAGACATCCTACCTAGATCACTCCCTTCCGCAGAGTGCATTCGATTTCTACTGTGCGCTCAGGTTGTCAAATTTGTTCTTTATCCTTCCATTTATTGTCTTGTGACACATTTCAGAGGGACCCCCCGTCAACACGTTATATCAGTTTCGCCGATGGTGCAAGTCGCTACTCCCAGAATTTAGCCTCGGCAGGTTGGGCCATTTTTACCCCTTTGCATGCACTTGTTCTTTCGAATAGTGTATGCATTGGTACTGCTACCAATAATCAGGCCGAATATGATGCTGTACAAGGTTTGTTAGCTGATGCCCTTTCACATCGCATCCTCCACCTTCATGTTCGTTTAGATTCCTCGCTTCTTGTCATGCAATTGAATGGTGTATATCCTATGCATAATCCTATCCTTTTCAGAAGATATTTACGAGTGAAGCTTTTGATGCGTGAATTTGAAATCATTACTTTCAGTCATGTACCTAGAGCACAAAATCACTATGTAGATAGCATTGAAAACCACATTCTGGATTGGCATTTAACACACACATTTAACACAAGATAATAACATAAAAATATCAAAACGATGCATATCCATAGTATGTGTCGTATCCAATGTTTTAGAGTTCATCAACTCTGATACATATGACATGCCCATAGCATGTTACAAAAATTCAAAACTGGGGGCACCACCTACCCCTACACACTAATCACTATCTGGAGGGTCCCGAGCCAATGGCTCTACCCCCGCAGCTCGTAGATCACGCATGCCCTGTTCGGCCATCGCCATGCACCGCATGACCCCTCGCCATTTCGAGGGTAAACCAATACATGGATCTATGTACTGGTCATCTAAGTCCTTCCAGCTGCATTCCGAAACACTGGTCAGAAGCCTCTCACGTCTATGATGGATATCCTCCAGAAGGGCTGCTGCATCCTCATTGTGCTGCGCCCTTGCTCCACTAGATCCTGCGGCGCCCGATACTGCAGGTCGTCCCATGTACCCGAATGGTTTTACTGGTGCTGTATTTTCATACCAAAAGTAAAAGAATCAGTACCACATATAATATTCTAGAAAATTTACATGCACATAAAATATTAGCAATTTTTCACTCACCATTGGGTCCCCATATACGACCAGGTGGCAGTGGCAGATCCAGGTCCCCACAATAACTCATCCCACTATAGGGATAGTCGTCTATATACAACGGCATCTGATCGCAATGAACAAATAAATCAGGATGGAACACCCGTCTAACTGCTCCACCTCCTCCTCTGCACAGTAGTCGCCCCCACCAGCGCATCCTAGGTTCTCTTGGGCCTCCATCGGGGAGCTGTATGCGAGGTCGAAGTGTCGAGATATTCTCAAAGAAGAAAGAACACAAAAATATACCATATGCACAGTCATGTTCACTTGCCGCTTACATAGAGACAACTGTTGTTTCAATGACGACAGCATCATCTGGGCCCACTGATAGTAGGTCCCACTGAAAACACTCTCCACAAGCATCATTTGACCCCCCATGATGTGATGGAGTGCCTAGTTGCCCAGGATCCGTAGCACCACTGTGGCTACAGCACGGGTCTCTAACCTCTCCAAATCCCTGATGGGTATCCGAGTCCCCTTGACTTGGAGACCTGGCCGACAATGGCACTCTACAAACTCTATGATATTCCGCCCACATGGTAATACTGGATGATTATTCCCTACCATCCCAAGTGGTGGAAGACCAGTCAGGAAATATATATCCTGAACCGTCAACTCGATCCAGTGCCCCTGCACTATAAAGCCCTCATGGTCAAGATCCCAATAGCTGACAATCCGAGCTAATAAGGGCTCCCCATCCCTCATTAAAGGGTTCTCCACAAACTTTAGAACCCCAAACCTGGCCAAAGCACTACAGATACCCTGATCCTCCCGGCTCTCCGACCGTAATGCGCCCAGGTCTCTCTCTCTCTCCAGTCGATCCGTAATTCTGCCATACCTGCACAAAACCATCATATTTTTCAGTATACAGATAGGAAAGACGGTTTCTCCTCAAAAAATCCTAGTGCTCAGCCAAAAAACAACACAAAAATGCCCCTCCCGGATAGGTCACACTTTTGAGGCCTAAACCTGGGACAGGTTTCACTTTTCTGGCCAAAACCTGCTACCCAGGTCGCACTTTTTACCCCAAAAAGTGTGACTCGACCGTGAAGAGGAGTAGGGGGTTGTTACTGAGCCTTAGGGACCTAATCTGAACTTTTAATCCACTGAAAAGAAAGAGTAGGGTTAGGCCTCTTACCTACAACTGACAGATCTCGATTCCAATGGTCGGTTTGTCCGCTACGATCACCGCAAGATTTAGGGCCTTCTCTCCTCTTCACATTCACCACAACTCCACATGCAAATGAATGAATTTGGAGGGAAAATGCCTTATTAAAAGAGAAACCCTTTTTTTTTTCTTTTTCCTGCTGCGATCTAACCGTAGCTCCGTTTACTAAACCATCCGCACCGTTGGAAAGTTCTCACTGAGCCCTCAAATGGGTATCTGTTAGTTTTCAGTGATTTGATACTTCACCAGGACACATTTTTCCCATGAAGCGCCACTTCACCCTTCCTCAAAATTGAATTTCTTCACTTGTAACACTCGTACCGGGGGCACCATGTTGCCTCCATACTTGTCCACGCTCGTGTTGACTTTCGTCGTGAATTACCATCTTGTACTCATGCTTTTGTGGTCCCCATTGGACCCTTTTCCTGTGTGGCAGCACCATCAAGTCACCCTTGTTTAGAGCATCTGAGTTGAGTCATCATTGCTTTCATGGAGTCTATCCCGATTCCTTTCGCACCCCGCTATAGTCCTCCATCCTTCATTTCTTGGTCTCTCTCTCGTGTCACTCATTATGGCCTTTATTCCCATTATCCCCTATCCCTCATTATACTGTGTCAGTCGCTGCCAGGTCATCCACGCTATTTATGCTCTAACAAGGGAAGTCGTTCGTTCGCTACTCATTTCCCCCCATTTTTCATCATCATCATTGGTGTCAATCTGTTAGTCACTCTACTATTTTCTCTCGTGCCTTAGTTGAGGATCCCTTATTGCCTCACCTATGGCAGACCTCCTTCTGTCGACATCAGCTCATTCATTCCAGAAGACAGGTCTAGAGGGTGGTGTACCTTGGTTCCAGCTTCCACTTTTGTTCGGTGCCTCGGATCAGGAAAAGGGACTCCTTATTTCCATTTGACTTGATTTCTTCTCAGCTCCAGCTCCTTTCAACATGATCAAGATCCATATAATTGATGGTTCAGTGATGCAGCAGCTGACATCGATGATTCCCGGGTGTGTGTGAGATGTCTCAGCCCTCATGAGGGGGTGGCCCTACAGGTAGCCCCCCACACACTCGGATGACATCTTCATTACAGCCTTCAATTCAACTCCATACATTTGATGATGTCGGCCTCAGCCGCTTGCAGCGCCTTTTTGTTTGCATGTATTAGCCAGATTTTCAGAGCCCTTTCCTGTTTTTAGGGGCATCTGGGTTGTGTTTATATCTCATGTACTCAGATTTTATTGTACAAGTCCTGGATGTTATCCCAGGCACAATATGTATGTGGGATTCATTATCGTGTTATTTATCTGGCTCATGTTTATGCCAACATAGGTATGCCTCCCCCGTCGCCTATAGCAGGTATTCACTCATCAAAAAGAATTGTCACACCTACAAGTCACTTCCTCAGGGTCTAGTTCATTAAGCACTTTGGTCTACCTTACAATCCTCTCTCTTTGACCTCTCCTTTATTGTCTAGTGATTGAGTTCTTACAACGTACTTCGGTCATACGATTAGCTCTGAACGCTCGCATGTTGGGGGGCAATATATTACACCATTTTTTGGTCATCTAACCTATTATCATTAGATGGACCCAAGTACACAATGTAAGACCAATTTTACCCCAAGTAAAATTGCTTTCACTATGAAAATAACTTAGTAAATCACCTTTTTTAAGTTGTTTATGGTCTAAACAGGAAACCCCATAAGGAAATATTAAATAAATATACATTTGTTTTATTTTCCTCAAGGAATAATTAGTTAAACAATAGTTTAATTAATATTTCTAGTTATATTTAACCCAAAACAAGGAAATTAATTAGATAAATAATTATTTATCTTATTATTTTCTAAAGAATAATTTTTTAAATCTTATTTAAATAATATTCTTTGTTAAATATGAGTAATTCAACCTTAAATAATTAAATAAATAATTATTTGTTTGATTATTACTCAACCATATCCTTAAAATGATAAATAAATCATTTATTTATTTATAATTACTTAATCACATCCTTAAAATGATAAATTCTCTCCGAATTCCTTCTTTAGCACATAAATTCTTGAATTCATTAGAGATATACTCACCACCATTGTTGCTCCTTAGAGACTTCACATTCTTTCCTGTATCTTTCTCTACTAGTGCTTTAAACTCACAAAACTTGGAGAACACCCGATCTTTCTTTAGCAGAAAGAAGATCCAACATTTTCTAGAAAAATCATCAAAAAAATCACATAATACTTGTGCTTTGCGATGGAAGGCGTAGAGAATGGTCCACACACGTCTGAGTGAACTCTCTCAAGGATTTCTGCTGCTCGATTCTACTTCTCATGAAAGGTGGCCTTAGTATACTTCCCCATGGTACATCCTTTGCATGTGTCTATTTGCGCAAGAGTACCCTTTGGAAGACATGTAGAAATATACTGCATGATTCTCAAAGCACTGTGGTGTATATGACCCAATATCCTGTGCCATAACTCACCTATATCCTGACTCACCACCTTCCCTACTTTACTGCTCAATGTCGCACAACCATCTACATCAAGTTTTTAGAGGTTATTTACAAGAACCCCAATCTTCTTTACCTGTGTTGTGGCTTTGTGACGAAGGAATGCCTTTCCTTCACTGAAAAACACATCCTATCCAAGATCCTCCAACATAGCAACTGAAACTAAATTATTTTTCAAGCTTGGTACATGCATGACATATTTTAATAAGAAAGGTTTACTTGAATGTCTCTGGAAAGTAACTGTACCAATCCCGGTAGCGCTATACCTCCCTTCATCACCCATCTTGATGTGCATCTGAAGATCCTTTTCCTCCAAGCTACTAAAGAGTTCTTTGTTTCCCGTAACGTGGAAAGATGCTCCACTATCCAAGTACCACATATATCCCATCACAAATGACGCCATGCATGCAATGAGAGAGAAGTCCAACTCAAATTGTGAGGCCAAAGCTTCACCCACTGCAACTCCTGGAGCCTTCTTGTTGTTGTTCTTCTTTTGTGGACAATTTGTGGCATATTTTGCATGATCATGACAATGAAAACATTTCACCTTTGACATGCATACTTCTTGCCTTCTTTGCTGGTCTTAGATTTGGAATGGGTCTTCATCCCCTTCCCATTCTTTTCCTTACCAGCCAAGGCAAAATTTTCCTCATCATCAGTCTTGGATGAGGATCCATCCCCGGTATTCTACCGAAACTCTTCTTGTACCAAATATGACCAAAGTCACTCCCAATCTGGTAACTTCTCCCTCCCATTCACAGATTCTTGGTAACTATGCCAGCTCTTGGGAAGGCCTAGAAGTGCTCGGCTCACAAATTCATAATCAACTACAGTAATACCAACAATTTCAACCTCATCTAGACATTAAGTGAACTTGGTCAAGTATTTCCGGATTGTGTCGCCCTTCTCCATTTTTATTTTCCTGAGCTTGTCCTTGAGTGCCAATTTTCTATGGTCACTGCTGCTTTGAAATAGATCTTTCAAGGCCTCCCACATAGCATATGGTGTTTCCTTTCCATGGAAACTCGAGACAATATGATCTCGAACTCCCTCTAACAAGATCCTCCTCGCCTTTGCTACCTTCTTCTCCCATGCATCAGGAAGTTGGGCATCTGCTGTTGCGGGATTGGGAATATCATTATCTATGAATTCATTCAACCCACTGTCCTCCAACACTGCCTCCATCTTGTCCTTCCATGCAATATAATTTGAAATTCCCTCGAATGCATATTCGAGTCTCAAGCCATTGAAATACATCTTGATACACTTATAGCTCCAAAGAAAGTACCTGCAAATTTGAATACTATTCAACACAAAGTCAATTTCCTCTCCAATATTGTGATTCCCGGTGCTCTGATACCATGTAGAATATCTCTAACACAACTATAATACCATGTAGAAATTATATCAATGGACTCAATCCGATCATGAAATGTACTAAAGCAAGATACTGACTCCTTCCAAAAAATATGCAGAATATAAATCATGATCGATCAATCACATGCAAGTAAGAGAAAGAAGTAAATCAATACACAACACCATATATTCTTGGGGAAAGAAACTTCTCAAAAACCCTCCATCTTTATTGTATAATCAATCAAGGAATCAGGAAACAATATAATGTATTTTTGAACACCACAACCTCATACACTCTACCAATTGCTTTACACTGATCTAGGAAAAATTAGACAAACACATAGCCAATTATCATCCTACCCTCAGCTTACCCTGCTTACACAATCCTTAGAGAATTAACCCCCTATTAATTAGGAAATTCAGCCTTTCTTGATTGCGCAATTCATCATGGGCTTCCCATGGCCTTATAACTGCACCTAGGTAGTTTGCATAAAATACAAATGATCGTTTACTAGCTTTGAACCTTTGTCTCAACTGGGTATCCACCAGAATTAGCATGCATGTAGCTATAAATAGTGAATCATTAGTTACTTGGTAGATCACTACTGGTGAATTAAATCTAATTTAATTCACTTGATCTTCCACTAGCTCATCGAACAGTTATAACTAGTTAAACTGATTTTAACTCAATTATTGTGACTTAACTGATCCCACCCACACTACACTAGTGCTACAACTACGACTGAACCCTGTTAATAATATAATCACTTTACATGCCTATCCTTAGACCGTCAACGCGAAATTATTGAGCTAAATAAGTCCATCACTCTTAGTTAACTATTACAAGTTGTTATGAGATAAGATTACAATTGATTTTCCAATTTATTGAATAAATTGGTTGCACACTAATGTATCACTAGGACCCATCACTGTGTGACCTGTGATCCCACATTAGTGTGTGCGTTTAATTTTCTTGTTGAATTTCAACAAAAAAGATCCATCTGAGGATCTAACATGGTTAACTCAGTTTGCAGGTGCTTATGCATTTTCCACCATTGACAAAGCCACTAAAGTTCAGCAATTAGTCAAAGAGAAGGATGAAAGAATCCTTCAATCAGAACAAGAATTTATAGAGAACAAGTGTCATAGCTCCAACAGAGCTTGAATCAACTAAATATGCAACACCAATCTGATGTTGGTGCTAAAGATGCTCAGATACACCAACTGCAATTCACTGTTGAATAATTGAAAGATAATCCTAATGTGGATGAATTTAAAAAGGAAGCTTTAGAACTAAATATTTTGTTGGCCCAAAAACAAGTCGTTTTTTCTCAAAAAATGTCTAGCATAATAGAGCTCTGGGAAAAAAGCGATTCACTGATGAATCGAGTAGCTGACCAGAGGATCAACTTTGATGAAATTGATGATAAAGTTTCCCAATACGTCACCTGGCAAGATAGTGCTAAAGGCCGAAAGGCCAATCTTCCAAGGATTGAATATTGTAAGAAAGAAATATTGTTCACTGATTGGGACATACAGTTAAAGCAAGCTGAAAGGGAAATTGCAGGGCTAGGGATGTTGCCAACAACATTGTTGAAACAACCAACCAAAACCTCATTGCTTCCAATTTGATTTATAAATATCTACTCGGTTCTCTACCTATTTTAAAATATTTGATAAGATAATGGCAGGAAATTTCTAAGATGAAGGACTAAAGGATCAAAAAATTGGATAAGCTAGATTGGGACAAGTATTGGAAGCACTTAGTCAAGCTGCATAGCCAATGGCTAATGTTTTTCTATCTAACCGACACATCCTCTTACATGATGCCTCCATTATCAGATTTGGTTTACATAGGACAATTGCTGTCAGGTCAGGCAACCTCTCGAGGTTCAACCTATGATTGACGTCCTTCAACTCAAGGAACGAATTAAAAAAAAGACATAAATGAAATCTTGCAGCGAGTCATCCCACCAAAATCTGTTTCTATTTTTATTTCACTTAATTTAAGGAGAGTTGTTTAAGCCTCCTCAGCTCTTTATGTATTTGATATTTTGATAATTTTTATTTTACCATATAAAACCTTTCATTTATTTAAAGAAAGGGTCCTAAATTTTTGAAAAGAATACTTTACAGAAGTTGTACTTTTGTACTCTTAAATTTTTTCTTAATAGAAAAGGATAGACTAGAGAATATTTTTCAAATGAGAAACGTTAGAATATATATGGTACTTTTATCTTTATGTTGATGTTATGTTTCAAATGACAAATAGTTAAATTTCCTTATGATGTTTTGTTATATGTATATTTTTAACACAACCCAACATTAATTCACTTTTAAACATGTTTGATTGCCATTTTTTATACATATTGTTATCACTCAGTAACTTCTCCAGGTTCAAGAGAAATAGTTCAAGGTAACCACAAACCTACTTTGGAAATTTAGGATCTAGCCTTCCTAAATTTCAGAGAGGGCTCTCTATTTATGATTTAACTTTGTTTTGTTTAATATTTTAGGCTAGTTATGATAGAACAATTGGTTTTGGTTTTGAAATGTTTGGTGGAAAATAAGATTACTTGAAGACAAATTAAAGAGGGATCTACTAGTCCATTGGGCTATGGAGACAAAGTCGAGCAAGCAGAACTAGAAGGCAAGGCCAAGAGGATGCTAATGTATTTAGGGCAAGGTAGATAACCCTCATAGATTTGGATAGATTGTTTTGATGAGATGGTTTGTTTCGGGATAAAGGGAAATGAAGAATCCTTTGATCTGGAAAAAGAGGAAGGAGGCAGGGGTCAAACGGGACTAGGAGCAATTAAGAATTCCTAAATCCGGAAATCAGCAGAAAACATTTAAATGATTAAGTAGTTAAGACAGGGAATTCTAACACTAGTCCTGAAGTAATACTCCTATTTAATCATTAAGATTGAACAACATATATGAAATGAATGGAACTCAGAAAGTAAACAATGACAAGATAGATGCACTTTACTCTTCAAATTGTCACATGAATCCTGAATTATGAAGTCCAATTGGCTATTGATTAGACTGCTGCTTTGAAATCAACACATGTGAGCCTCCAGCGTACCAGCAAAATGTCTATAATGTTCTTAGCAATTTTATTCCACACTAAACACTTCATAAATTGAAGTATTTATACAAAATGTTTATTACAAAATATCCTAGAGAAATCTAGGAATAACTCTAGGAAATAAAAATATCTTTACACATTAAGAGGGACAACTGCTTAACAACTTAGCAAGCTGTACTTTTATCTAGAAAAAATAGAACTAACATTATCTAATCAAAACAGTTTGTTGACTAGGTGTACATGCTTGCTGGCATATTTGGAAAATATCTCTTTGAAGGTTGCTTGATTGATACTCTTTTCACTTTACACCCATTAACACTGTCTTTCTTCATGATACTCTTTCACTCTGTTCATCTGTCATTTTACTTCTTGTAAAATAGAGAAATTACAATAGTAAAAAATTAGTTGGATTTTTCTTCTCTGATACTCTTTGAACCTATTCTTTATTCTGATACACTTTCAACTGATATATTAATCTTTTAGCAGTTGTAAAAGGAATTTTTACTGTGGTAGAAAAGTCAATTCACTTCCATTTGCAAAATCTGTACCTGTTATTCAAGTATTTTTTCTCTTTGTTCATGTCCCTTTGATGTAATCAATGCATTCCTATTGGATGATTCAAGAGTTTGAATGGTCTTTTTCAAATTTTTTATCTCATTATTTTTTTTAGGGACATCTCCTCCATGGATTTCACTATCTCTGCTTCTCCACCTATTTGATGTACCTGTGTAGTGGATGATCCTGTGGCTGAAGTATCAATATATTACACTGACACTGCAGTTTCCAGTGGCAGTTTTGGTGCTAAGTGTTCTGCCAATGTAGATGGGACAACAGTGCTAACAGTAGGAATAACTGTGGGAATATAAGGAAGGGGGTGGCCTATTTCTTAGTCATCTTGTAATAACTTAAAGAGAGTTTATACAGTTTTCTATGGTTAATTTTAAAAAATAAAGGGAAATTGAGCAATTGTTGGGAAAGGATTATCTTCAAAAAGTTGCTTATTGCTCAATTTGGGCTTATCAGAGATAAAACTGGATTAAGATAGGAAATAAGGGTTTCCTGAATGGTTGAGACTGTAAAAAGGAGTTTGGTAGGCCTAAAAAACCTTTTTGTCTTGGAATTGATCTTCAGAGATTTTAAACTGAGGAAATTGGCTCAAACAAAGGCTTTTATGAACATAGCAAATTTTGGGAAAAATTGGCCAGGGTTTGGCCTATTTTTGGGCGTTTTTGGGCAATTTATCCAGTGGATTCTTCTAATTACAAGCATGCTTTACTTAAAGACGGTTTCAGAATTGATTGTAGGGTTTTAATTTGAAAAATACCTCAATTCGCAGGTATTTTGATGCTTTGACAGGGTTTCTGAAGTTTTGAGGTTGAATTTGAGCTCTGGTCCGACTTGTTGGAGTAGAAAATGGCTTTCCAGGTCTTTAAATAGGGGATCTGCGGTGAAAATGGGCTTTTCTCGGGATATAAGTCTGAAAATTGTGCAAAAGAGTCTTTACACAATCGAGTGGAGTGTTTATCAATCGGGAATGCACGAATAAACATAAGAAACGATATATCAAAGGTTTTAATTTTAATATATGAATCATCTTTAATGCATTCAATGCAGGTCTAATTCATTGGCGGGAGTGGTTTAGATTTTCAAATTGCAAAACCATCGGTGGTTTTCGCGTTAAAAAATGGTGGTAAGCTGTTTTTCTCCAAAAGAACGCGATGAAATGAAAATGCGCCACATCGCAGGAGGCTTGAACAGTAAACCACCCATTTTGTGTTCATTTGGGCTGCGGGCAACCGATTGGTTTTTGGACGAGAAACAGATCTCGCGCCGTTGGATCATCGGGGAGGAAGCGAATGGCTAAGTTCAATTGGGAAGTTGCGGTCGAAATGGATGTGGGACCGGGATAAATGATATGTGTTGGCGGAGTTAAAAATGCAATGAAAACCTTTGTATAATTTTTTATTATAACTGAATTTTGCTTTGTAATGGGTTTATATATATAAGCGGAGCATATATATACAGAATGGCATAAGGTTAAATGCACATGAGGCAGATTATAAGGTTTAACCGGGGTTAGGTGGTGATACATATATATATAACAATGTTTTACATATATAGGTGAAGGCGCAATAAGGTGGGGTTACAAAACCTTGAGTTGATTTTTATATAAAATGTGAGGTTTTACATAAAGGGAAAAGGGAAAAGGTAACACTTTAACCTCGGGTTAAGTCTATGCGGGGAGGGATGGTGAATGTATTTATAAAGGCGCGGGGGTTGGAACCTTTATAAAAACTTAGGGTAAAATGGGATAGGTCGGGAAACGTTTTTATGCTTAGATATAGATAGGATATGCATAAAAGCCTTTTTGTAGTTTTATTTTATTATATAGTTTTAGACTCTTTAAAGGCCTAAAACCATAGGGGGCGGGATGTTTTGGTTAAGGTTAGATTTTAGACCAAAGGGAGTATAATTTGGGCTTTTAATTTACCATGTAGATAATAGCTTTGGTAAGAAAATCTTATAATAGTGGGTTTTTAGGGGATATTTAAATAAATGGAGTTATAATAATAGGATAAGGTCTTTTTAGGGATTTAATAACTAAGTTAGATATTAATATGACAAGGGAAAATGAAATACACAAAAATACACTAGATGACAAAGTAAAGTGAAAACTTAAAGCAAAGCTTATCTTTTTATAATTTTTCCACTTTTACTTAGGATATAATGCTTTTTGAGGGTTTTTTATGTTTTTATGAATGAAGGAAATTAGCCAAGTGAGGTATTATGCTTCATTAAGTAAAAAGGGTTTTTAATTATGAATATGAGTTAAAATGTATGGATGATGGGTAAATAGTGGTAAATGGGGGTTTTTTTATTATAAGAAATCAACATTTTCTACTATCCAGTCAGTAAGCCTTGGGTCCAGTCCCAACAGAAGTCAGAGAAATGCTCTGAGCCTCTTTGACTAGCAGTATAGAATATTAAATACTTACGGGGGAAGGGAAATTAGTTATTTTTTCCCAGTGATGAATATTACATGATTTTTCCCACTTCTTTCTACCTACCCAATATAAATCTAACATTTTTTTCTTCTTTTAGCAGGTGCATTTGAGCTAGCAACCTTGCAACATTTATTCTTTTGAAAGCAATAAAAACTATCTAATTCTACCTTATTTCATCCGAGGGCCCAGATTAAACTGTTGGGATCCTTATTATTCTCTACCTATCTACTGATTAGTCAGGATTAAACTGTCTAACCAATCTTTATTCACTATCTAAAACATGGAAATTGAAAACATGAAAAGTCAAATTTAAACAGTTTAACTCATCATGGATTATGGCATTTAGTGACACTCTGCCATAATCATTTGCAAAAAAGTAAAAATTAATGGCATTTGGACTTGCACACTTTCATGTCTTATTTTCATCTTTTTCTTTTGGGGTCTATGTATTTTTTAAGTCCTTTGATCTTTCTTTTAGGACTTTTTACCCTCTTTTGATTTTTGATTTTTTGATTTTTTTAAAAATATGGGAAAAAAACTTGCAAAAAGCAAAGTATGTACATATTTACAAGACTATCATAAGTCAATTCCAAATTATGAATACTATATTTATAGGACCCTAACACATATAAAATACATGCAATAATAGATGCGATATATACTTAATCAATTGATTTGATTAACTATTTAATCAAATCAATTATCTTAAATTGTTTTACATTTCTCTAAGTGTTTGATAAAACTTCATTTGCATTCACTTAAATCGCATATAATAGAAAGATAATTCATCATGGGATAGAGATAGGCATATATATATATAATTTTTTTCACTCCCATTCACCAAGTCACAGTTAGTTATAATACCACCCATCCACTCAATTATATTTCATTTGGAAACTGGACCCATAAATCCAGTCGGAGCCATTAATAATGGACGATTTTCAAGTCCTTGACCGAGTGGTTTTCCTCGATGTTGTTGCAACGAATTTTGAGGCATGAACATTTTTAGCGCTAGAAACAGGGCCAATAGACTATGAATGGCACCGAAGATTAATCCTAAAAACAAAGACTATAAAAAGATTCAATCCCCCTCCAAATCTCGTACAAATTCAAGCCCATGCTCAAAACATCCTTTCTTTAGATCAGAAGTTGTTCAATCTCCTCCCAAGTCTCCTAGTTCAATTCCCAAAGAACTCTCCCCTGACTATACTCCAGAATCGCCTAAAGTATAGAATTTGATAAAGAAATTAGAAGAAATTTCTATTTCAGTAGAAAAGCCTGTGCTTTCAGAATCCTCTGAAGGAAGTGTTACTTCAATTTTGCAAGGTACTAGTGTATTGAGTCGTTCTCAGAGTGAAAAAATTGAAATAAATCCATTTGAGTTTCCCCTTCATTCCCATCGAAGGAAGACTCCAACATCTGAAAATAAAACATCTACTAGTGAGACACTTTCATCTTCTCCTCCTCAAAATCCATCATTTATTCCTCCTTCAATTACATCCTCTAGACCAATTTCCTTATATACTCACATCCCTTCATCTCTGTCAACAAGCGCTGCTTTGAGTAGTACTATTTATGTGGTTATTTCTTCTTCAACTACATCCACCTCTAGAACTACCTCTTTTTCTTCAAATTTCTTCTTCAGGACAAACCAATCCTTCAATTCACACAATGGAAAATAGGCCATGGACTAATCTTGGAGCTATTCAATTACTAGGTCCTCCTCGTAATTTACCCAAGCATCCAAAGATATGGATGCCTAATTATAATCTCGATGATGGTCTCCCTGCTAAAGAATATCTCCATAATTTCATGCTTGCCATGAAACTAAATGATGTCTCTGAAGAATTTTTTGTAGTAAGATTGTTTCCCTATACTTTGCAAGGATTAGCTAGATCATGGTACTTTTCATTACCATCGGGAACTATTACTAGCTGGGACATATTAAAAGAACATTTTTTAACCAAATTTGGTGATGATCGTACTACTGCTACTCTCAGAAATGATCTTTCAAATCTTAAAGCGAATTTAGGTGAAAATATCAAAGATTTCAATTCCAGATTTAACAAATTGTTGAATAAAATCCCAACTACATCTAAACCCGGTGTAGATGTACAAATTGAATGTATATATCCTTATAATATAGAAATTTTTGTAGATAGAGCTGGTAGAGAGCATGAAAGAAGCCCTGTCCGTGGAAAAGAGAATTCTTGCTTTAGGAAATAAGACTGCCCAAGAAGATAGAAAATCTAAAAAAGTCACGTTTAAAGATGAGACCAAAAATAAATCATCTAAGGATCCTTATGATCTTGAAGGATTACAAAAGGTTATCAAAACCATGTCAAATGACATGGTAGAAATAAAAAAACATGTAGCTAATTCTTCTTCTAAGAAACCTTTTAGACCTTTCAAGAAAACTCAAAATTAAAATCCTCAACCTCCAAATGTAATTTCTAATGCTGAACCATATCAATATGAAGATGAGGATGAAAAAATATTGTCTGCAGATGAATCACATGATGAAGATCTAGTTGAATTTCATGGATTATGGGATTTCATTCTTCCTGCATCCGATAATGAATATGAACATGAGGCGCTGCCAGTTAGCACTAGAAATAAAAAATATTACTGATCTCCCTCAATCTTCTAAAAAATAGAAATCTTCAACCCCTGTTTCTAAAGACAAAGTTGTTATTAAAAATACTTCTTCTCCTCAAAAAATCCCAACTTCTTCTAACTCTCCATCTACATCAAAGACCTTAGTGGTTTCAAATACCATTGAGTATAAGATAGTGGAAGACATGAAGAAAGTCAAAGAACATATCTTTATGTATGAGGTGAGCAACTTAAAACAACAACATAAAATCCTACTCAAAGAATTGAATGCAGTTCCTGCCTCTCCTTTACCTGCCCCTGTTACTTCTAAATACTCAAAAGAAGTAGGAAAACCTCCCACAGATTCATCTGAAAAGATCGATGCCACTGATGCTATCCTAATTGGAGATAGATCCAATTCTCACTCTCCTTTCCTTCTAACATTTGAGGTTTTTAATAAAAATGTGCACAATTTCCTGATAGAATCTGGGGCTTCTTCAAATATTATGCCATATTCTGTTTGTTTGAAGTTGAACATCGCACCCCAAAAGTCTACTATACACATTGTTCAATTATATAGAACCAAAGTCAAGGTTTTAGGAGACTCACTTCTAATTCAAAAGTTCATCAAGTAATTGAAATTCTAGTTGCTGATATTCCCGACTTTTACGGTTTGATTCTGAGTAGAGATTGGTGAGAAATGCTTCATGGTTATTTTTCCACAGACTTGTCTCATATGTGGCTTCCCTACAATGGTAAGCCAAATAAAATTCGAGTTGACCATGAAAAACACATGAAATAATCAGTAACTGATTTTGAGAATGAAAATGAACCAATGGCCTTTTCCAATAACATCCTTGGAAATTACTCCGCTGAATCATTCTTGGGAAATTTCAATGCACACCGATCTCCATTTCTTATCAATTAGGTTAATTCTCAAATTGAAAACTTTTCTCAATCAGATTATTTAAAATGTATAAATATTGTAGAAAAACCTTTTGTTAAAACTTTATTTTGTACATTGTACTTTGATGGATCAAAATCAAGCAATGGTGCAGGAGAAGGTTGCATACTAATTAATCCAGAAGGAGAAAATAAAATGCTGGCATGTAGGTTAGAATTTGAATGCACAAACAATACTATAGAGTATGAGGCACTGGTCCAAGGCTTGTATAAAGCAATAGATCTTGATGTCAAATACCTTCAAGTATATGGTGATTCTAAAATAGTTATTAAACAGGTAAGAAATACTATTCACTGTATCTTTGGTCATCTCAAACATTACCAGTGATTAGTACAAGATATTACCTCACATTTATTAGAATTCAATATCTCACCCATCCCAAGGCTCCAAAAAGAAAGTGTTGATCTCCTAGCCAATGTAGCATCCAAGCTTATTCCATCCGAGGATTATAGTCTAGATAGATTTTCTATAGAATTGATTTTTCACAAATCTATTCTTGATAATGTCACTAACTGGAGAGTATTTAATGATGACGAAGATGTTCTAACCTTTCTAAAATCTGAAGGATCATATGATGATCAACTGATCGATGAGGATGAACATGAAAGACAGTTAGAACAAAAAAACTGATGAAAATGCCATACCTAAATCTGTGGTAAAACTTGAAGATCTTTATGACCTAAAGGACAACTTTAAGAAGGTTACTAATTATAAGCTACAAATTTCAACCTTGATAATTGAACTAGTAAACCTTGGCATAGATCTCAGACCCCAGAATATCAATCTAGGACTTGGTATCTTGTCTGATGAGAGATTATCCTTCATTCATTTATTGAAGAGTTATAAGAATGTTTTCACATGGAAATATGAATATCTCAAGACATATGATACCTCCATTATCTAACATACTATCCCAATGAAATCCAGTGAGAAAACTGTACAACAGAATTTATGGAAAATTCACCCCAATATTGAAAGTTAAATCAAATATGAAGTGAATAAACTCATTAAAGCCAAGATAATCTTCCCTATTAGGAATTCAAAGTGGGTTTCAAACTTTTTCCCCTTAAGGAAGAAAAATAGTGACATTCACATTTGTATATATTTTAAGAATCTTAATAAAGCTTGCCTAAAAGACAACTTCCCATTACCACCTATGGAAAAAATCCTGCAATCACTTATTGGATCTGAATTAATGTCTTTCCTTGATGGATTTTCAAGTTACAATCAGATACTGGTTGATCCCGAAGATAGGTTGAAGACTACATTTAGGACCAAATGGGGCACTTATGCTTATCAAAAAATTCCTTTTGGTTTAATTAATGCAGGGGAAAATTTTCAAATAGCAATGGATATTGATTTTAGAGGACTAATAAACAAAACTATGGTTGTGTACTTAGACGATATAACCATTTACTCCAAGAAAAGAAGCAACCACTATCATTATCTCAAGCAAATCCTTGAACATTGCTTAAAGTATGGAATTTCATTAAATCCCAAAAAGTCTTGTTTCACTTTAAGTGAAGTAAAAAATTTAGGTTTTATTGTATCAAAAGAAAGAATTTATATTGATCCGGAAAGAATAAATGAAATTTCTGAAATCTCCTTACCCCATAACAAGAAATCTATGCAGTCCTTTTTAGGACAGATAAATTTTGTTAAGAGAATTGTTCCTAATTTTTCCCAAGTTGTTTTACCATTGCAAGCCATAATAGAAGAAAATTCACTCTTTAAGTGGGGACACAATGAAAGAGAATATTTTGAGTTAATCAAGCAAGCCATCGTAAATGATCCTTCTCTAACTACCCCAAATTTTTGTAATCATTTTATTTTGTACATATTTGCTTCTAAAACATCCTATGCTATTGTACTAACACAAGTTAATGATCAAAAAATTGAAGCACCCATCTCTTTATTTAGTTCAAATCTTCAAGGTGTTGAACTAAATTATTCAGAAGTGGGGAAACAACCTTTTTATGTTTATAAATATTTAAAGCATTTCAGGCCTTTTCTCCTAAAGACACATACCTAGGTAATAGTTCCATTCCCAGCAGTAAGGCAATTGCTTATGAAAAAGGAACTAGGATAAAAAAGGGAAAATTGGGTTATAAATCTGCAGGAATAAGATATTGACATGAAACTAGCCGAAATTGTCAGAGGACAAGGTCTCTGCAGATTGATGTCTAGAGAATCCAACATATCAGATGATGAGGATTCAGGTAATACTGTACACATTTATGAGGTAAGCCTGATTGACTCCGAATCACAATATGATGATCTTATCTTTTATTTGAAAAATGGATATACTCCCAAATAACTCAATCATAAAAGAAAAATATGTTTAATATTAAAATATAATCAATATCCTATCATTGATAATGCATTGTTCAAAAAAAACTACGACTCTATATTATTAAGATGCATTGAAAATGCTGAAGCATAGAAGGTTTTGCAGGAACTCCATGATGGACCTCCAAGTGGATATTTCAGAGGAGATACCACCGCACACAAAATCCTTCATGCAGGATATTATTGGCCAACATTGGTCTAAGATGCTCATGCATATGTGAGAAAATGAAAAACATGTCAAACTACTAGTAGAATACAAAGAAAACTAACCTTACCTCTGCAGCTGGTCAACATTGAACAACCCTTTGAGCAATGGGGACTAGATATCATAGGTGAGATTGTTCCTAACTCTTCCAAACAACATAAATACATTCTCACTGCAACAAAATACTTTACTAAGTGGGTGGAATCTATTCCATTAAAGTTAGCTAATTCTGAAGACATTATTGAATTCATCAATCAATTCATCATTACCAGATTTGGCTTACCTAACACACTTATGTTTTACACTGCATCTTAATTTTCGGGTAATAGTATGATTGAATTTTCTCTCAAGAGAGGTTTTAAGCTTAAGTATTCTGCTAATTACTATTCCCAAGGGAATGATTTAGCATAATCAAACAATAAAAATCTCGTAAGAATCATAAAAAGAACTATTGATCAGAGTCAAAAGGTTGGCATAAATCTTTAACATTTGCTCGATGGGTAGATCAAATAACTCAAAAGGCCTCTAAAGGTACTTCTCCATTCAATCTAGTTTATGGGAAAGAAGCATCAATTCCATCAAACTAGCCCTCCCCTCACTAGCCCTAGTTCGATTTATTGATGAAGTACCTTCCTATTCCTTACAACTAAAAATTTTCCAAATCCTTAAATTAGAAGAAGAAAGGGAAAAGGCAAAATTAACACATGATCGACATCAACAGCTCATTAAAACTTCTTATGATGCGAATTATGTTACCCAAAAATATTTCCAAGTTGGATACCTCATTCTTAAGTGGGAAAAGGCACACGAGGAAAAAGGTAAGCATAGAAAATTCCAAAGAATGTGGCTTGGACCATTTCAAATTGCAGAGCAAAGTGGCCCATCAACTTTCATATTGCAAGATATTCAAGGGAAGAAAGATTCTCGTCCTGTCAAGGGATGGTTTTGAAAAAATTCTTTTCTTAGAAGAACATTTCTTCTAATGTATCATACTTATATTTACATTTTTTTAGGTTAATGAAAGAATAATGTTTGATTACATACTTTTTGTTTTTTCCCAAAACCTCTGAATCATTTTATGAATTTTCATTTTGAAGAATAAAAATTCTTAAAGAAATGATTACAAACTGGAAAAAATGGATAATTACCATACAACTCTGAAATATTTATCCATAAAAATTGTAAATTATTGTAAACCTCAAACTTAATAAAGTCTTTTTACCGTATTATCAGTCAGAAAAATTTCACTTTTACAAAGTACAAACTATTTTCTACTAACAATATTTAACTCTAAATTGTAATCCAAAACTCTTAAGGAGTCAATGATTCTCCCCATCCATTAATTATGGTTTTTTTAGACCGTAATTAAAAAATATAAAAACTTAAAAAGATAAGAGGTCTCATCACGAGCCTGCTTACCATGATCATAGGAAAATAATAGACTAACATTACCACTACTGCATATCAAACCAGGGTAATGGATTATGATTATTAAATAATCATAAGACAAGGGGTATCATCACAAGCTAGCTTGTTCATTCCAACTACAACCAGTGAATGCCATTGTCGCTATTTGGTCACCAAACCAGGACAATGAATTTTTAAGAAAAACAAAAAACAAAAAAAAAAAAATTATATAGTTGTGAATTTATCTCCAAATATTGTAATGATAGATGGATGGGATACTGGATCATTGATGGTTAAAAGGTAACCGTGTTGAGGCCATAAACGCCTATCACAGTAGTGGCTCTACCTGTGACAAAATGAGTATATCAAAAGGCTAAGTTGCAGAAAGCCACTACTTTATCTTTTACGCTATTTAATGACTGATATCAAGAAATCAATATTTTTATAAATGAAAGGCTTTTAAAGAGCCACAATACGATGAGTTTTTATAATTCAGAGTAATTTTATTTATCCAATTATTTCAAATATAATTTTCATTTCCTTAATTATTTTTACTTATTTGAAATATCAGGAATCTCATTTTTCAGAGATAACCGGTTGTTCTAGTAAATCGCCAATTGTTGTGCTACTCAACAACCCCCACTATTTTAGAATAGTTTCCTTAGAAAAATAATGGGGACCATTCTAAAATTTTTATACCAGGACAAATAATACCCTTAAGTGATCGATTAAAATAGAAATAGGAGTTAGAAAAGCTAAAGGGCATAATTTTTATTGACTAAAAAGCATTTAGGTGGAAAATTCAAAAGAAACGAAGTTGTGGATCGCAATTGCAAATCGCGAATACAACATATGACATCTTAAGCCACTCCAAATAAATTCGCGATGCGATATCAATAAAAGGATTTAATAAAGGAAAAAGGTTTATGACCAAATCATGTTTCCTGAAATACAAACCGCGGGACCCGTCTTTTCCACATCACTAATTGCAATCGAAAATCACATTTCCATCTCGCCATCATTTGATCTGTCCTCGCTTTCATTTCCCCGATGCGATACATCCCATCACATTGCACTTTTTCCAACGACCATTTCCTTCCACTATCCAATTTCATCGATATTGCGATATTGCATCGCAAAATTTTCATTTCGCCTTTCCCCCACTAATATTCAAAGCTTTCAAAAACTTTAATATATTAACTCAAAAGGATGTTTGTAGCATGAAAAGGAATTAATCAGAATCGACAAAACATATGTGCTTGGTGCTTTAAAACATTGACACACAAATGAATATGTGATGCAAAGATATTTTATTAAAACATATAAATGTCTATTCGGGCACGTGAACCCACACTTTCCATTAATTCCATGACTTAACAGTTTGAAATATCAAACCTCCAAATGTGATTTGGTCGAAAAATAATTAATGTTTTATATTGCTCCATGTGCCAAGTTTTATTTGCCATCATTGTTACACTGCTCTCGTATTGTGACAAAATTGCCTTTTTACTCGCAATTCTTGTTATTTCATAAGCAAGTCTAAACAAATAGAGTTCCTCAGAAATTTTTAAGGCCATAAAGAAGTACAAGAAACCCATGGCTCCCCCTAATCCTGCTGCTCCTGCTAACGAAGTAACAAAAATTCTGCCCCTATTCATAGATACTGCATGCGCAACAAAAAGTGGTTTTGCTTCTTGGGAAGAAATGTATAGGTTGTTTGAAGACGAAAAACCCTGAAGGGTTGAAAGCAAAGCTAATGTAGATTCTTCTAATAACTCAGAAGCTACTATTTCTGACGTCACCAACTCTTTTCTGCATAGAATTTCTACACGCCCCAAGATTTTACCATATACAGATCTGGTGAAATGGATTATTGACAACCTCAACATTAGAGATAGAGCCTTTCTAACAAGAAGAGGCACAATGATAGGGTCATTTAGAGTAGAATATTTGAAGAAAATGTACCACATTCCAGACCCTAGAAGGTGTATGATAAATATTTCCTAGCACAATTTGCAAAGGAAAATAAGTTTAAGTCCGATCCCATTAAGCAATGGAGGAGTAACCCTAACAATCATAAGCACGATGATAAGGGTATGTATTCCATTGCTTCACTTGCTGGTCCCTACTATTATATTTCTGCTATGATAGAATTTTTGACCAACCCAATACCAGTAAATTCTCTGTTGAATGGGTTCCCCTTATGGATGCCGTCACAAACTCCTACATCATGGACCGGGGAACCATTTTGTCAAACAATATTGCTACCCAGATTCTTAAGTACATGAAAAATCATTCCGTTTAATCTAAGATCCTTCCCCCATTATATACGAGTGCCTACATTATGGATGCAGTGTGTTTTACATCATATTTTCCAACCATGGGTTGGAAATGGACTATCTAAGACCCCACTGCCATTCATATTTATCAAAATATTCTATGGGAATCTAAATATGAAACCGATTTCTACAAGATTTTCCATGGAGTTATGCTCCCACTGTTTCAAGTTATGTTTGATGAAAAGACCCCTAGATTTTCTAAAGAAGCCCAAGCTGACTTCACATTCCTTGGAAAATGGTTTGGGGAAGAGTTATTTACTTATGTTAGAGTTTTTGGAAGCTTAGCCTGATCACATGTCCTCCCATTATATGTTGCAGACAAAATTCTTGCAAGAGAAATTTCTTATCAGACAGTAGGTCAAGGATTGAACAAAGTTTTGAAAGAAGCAAAGAAAGCTTCATGGCCTTCCTTTCCTATTTATTGTGGTGTCTATGCATTAGATAATTTCAAACATGTCGGGTTGGAAATTAATCAAATCCAATGTTTGAAATTATTTACAATTCCTAACAGGGAATATGACCCAGACCAAGTTTCATTCAATTTCACAACTCAAATGAAAATCATGCCATTTTCCCATGAAAATTATGATTTTGATGATTTTTTTGAGTCAGTTGATATGTATTCAACAGTGGAGAAATTGGCAGCATCACACATTAATCCTCAGCAACTAGAAAAGTTCAAGCAATACAGGAAAAGAAGGTTGGAATGTATTCCTCTAAATATTCTGGAGTTATCCCAACCTATCTCACATAAATAACAACAAACAAAAGAGAAAAAGCAACTGAAGAAAGAATAAGGAAAGGAACAAACCCCTAAGGATACTGAAGTACTTAGTAAAACAAAATGAGATAAGTCTACTAGAACTCAAACTAAAGATCCACTATTTTCTAGTGACTTAGATGAAGTCTGGAAAGACTTTGATCAACAACTTAAGGGAGACCAAGAAGTTGTGATCATTGATCATCAAGAAAAAGTTGAAACACCTCATGATAAAAGTCAGAACCCATTTACTGTTGGGTTAACTGACAAATCTGGTAGTACAGAAGAAGTTGAATTTATCCCGGCCTACCCAACATCAGAAATTGTGTTGAAAATCAAGGAAATACCTCCTTTGGATATGTTTTACAGCCCAAGGCATAAGGCTATCATGAGCAGACAGAGGAAGAGGAGAAGAACATAATAATCACAGGCTGTTGCTCATGGGGATGTCTCTATGGAAATAGTTTGGAAGGACCCACAAGTAGATCCATCTCAGGATATAACACGGTTAACTCAGTTTGTAGGTGCTTATGCATTTTTCACCATTGACAAAGCCACCAAAGTTTAGTAATTAGTTAAAGATAAGGATAGAATAATCCTTGAATTAGAACAAGAATTGCTAGCAGAAAAGCAAATAATTAATCAAAAATTACAAGCACAAATGTCACAACTCCAACATAGCTTGAATCAACTAAAGCTGTAGCACCAATATGATTTTGGTGCTAAATATGCCCAGATACAGAAACTGTAATTCACCGTTGAACAGTTGAAAGATAATCCTAAAGTGGATGAGTTTAAAAAAGAAGCTTTAGAACTAAATACTTTGTTGGCACAACAATTTGTTTTCTGTCAAAAAATGTCTAGCATAATTGAGCTCTGTCATCAGCCATCATTTCCAACTTTATGATTTAGGGGGAAATCTATTATAGGCCATTTATCACATTCAGTCATTAGGCCTCCTAATGGGATCAATCAACTTCCTATTCCCCCTTGTCAATATCATTGCACAAAGACTTAAGTGAAACTCCTTAATTTCCCATAATTTCTTCCTGAAATCCCCTCATCTGAGCCAGTTTTCATACCAATGCTCCCAAGCCTTCCTTTGGATATAATTCACCTATAGGTTTCTCCACTGTGGCCAGCGTTGATCACCTACAAGTTTTTCTCCTTTGCACCTGTGTTGGTTCTAGAAATTCGGAAAAAAGAGAGAAGTTCCAGGATCTTCCCCTTCCAGAAGCTTCCAAAATTTGTTACAACCATTTAGCTTGGATAAAACATTCAAATCCTATCTCATCCTTCTTTTTAGTTTCTATTCCTTATCCTTTGATCCCATCCTCCCATCAAAGGTGGATCTAAAACCTTAGATTGGTAATTGGATAAGAACTCCCAACTTACCCCACTCCTCTATACATTTACAACCTTGCATATGAAAGGGGTTGGATTTTAGAGAGTGATTCTACCCTTATGATGTTGAGGTGAGAGGTTAACATTCCATGCATTTAGGGTGATTGGAGGTGCATATTGTGACAAGGAAAGGAAATGTTAATAACCTAGAGGATCTCTTCTACAAGATCACCACCTATTTTTGGTTGCAATCTCCTTCCATTTATATTAATTCAAAGAAGTCTCTATTTCCCTATATGTGATGTCATTATTTCATGTATTTTCAATAACATGTTGATATATTGAATAGAGTTCTTAGATGACACTGCATATATATCGTCGTTTCTTGGCTTGTGTTATCTGTCTGTGCAGGTTCTAATTTTTGAAATAAGAGCTAGAATTGGAGCATTCAAGTGGAAGAAGGAACACAACGTGCGACTGATTCCAAGTAGGCTTCATTCCATCATCTATTTACTTTAAGGAATGCATTAGGTTCCTTGTCTCTATGCTGTTATAGGTTGGCCATCAAACCTAGGGGATATAATTTTTTCTACAATCGTAAATACCACATAAAAATTGGTGTCTCCACTGGGGAACGATGTATTCCCTTGGTTCTTTTCCTTATGAATTGTGTTTGATTACCTATTTCATAGATCTTTGCTGCTTTGATCAGTCAAGAACATGCCTAGGAAGTGATTTCATTCAACCTTTTTTGCAATTTTTGTGTCGAAATTCTCCATCCCAGGACCAACGCTCCCCCAATGCCTCTGACAGATCATTGTACCTCACTCATGCCCACTCTATACTCATGTTGCAGAGCGCTGGTGCCTCTTCTGCAACGACGTTGACCCCTATTTTTTTCACACAATTTTCCTCTGTTTCTAAGTGTCTGTTTGATCGACCTACTTCCAACTGACCTTACCTGAGTCTTGAGTGTCTTGTGGTATTCCTTAAGCCTCCATTTGGTTTGCATTTGAGTTTGATTCCCTTTGGTAAGAATTGGTTTTTATTTTTCTTTGTTTTTATCATTTGGTCGCTTGCAAACTGATTTTGTTTTGTCATTGATCACTTGGATGAATGGTTGCTCTAGTCCTTGTTCTCAAAAGTGTATTTGAATCAATGATTAAACATTTGCATATTAGTTTTCATCATTTCAAAGATTAAGTTTGGTGAAAATAAATTTTTTGCATCTGGCATTTAAAGTTTTATATGTGCATTGATGTAAGAAAAATTACATTGAAAGGGAAATTGCATCTTGCATCTTGTTCGCTGCATGTTGTATGCTGCATATTGATTGTTTATTCCCTTCCTTAGCTATATTTTCATTGAAAGAGAAATATTTCCATTTTCTCATGCTATATTTTCATTTTAGGATATTCAGGTGACATCCGTTGTGAGCCCAAAACTGAAACTTATTGAAATATAAACACTAAAATTTATTGAATCAACTTAAGGAGCATTTGTAACATTAACGCAAACACATAGAGGTATAAGCTAGAGACGTGTTCCGACGTTGTTAAACATAGGAGTTGTCGTTGATTTCTAGTGTTTCATCCTGGGGGTGATATCCGGTTCCATGTATGTGAGTGTATAGAATCTTTCTCCACGTACCTTTGGATATATTGGACGACACTCCATGAACGAAAATTATAACAGAACACTCTCATCAAATGATTGCACATTATACATCACTACTACATACGATATTCCATCGTACCATCGAGTATATTTTGGGAGTACCTAGTAGGTTGCTATCCATCCATTGGTAATCGAGTTTGTTGCCTTGTATACCATGATACAACGAACACAAAATTCAGGGAGATTGGCTGCCGTACATTAAGTCATTGGTTTGCCAAGGTGTATATTGAAGTTCACAGTTGCTTGGTAATATTTTATGCCTAGATTACCCTCAATTTGATTTATTTATTTTTGTTTTAATAAAATTTATTATCCAACGTGGAAGAAAAAAATAGGCCAACCCATCGTTCGTGTAGAATGAAAAATAATCCTTCACTTCCACCAAAGGCTACTCCTGGCCATCGTCAGAAGCATAGGAAGACACAAAATACCAAATCAGGAACATCGGGAACCACTTTTGGCCCTCCTCTTGATATTGAACCATCAAAATCATCTGTCCCTTTGAGTTACAAGCTTGATATTACGTCTACTCTTGATGGTGACATTGACACAATCGAAACAGAAGTCCCTAAAACTTTGTTTCCTGAGGTTGTTGAACCTGACTTTCCCGAGTTAGAAACTTTGATTCCCGAGGTTGTCAAACTTTAGGAGCCTCAACAATCTTTGTCTGTCACTTCAGGACCTTATTCCTCTCTTCCTTTGTCTAAAAAAAAAACATATATATCTTGGACCCGACAGTGAACCTATTCCACCCAGACTTGTGAGTATTGAAGAGATACCACAAGAGGAGCCTCATCCTTCTACTCCCGTTCAGTGGGAAGGACTTAATTTTTATCAAATCAACATTCTTCCTTTTCAAAATCCAACACGAACTCCTTTTCCTAATTCTTTGGACTCACCCATAGATTTCTCGTGACAATATTCATCGGATTTATTAACCATGACTAGAACTGATCCAATTTATCAACCTATGTCCACCACTATGGTCAAGACATAAAATTTTTCCTCCATGTCTATGTTTGCAACATCACTAGAAACACTTCTGTATGGTGGCCGGTCCATCCCACCAGGTTATCAGTTTTTATCTGGTAACTTTTCTGGAGCCGCTTCCAGTCCTTGGACCTCTCCTATGTCATCCAATATAGGAATATCATCTGGTACTTTTCTCATGAGTGCCACACAATCTCCTCCTCCTCCTCCTCCACTTACAGCTAGGATTGAGTAGCAACCTGGCCATATGTTAGCAGGCAGAGTTACCTTCAAAAACCTAACTCTCCGTACGTTGGGTATCCTCTATTTGGGTCACAATTTCCTCCATCATTCCCTCCTCCTTTGGCATGCGGGCAACCTGTTGTTGGTATACCTAAAATTGGTAACAAACCTAATTATAGTCCTCCTTATCCTAGAATGGCTACCAGTGTTTGAAAACCTACTTTTCCCATTCAACTTGGTTCATATTGGGACCAATTGTTGAATCCTAAACTTGCACCACCTTCTCAAATTCATATCCATCCATCAGCACCCAAAAAAGATCAAATATATGTGATCTAACATTTACAGATTTTCTTTGCATCACAACCTTTTCCATTGGTATTTGGTACTTCCCAAGTCCCACTTACCTAACTAGTACAAGGTACCTCACATTCTCAACCGCTTGCATAGGGGACTCCTCAAGTTTTTATAGGGCACATTACTCATATTATGGTGCAATCCCAACTGAACCCACCTTATCATGGGAAAATAAAAAATCCCATTGGGAAACAATATGGTCCATATCAAGGGCCTTCTCAAGGGTAAAAGGTCGATAACAAACATTTCCAACAACTTTATCGTCACCCTGGTGCTGGGAAACAAGGTCACTTGTATACTGGTTATCAGAGTGCTCCTTATCCTAGTACCCAGGTTCCTTATTACTAGAACCCCCCTTAAATGGGAATGCAAGTTCCTAGTGCTCAAGCTATTCCTTCATATCCACATCATCCTCCTCTAGACTTTAACCGACAGTTGCCTTTTGTGGCTACTCTCGAATTTCTAGACTTAACTTGGCTCACTAATGACCCCATTTCTCATTTACAATGGTGGCTTATTATTCCCACTACATTTCCTTCGTATATCCCAAAATTAAATTGGATATCTAGGAGAAGACCTGTTGATGCACATTATGAATTATCATATATGGTTTTCTTCGAACTATCTTCATGATGATTCCATTCGACTTCGTCTTTTCCAACGAATGCTTACAAGTAGCACAACTAAATGCTATATTGAGTTACCTAGAGATTTGTTCCATGATTTCATCACTTTAGCCACCACCTTCCTCAGACATTTCCAGTTACCCATAAGATATGAAAATGGAACAGAACTATTGACTAATTTCAAATAATCGAATTCCAATCACATATCATATCAGATTCATGAGTCGAGGCATCACCGCCGATTGGTCAAGACTTATGTTCCCGATCAATTGCTAGCAGAATGGTTTACTAAGTCTCTGTTCTCACCCATAACAGAAGATGTGGCTAAGGCTGAAGTCATGACCGAAGAGAAGGTTATTTCTCCTGCACAATATTTGGATCTTGTTTATAACCAATAAGGAATGCTCTATGATAATATATTGAATGCTATGAAACCCTCAAATGCTTTTCCTCCTCTACCTGGTAAATAATCTCATGTTGCTGACGACGTGATTGGTTCTTCCATTTCATGGTCGGTGAGTAAATCATCTAGTGTTGCTCTTACCACATCCTCTCAAAATGATCAATCCCATCCTCCCATGACTTCTGCTTCTGAGATAAATTTTGTTTCATTTGATAAACGAAAATATCCACAACAACCTAGAAGCGAGAATAAAGGAAAAGGTAAGAAAAAGAAAGCTCCTTTGCTGCGGGATAAATAAAAAAATTAGTCTTCCGATGAGAAGCGAATGCTTCGTTACCCATGCTTAATTTTCAACGAGGATCATTTTACACATTATTTTCCCCACCACACTGAAGTGAATCAGTTCCTTAAGTCTTCCACTTCTCTTTCCATGCTAACTAACATGTTTCCCAATCAAGACACCCATATGGTTTCCCCGGATCCTTTTTCCTCTAGCACGGTTTTGATGCTTCATCCTCAAAGATGAGATCCAATGTCACGGTCGCCACTCAGAATAATGAATACGGTAATGTGAATCCACAGAATGGTCAAGAAAATGAACAACCTATGATTTCAATGCCACCTTCATTTGATCCTACTTCACCTTCAATTGCTGCAGAATTTCCTATCAAACCTTCAAAGGGTGTTATTCATAAGTATTCTTTCAACTCTCATTCAAGAGCTACCTAAAATTATAATGTTGTTGAATACTTAGCTTAGTCTCCAACATCTATGTCAACTCTTGAGGTGTTTCAGCTATCAAATGCATGGATCCATCGAATTCGAACCTAGTTTTTTTCTCTCATGAAAACTATACCCCTCGGCTTCCAGCTCAATTAAATTTTATAATCTAGGTCATATTTTGTGGTAAGAAAATTAATCATTCTATCGTGGATGAGGGAGCCTCGACCTGAATTATGTCCATGTCTTGCTGGAAGGTGATTGGTTTGCCTCAACTTAGTCAATCAACCACCACATTGAAAGTTTTCGATGGAAGAACTGACAAACCTTGTGGGACTTTGGATTCCCTTCAAGTAGAATTAAGGGGAAAATATCCTTTATAGAACTATAAGGTATTGATATAAATCTCAATTACAATATTCTACTTGGATGTACACGGGTTTATGCTATGGTTGCCGTCATTTCAACCTATTTCTGTATGATCACATTTCCTCATAAAGGCAGGATTGTAGCCATAGATCAACTCACCTTTTTTGCCTTTGATTCCCATGTTTCTGGAAGTGTCCCTCTTGTAGGGGAATCCATGAAAATCCTATCAACATTTCAGGGTTGGATTATTAAAGGATTCATAACTTATGGGAACATTTTTTTCTCCCTCCTCTTCCCCTTCTAGACATCTCATCTTCGGTTGCCTATATCAACATGATATCACCATCAACTACCTCGGTTGATCCACAGATTGTACCTGATGAAACCAACATCCAAGTTTATGGTGATTGAATGCTGCTTATACCAATTGAGCTAGATTACGAGGCCATTTATTTGTCTTGTGCGGCTTATAATTTTTCTTTGATCGATTAGGTAGATCGATCACTGGATTATGGCACACCTTTTGACCTTTTTTCTCGCGTATTATCTAATGACGAGAGCATCATGGATATCATGACGCCAGATGATGGGCCATAGGATGAGCATAACCATTGTTCCTCCTTACCAAATTCCATTGAGGATAATCGTAGTGATGTATATTTTCCTAATTTTGTCGAACCTTTTACGAATTTTGTCTCTATTCATGAGATCGACTCCAAAAAGAACATTTTCAATATCGAGGAGACGATACCTCTCGAAATTTATATCAAAATAGGTGTTGTCAAAAATCAATTCATTGGAGCATATTATTCTCCATATGAGATTGAAAATTATAGAGCCCTTTTCTGTGATTTTCGAGATGTCTTTGCCTAGACCTATGAGGAAATGTCAGGCATCAACCCAAACATAATAGTGCATGATATTAAAACGTATTATGATGCCAAACCCATCTAGTAGAGCCTCCATCTGGTTCATCCCAAGAAGGATACTAAAATTAAGGCAGAAGTTGAAAACATTCTTCGAGATGGTTTCATATAGCCTTTTCCTTCAACTAATTTGGTATCGAATGTTGTCCCTATCATGAATAAATAGGGCATGATATGAGTATGTGTCGATTACTGGGATGTGAATCGTGTTTGTCCCAATGACAACTATCTGACCCTACTCATTGAATAGATTGTTGATGATTTTGTTGGCTGCGAGATCTATTCATTCATAGATGGTGTTGGCTTGAGGAGTCCCGACCCAGGTTCAAAGTTTATGGATAAACCAAAAAACCCTCAAACTACTGGCCCATTCAGCAGTGATCTGCTTGTGCAGACAAAAGTTTCACCTGAAGAAGTATGGGGGGGGGGGGTGCTGGAACCAGGTTGCTGCACCCTGAGGGAGAAAATAATGAAGTGGTGCTCAGCAAAACCAAATGCGAACTTATACAGATGCGAGCAACAATATATAACAAAATTACAGAGAATGCACAGTCATTAACATAATAACATAGAATTGTTGTTTTCCTTAGCGCACATAAAAAAAACAGAACCCGTTCTAGATCTTAACCAATGCGAATACTTAAATAGATCTAATAATGATGCATAATCAGATCAGATAGCTTTGCGCACTAATCAATTAGTAAGAAAGATAATGCAATCTTAATAGAATATAAGCAGTAACCAATTTAGATGCATAACAAAGTAAACTTTTCCAAAATTTTCCTTTCTATTAGCTTCAGATATGTCAATCAATACATCAATTGTTCCTTTTAAAACCCTTACAAAACCCTTCTGTGCACACAACCAGCGGATTCCACACACAACTGGGACTAGGTCTCTGTACACATAGCCAACAAGAGCCTCTTTGACCCAACCCAAACACTCTTATAGATGCGTAAACTTATCAGAACATCAATATCATCAACTTACTTAGAACTAACTACTTAGCTTAGACACGATCTATCTATTTATGTACGCCTAACGCGTAGATAATGTGGTCCCAAACCATGGTTTGAGGCCCATAATTTACCCTTAAGCCCATTTTCATCAAAATTGGGGACTTTGACCCACCCCAAAGCCCCTTGACTCCATTTGTGAAGCGTGCACATACAAAATTATACAAAAATATATCAGAAATTATGCCATAGGGGACCCTGCTCCAACAGGCCCCCAACACAAACATGTGACTCGTCTTGAGTCACTGAGGTGCCGACTCCTTAGTCTTGGCCTGAAGCTTTTTGATAGTAGTTTGGAGAGGGAGCACTAACTTGAGACTTTGTGCTGCTACACTCTGCGCTCGCTACACCATATTTTCTGTAAAAGGCCCTTCAGGGACCATTTCGTTGCTGCACTGAGCCTTCTAAATGATTTTCAAAGTGTTGTCCAACATTTGTTATAATTGCAGTGCTTCTTATACCCATGGTTGCATGCGCTCCTTCAGGATGTGTTCCTTCCGACGAAAGTCTGCAATCTCTGTTTAAATTGTTCTGCACTCCTGCAGATGAGAAAGACATTGTGTAAGGATCAATGTGGGCACCACTGTTCGAATTTCTTTGAACTGCTATTATTTCGGGTTGAAGACATCACACAAATTCTGTACTACTAGATCATTTTGGACAGAGGCCCAAACATCCATGGCCTCATTCAATAAACTGTCACACTAGGTGACCGCAATAGAAATATTGTCCCTTGCCTGTTTTACTTCCGTTGCTTTCTGTGCACGAACCTATGGTGGTGTATCCGGATGCAATTTCATCTGGAGGTCTGCAATCTATTGCTCATACTAAGTTCGAATTATTTTTACCTCCGCGCGTGCTGCTTTCATTGCAACAACCAATCATTCCAACTTTTCAGTGGGTGAAACTGTGGCCAGTTGGAATGTCTCGGTAGAATTGGTTGATGTTAGCCTCGAGTGCAACACGCCGGGCTTCTGCTTCTCTGCAAGCTGCTTCTGCTTGTTGCTGCTGTTGGTGTGCTTGTGCAACCTGCTGCTATGCATCCTTTGTCTTCTCCCGCTCAATAGCCTCTCTGTACCGAAGCTCATCCGCGATCACTAAATGTACAAGGTGTAACTTTCTTGCAGGTAACACAGAGATATTAATATGCACATCACCTGAACCACTGAAATAGACATGCTGGCTGGTGTCCATCTGAATTGCTGGTAGGGGGATGTGGACAAAGCGTGCATCCCCTGATGCTGGTAGATAACCATCCAACGGTTGCAAGCTCGTGACTGGTGCACTGGTCTGACTCTCCTTAATCACGTTCTCTTGAATCTGGCTCACCTGTACTTTGAGTTCCTGCAATCCAACTTATACAAGTTCCAACATAGTTCCTATGTCAGCATCAAGACCTCCTGCATTGGCTTCTTGGAGCCCTTATGCTTCTTGCGCGATCCACCAACGGCCTGAGAGCTGCGCTTAGTGTCTTTGGATGTCACAACTTCACCTATCTCCTTAGGCACATATACATTCTTTTCAGGCATAGTTGTGGTGTCAAAAATTTATCCAGTTATTGTAGGGGTGGCTTCCTTCTTTGTGGATTTTTTGGTAACCTTCTCTATCACTATCCCTGGAACTGTCTCTTTATGTTTCTCAGTGGCTTTCTCTATTGATTTTCCTATCGGAGTGCGCTGCTTCGTCGAGGTAGATGGGGTCAACCAGGCTGGCGGCCATTCTGTTGTCACTCTTACTAGATCATCCTTGGTCACCAAATATGGCAGCTTGTACCATACTCCCTCTAGAACTCCCTTTGTGTGGATGTGAATATTGTGAAATGTAGCCTTGAAATTCACGATCATATTGTACTGATCATACAAGGTGGGTGAAAGGCGTGGCTTTGACTGCACTTCTTGGTTCAAAGTGGCATCATATAAAACTGAGAATATTTTATTTTCCTTCACGCGCACCGAGTCTGACGAGTTCCAGAGTGTTGCATAGCACGCAGCTTCACACATTTTTGGCTCAATGTCTAGGAACTGCGTGTCTTTTGGGGTCCTCCATCCAATCATCGCGATTAATAAAATGAGCCAAGCATATTGGAAGGGTTTGCCTTCCTCCTATGCCTCATGCATATTCTCTAAGAATTCCTTGCATAGGTAATTGCACTAGTTGTAAATTACATGTTTTTCACAGCGACATGCGAGCGTAATCACATGCACATGCACCTCCTTGGGTCTACACTTACGCATCATATTGCAGGCCAAGATGAGCGTACCAAACCGCATAACAGGGTCATTAATTTTTTCCGCTACAAAGCCTTGGTTCTTCCTTGTGACATTGTATTTCTTCTTGATTTGATCTACCTTAGCTTTCTCTTGCGCTTTACCTCAAAATTCATCTATAGGGTCAACTCCCTTGGCAGGCAGACTTGTAATTCTATGGATTAATTCTGCATCGATAGGGATGCGTTCTCCCAACCAGAGCGCACCATCATGGATGAGAGCCAAAAACTGTCTGATGCAGATATCATTGATGGGGCTTCGCCCTAAATGAGGGATCCACAGAAAATTGAGCAGGCCTATCTTGTCTATACCTAACACGCCCCTCTTTGGTTCAAGGCACACAACACCTCCTTCATAAGTAACTTGATCCAAATATAGCTCTGGCGTGAGCTCTGGGAACTTCTAGGCATCCACGATGTCCCAATCATCAAGCCTTAGCTTCAGAATTTTTGCGAGCATGTCCCCTTCCATTAGGAAATTTTCAGGGATAAAGCGTACTTGGTTACTCGCGCACACCTTGTCCAAGTCCTTAGGTGCCTTTATAGAGCATTTTCATAGCACAATATAACTTGGTAGTCGCAAGAATGGGGCTATTTCAACTACCTCCTTGTCTTATTCTTCAATAGTTTCCAGAACCTCTTCCATGGGCCTTTTCATTTTCTCTCTGGCTGAACGACACAGTCTTGGGGGCTTCTCTTGGGGAGATCTATGCATTCTAGAGGATTGACCCTTCTTCATCTTAGATGGCATAGGTGTTTCCATAATAGGGACTTCGGGTGCAACATGGTCATCACCCGGTCTTGTGGCTATCATCTTTTCAGGAATTATGTATCCTATCCCTGCTTGGTGCAATGCGTCCTCAAACCCTGGATCCAAACCATAAATAGATGCAACAAATGCAATGGCAAACAAAGAGCTCAAAGAAAAAAATCACTCAGAAAGAAAAGGGAACTATTGCAACCCCATAGGTCATATTTATACTTGTGGCGCATCTTTAATGACTCTTTGTGCGTTAACGAGGCTCCATTACTAACAAGGTGGTCCCAAATCTGGAAAAATCCCTTCATTAAATGCATCCTAGATGCTCCCAAAAACGGTAATAAATATGTCTTATCCAATTTTACTGTTCCAATGATTATTTTTTGACACCTCTGCGCGCCAGTCAACCTCGCGCGGATACCGCGCGTGTGTCGCACCTTACTGCACATAAAATCTAGAGCTAAGGATAACCACTGACAGACCATCCCCCCCAATACAGGCTTGTTGACTAGGTAATTCAAAGCATATCGGGTAGTGTCCGTGACATCCCCTAACAACTGCAAACTTTTTTGACATTTGTCATCCCAATTGAATGTCGCACCTCTTTTGAGTAATATGGTCATGGGCATAGCGATCAACTCATATTTGGGAATGCATTTTCTGTAATACCCAACAAGGCTTCCTTGATGTTCTGATGTTGATGTAATTCCTTCTTCAAATTCTTTTGCGTGCTAAAGATTAAAGCCTTCTTATTTTTCATGTGATTTACAGATCCATACATCAGTGGTTGGTTGCTTTCCTCTATCTTCATCGGTAGCTACACCAATCCTGGTAACTACATTCACACATGGATCTTCTTCACGAGTTTCTGCGTGAATCATTTGAAGATTTTGCATTGGGGTCTTCTTTTCTTGCATTTTAGAAATCAAGATAGGAAAATCTTCTATAACATGATCAAATTGTTTACAGTACCTGCAGGATTTTTGTGATGGATTCAGACAGTGGCACGCATAATGTCCAACATCTTCATAATTATAGCAAATAAATTGTCCTCTTCCTCGACTAGTTGATCCACCTCCTCGACCTCTTCCTATGCCTTGGAATCCTCCGTGCCTAGAAGGGGATACTGGTGATTTAGGCTCAACCTACATTCTAAAAATATCTCTACTTTATCAAACATCATATCATAGGTACGAAAATGCTGCTCATCATGCCCTAATGATGACCAAAACTTGCAAAATAACTACTTCAATTTAGGCTGATATTTCCTGATCCTTGGGCAAGAATTTATGTCATGTAATCCAACAATTTGAAAGATATTACACCATACAATATTCTTCAATGGACTATGACATCCCACATTCAAATAATTTTTGAAGACATGACAGTGGTATTTCTGGTGCCGAGAAGCTTTGAATTTTATACACCATAGCTCTGCGCAGACCTCCTTGCCTTTGTGTTTGCGCAAAATTCTAATTTCTAGATGCATGGCTTCTAACTGATTCTGAATTTGTTGAGTTCCCAGTGCAATAGGTGTTGGGGTAGCCTCCAATTTCATTGCGACCTCAAAAAACTCAACTTATGTGGCAATATTTTGCAGACCTAATGGCTGGCGCAAACGTGGGAGCAACATAGCAATGCACCATTCCTTATGCTGAGTATCATCAATAACAAATCCACCATCCTTGATGGTGCACTTAAAAATTTGATCAACCTATAAAGATTCATTAGGCTCCTGATGAATATCCGTTATTTATGTGACCATTTGCGTGTATGAATTAGGTTTCTTAAAATGTTCTTTTAGGGTCGCTTTAATTTCTTCTAAGGTAGCATTAGGGTTTTCTTGAGCATACCTAATGTACTGGTCTAATGCGCAATATTGGAATGCAGTAGCCAACTGTGCTTTTATAATATCAATATTGTTAACTTGTTGATCCTGCTATACGACCTCAGTTAAAAAACAGAAGTGATTAGTGTCCTCATTTCCAATGCCTCTAAGACTAGGTTACTTCATTGATGCAACCATATCTACTTCAAGGGGAGGTGGAGGTGGTGGACGAGATAGAATACGTGGTGGAGTAGGCGATTTGTGCTGTGAGTTAAAAAGTGGAGTGGGTGGAGTGGGAAAAAAACTCAAGGGTTTCTGTTATGATGAGCTTTCTTCTTCAGAATCACTTGAACTTACAGTTTTCAGTTCAGGTTCACTATAAGATCTAGGCTTCAGAGGGCTATAAATATTTTTTTTCAGTCTTTGCGGTAAATTCTTCCACTGCGCATAGTTGAACCTCTTTGATGCATTCAAGTAGTATTTTTGCACAGACAACCTCATTCACATAATATAATTTTCAACAATAATTTCAGTGAGCATAGTAACTTACCTCTAGGGCCTTTGAAAAACCTTCTTTCTGCCTTGGAATATGACACAAACTGCTCAATGGGAAATTCAGTCACAAATCCTCCCAAGAGGAAATCGATCCAATGATCTAGCATGCGAGTGATATTATTGTCAAACTTCTCTACTTGTTGGATAAATTCAGGAGTCCACTCAGTGACTATGCCATCTTTTATGCAGTGATGGAATTTAGCTAAGTGTGACAACCACTCCTGGAGTTCATGCGTAAAGAAACAAAAGAAAATTTCATGCACTTCTGTATAAATATATTTTTGTACCCACTGTTTTTCAGACAACTTAGTACTTCTAATCTCTTGGAGCGCAAATTCAAGCATATTTCTATCCAACCAATCTTGTAATTCATTTCATGATGGATGCCACAACCTTAAATCTCGCTCAAAATGACCCCGATCCCGTCAAATGAACCATTTGTTGGTTTCAGGGGTTCTGACCCAGGTTCAGAGTTTATGGATAAACCAACAAACCCTCCAACTACTAGCCCTTTCGGCAGTGATCTGCTTGCCTAGAACAAAGTCTCACCTGAAGCAGTATGGGGGGGTGATGGAACTAGGTTTCCACACCCCGAGGGAGAATTAATGAAGTGGTACCAAGCAAAACCAAATGCAAACTTATACAGATGCGTGCAACAATATATAAAAAAATTAGAGAGAATACATAGTCATTAAGAGAATAACACATAATTTTTGTTTTCCTTAGCACAGATAAATGAAATAGAACCCGATCCAGATCTTAACCAATGGAATACTTAAACAGATCTAATAATCATGCATAATCAGATTAGATAGCTTTGTGCACTAATCAATAATTAAGACAAATAATGCGATATTAACAGAATATAAGTAGTAACCAATTCATATGCATAATGCAGTAAAATTCACCAAAACTGTACTTTCTATTAGCTTCAGATCTACCAATCAATACATCAACTGTTCCTTTAAAAACCCTTAAAAAACCCTTTCGCGCACACAGCCAGCGAAGTCCCCACACAACTAGGACTAGGTCTCTGCACACACAGCCATCAAGAGCCTCTTTGACCCAACCCAAACACCCTAATAGATGCGTAAACTTATTACAACATCAATATCATCAACTTACTTAGAACTAACTACTTAGCTTAGAAATGATATATCTATTTATATACGCCTAGCACACAGATACTATGGTCTCAAAACATGGTTTGAGGCCTACAGTTTACCCTTAAGCCCATTTCGATCGAAATTGGGGACTTTGACCGACGCTAAAGCCCCTTGAATCCATTTGCGAAACACGCACATACAAAATTATACAAAAAGATATCAGAAATTGTGCCTTAGGGGACCCCGTTCCACCATATGGATTCTTGGGCTATAATCAAATCAAAATTCTCTCGATAGACCAACCTAAGACTACATTCATTTGTCCCTGGGGTAATTTTTCTTATCGAAATCTCCCATTCGGATTGAAGAATGTGAGTGCCACGTTTCAACATGTGATGGAGTATGCTTTTCATGATATTAAACACATATTGAAACCTTGTTTGGATGATCTCCCTGCTCATTCTAAATGTCAGGGTGATCACCCGATGCATATGCAGGTTATTTTTCTCTGATGTAGACACTGTAACATTTGAATTAACCCACAAAAATGTGTGTTTTGCATTGGTTCTGGTAAACTCCAGGGTTTTTTCATTTCAAAACAAGGAATTTGTATCGATCCTATGAAAGTGCAAGTAATCGCCGACTTTCCTGCACCTTCTTCTCTTGTTTAGTTGCAAAGAATCCAAGGGAAAGATAACTTCCTACGGAGGTTCGTCCCCAATTATGCCAAGCTGACCAAATGATTCACTCGCTTACTGAACAAAGGGGTACCCTTCCATTGGGATTCCATTGCTCATAAAAAATTCGATGCCCTGAAATATGTACTGGTTCGATCATCTCTTCTATACCTCCCTGATTATCAACGCGACTATTTCCTGTAACTAGATGATTCCATTTCTACTGTAGCAATGATATTGGTCGAAGAAGCTGATGACATTGGGACTGAACACCCATTTATTATCTGATTCAGAACCTCAATGATACCAAAATCAGATATACTCATGTATAAAAGTTGGCTTTGGTGACCATTCAAGCCGTCGAAAGGTTTCACCATTACATGTTGCTTAGGAAAACTATGGTCATTTCTGATTGCAACCCTATGAAATATATATTGTCAGATAAATTTATGGGGGGAAACTACTCTAAGTGGATAGTTATTCTCTAATATTTAGACATAGAGCTCATCAAATCCAAGTCAAATTAATCCCTATTTTTCCTCGAGCTTATGTGTGAACTTCCTTCTCCTAATTTCGAATCTACATATGAAGATTTTATCCCTGACGAGTCATTGTTTCTGATTTCGTCATCTGACCCATGTTATAGATATTTTATAATTTATATCTAGACGTATTTGATACCAATCCCGTAATTACATCATTATCGGTGACACTCTTTACGGTCGTGGTATTGATATGGTCTCACGGAGGTGCCTCACCCTCGAGGAATCCAAGAAAGTCCTTAACGAATTCCACTCGGGGGCATGTAGAAAACATCTATCTGGTTACGATATAGTGCAAAATATCTTACACGATGGTTAATTTTGGCCCACTATATTTCGTGATTGCATAGTCATTGTCTAGAACTGTCATGCGTGCTAGATCTATGATCGCAAGATCCGTGCTCTGCCTGCTCCTTTGCATCTCGTCGTCGCTGTTGGTCCTTTTGAAAAATGGGGCATTAAATTTATGAAATGTAGCCCTCACTTGGCTGGGGGGTATGGTTATATTATTGTTGTTGTTGATTAAATTACTAAGTGGGCCGAGACAATGCATACATTTAACAACACTAGTGAGAAGGTTGAATACTTTTTCTTCAATCACATTATTTCTAGGTTTCCGTAATAATATGATGATCAAACTAGCTGCTAAGTTGGGAATTTCACATGGAAATTACACTCCCTACTATCCACATGCTAATGGAAAAGTTGAGGCTGTCAATAAAGTTCTTAAAAATATGCTTCAATGTACGCTAGGGGTCCATAAATTGGACTAGCACTTGCTTCTTTACACAACCCTTTGGGCATACCAAACCTCAGTTAGGATTTCTACCGGATTTACACCCTTTCATTTGGTCTATGATCTGGAAGAAATCCTCCCCATTGAATGTGAAATTCCATCTTTAAAAATAGCTTCCAAACTTCTTCCTGCCACTTTTGTAGAGGAGGAGCATATTTTACATTTTACTTGTTTGGATGAAACATGACACGATGCTGATTTAGCCAATAAAGCTCATAAAATACGCGTTAAGGCGCAATATGAAAAAAGTGTCAAGCCTCGAATATTCTTAGAAGGAGACCTGGTCCTCTTATATGACCAGGAGGTTGATAAGTTAGGTCTAGGGAAGTTCCAATCTATGTGGTTGGGTCCATACATTGTCAAGTGAATCCTTGCAAAAGGGGCCTATGAGTTAGTAGATTTCAATGGAGTTCCACTGGCACAACCTAGAAATGGGTTGTACCTAAAAAATTACTATGCTTGATCTCATGCATAGTACACTATGTATGTAATATTCCAAAATGGAAGAGACAAGAATATAGAACAATTTTAACATTTCAATCTAGGCAATAACCAGAATGTAAGCACAAAACTGTAAAATGCTGGAAATGTTGAAATATAACATCAAGACATTAAAACATTAGTAGAAATATCCGAGCCATATCATTATACATCAACTGCAATGAAAGTACACAATGCTCCAAAAGGAATGCACTCAAGCCACAAGATAGCTAAAATACACCAAAGAAACCAAGCACTGGAAATGTTGTGCTGATACTACTGGAAACTACTGTTACTTTGAAGAAGATATATGTGTGAGAGGCTGCTAGAGTACTCAAAATGATCTGATATTTTAACCACGAATTCTACTCGAAACAACCAGGAAAACCCAGAAATGGTTTGGCCAGATTTTAACTTTGGATTTTCGTCCCTTTTTGGGTTGCACACTGCACCCCTGCTGGCTGACTTACACACTCCCTGAAGACAAATGCTGATATGGGGATGAAAGAATGATCTATCATATGAAACAACACCCAATCAACTCAATAGATGAAGGGCTGGTCCCTTCTCTTGATCTCCAAGCTAGAAGCTTGAGATCTAACTCCTTCCTCTGCTCAAGTTGTAGCTGCACACTGCACAACTGCTGGAATGAACTGCGCTGTTAAGATGGTTGAAGATGTAACCTATGCTAGTTGATGAATTATAGCTCACAGTTTATGGAAATGATCTCTCCAAAGTGAGGGAAATACCCCTCAAAATATTCCAAGCTGAAATACTTGGAAATTCCTTCCTCCCTTAGATCTGCCTAACTGAACTGCACAATTCCTGAAGGAAATGCTGCTGCATGGAGGTGTAGAAATGATGGCCTGATGCCGGACGTAGCAATTTTGATCTTAGAAGACTGAAACGATGCACAAGATGAAGGGGATGATCCCTCCACCGGTTCCTTAGCTGAAATGATAAGAACCACCTCCTCCTCTCAAACCCTAAGATATGAATGCATAATTTCTGAAGCTGTATGTGCTGCAGAGAGGGGCTAGATGTGGCACTAATGCTAGATGATGAGTTTCTGCTCAAAAAAACCTTCCTAGACTAGGCACTCGAAGTCCCCTGTGGGTAAGGATGGGATTCCCGCTCGGGAACACCCATGTGCTAAACAACACATCAGAATTAGCTAAACAGCTGAAGCATGCAAATAATGTCAAACGACAATACAATATCATATTCCAGACTGATTTTCTTTGTTGCCCTCACCTTCCTTATATGGTTGTGAGCCTTCCCTAGCCTTGGCCCACCTCATAACTGCGCTGCACATGTGGCCACTAGGCTCCATGAAGACTGCACCGTCTCTCCATGATCTCTGCATTTACTTTCCACTCCTCCATCATGTGTGCATTTAATGCACCACTCCCTCCATCAATTCATCATTATTTATCCATGATCTTACTTTTATTCCTCCACTATCTCCATGATCTTCCTTATTAATGCTGCATGATCTCCACTCCTTCTTCATTAATAAGCTGCTCCACTATTACATAATGTTGATCTACTGTCTAATTAACCCACATTCACACAACAAAAGTGGATTTTATTCATCTATGGGGTTTATGGGTCCCTCCACCATTTTATTTACTTAACTAAGAAATAAAAGTAAGAACTCTAATATTCCAATTAACCGATGGAAAATTGGGAATATTACAATGTACATACTGTCTATAGGTGTGTTTGTAGTGTGTCTTTTCAGAGATTCCTAAGGTTTCTGTTGATCTCATTTACATTTGGTTTGAAAGTTTCGACATCTCTTGAATCGTACATTGGTTATGTTGATGGTGCTAGTAGTAATCATAACCTATATTCCACAGCATGGGCTATCTTTGCTCCAAATGGAAAACTAGTGAGTATGCAAGGGATTTGCATTGGTCACTTGACTAACAAAATCACCGAGTATAACACAATGGTTGAGCTACTTTCTGATGCTATTTCACATGGTACCCACCATTTATTAATTACACTCGACTCACAACTCGTAGTACTACAACTTGCGAATGTTTATTCAGTTACAAATCTCACCTTCCTTCACATGGTTTTGAGAGTGCATCTTCTAGAAATACATTTAGATTTCATACAATATGAAATTATTTATAGAAATATAAATACATTAGCAAATGCCCTAGCTAATCATGTTTTAGATAGACATTTGCAACGAATGTAAATAAATTTTAAATTCAAATCACATCATATTGAAATCATAATAGGAACTGTTGGATTGATGGGGCCTAGACCCAGATTCAAATATTGTTGCACGAACCAACAAAACCCACTATTACCGGCCTTTTCGGCAATGACCTACTTGCGCAGACCGAAGTATCACCCGAGGCAATATAAGGGGATGCTAGAACCAGGTTTCTGCATCAAGAGAACCAATGGACCATGGCTTTAGGGATTTTATTCCTTTCTATACTTGACAGAGCTTCGCAGAACAAATCTATCAATTATACCATCGTTGTTCAACACATATATTAAACTCACTTGCAGACTGCATGATCTTACTTATTAAAGCATAAAACAATGTAAACAACCATAAATAGAAATTCACTATGCAATTATAGATCAAAACCATTACTTAGAAAATATAACATAAAATACAAGTACAACAAATACATCAACTCAAAACACTGATCTGTCTTCAAAAGTACTTCATTAATGCTTAGATATTTCTCATATAATCAATTCCACCCTACGCACCCAACTGTAGGGTTCTAAGAACTCAATTGCAGACTTCCTAAGTTATTCGCGCACTCAGTTGATGGAGCCTTACTCTAACCCAAAACCACAGAATCAGACTAAAAAAAATGTTACATAGAAGTGCATCTCATCAATTGACTTTCTTATGAATTATATCATAGAATCCTTATATAGTCTTTTACATTACAATACCATGGTTCGAAAACCATGGGTAGAATTCAACGTTCACAAAATATTCCCATCCCTTTACAAAATAAAAGGATTTGAACCACCCCAAATCCCCTAAGACTCAAAATGTACTTTGCGCTATTCACTTCACTCCTTGATCTCTGGAGTCTTTCTCCAACTACTTTCCTCGAGGGGTACCATGTCCAACAACACCCCAACAGAAAACTGTGACTTGTCCCGAGTCACATTGCTGGTGCACCATCGATATTTGATTTGATACCACTCAAGGAATCCTTTAATGGTGGATCTGCTTTGGTGCACTTCTTTTCAAAATCCCAAACTGCGCTAAGCAATGTCTCTATGACTAGCCCGACTGTCTTTTGCTAAAATCCTCTCTAGACCTGGCACAATGCTTGCAACTCCTTTTCCATAGTATGGGATAGTTGACAAGCGTTAGCTTCCCACAAATTCATTCTCGCTGTAATTAGGTGCTCCTTCCTACGAAGCTCATCGACCTGTTCCTATAGTAATTTACCCTCTTGGAGACGAGTATATCTCTACATTGGCGATAAGGTCTTTGCTATGACCTTAATTTGGTCCATCTGCTCTACCTTCTCGCAAAATTCTGCTTCTATATTTTTCACCTTAAGGTCATCCTGTAGTGATGCCCATATATCCATGACATCTTGAAAAATGGTCGCGCACTCTTGGATGGTAGATTCAATCTATTCAGTGGCAGCCTTGAGCTCTGTTGCGCACTGCTCCCAGACCTCTGGTGGAGTGTCAGGCTGCAAGTTGTAGCTCAACTATCTTTATCTGTAGTTTGAGGCATACTTCTTGAACTTGGCTTTGGAGTCCTTTACTATGGTTGCAATCTTGGCCAAATTTTCCTTTGGTGCCACTGCAACCTGAATCTGGAGCTCTGGTAGCTCGCTGCAAGCCTTGGAGATGGCTTCCTCCAACCTCTGTCTATGCGCAATATCAACATCGCACTCTTGTACAACCATCTTCTTTTCTTCAACTATGCTATGTTGTTGTCTCTTAACATCTTGAATGATTAATAAGGCATGTTGTTCTCTTATCTGCAGTTCTTCAGTCATGCCTTTGTGGAACTCATGCAATGTATATAGAAGCAACAAAACAATATTAAGCCTTGTATTATTCCAGTGCAATACCTACTTCATTTGTTCCGTAGTATCAAAAATTAATGTGCCCATAGGGATCGACACTGCATGAGTATCAGTAGTTAGCGCCTGTTCATGCACTACTATGCTTGCACCTATTTGTGCCCCACTTACTTGAGTCATGCTTGCTTGTAGCCCACTCGCTTGACTCACACTCGCCTGAATCGCGCTCGTCTGAACCTACAAGTCTTTTAGGCCCTTATGGACGCCTTCCAACAACTTATTGTACTATTCTTCAATATTAACCCATAGGTGCTCTGTGACATTCTTGACAATATCTACTATTTCGTCGAGGTTCCCCTTAGTGAGGACCATTTATTCTAGGCTGATGGAACTATCAGACTTCACCTTCTTACTTGCAGCGTCCTTCTATGGATGTTGTCTTTTGGTAGTAAATGGGGAGGGGCGGTCAGATGGATCCATAATTGTGTCATCGCCTTGAGAATTGCCCCATCCTGTCTCGAGAATATCTATCTTTGTCCAAAATTTTGCTGCTATCTCTGTACTAGTCACGAATGTAACTTTATTTTACAAATTTTCAATGTCCTTCTTTCCCATATTTAGAGGGGACTTGGCATCGCTCGTTCCTGCCTACTCTATGCCTTTAGTAAGCAGAGTTAACCAATCAATTGGCCATTCACTGATGATGGCTTCAACATATACTTCTTCGACTGGGTACGACAACTTGTACCAGACCCCAGCGAGGTCCTTCTTCACCCGAATATGAATGTGGTTGAAATCTGCTTTAAACTCCATGATCTGCCGGTATTGGTTCACAATAATTGGTGATATTCGAGGCTTTTGGCTAATCATGGTGTGCAGAATCATTTATAATCCAACCCAACAAATTTTGTTTGCCATGACCCTGGTTGGCTCCTTCGAACGCCATAGTAAGGCATATATGGAAGCCTTGCACAGATCTAGGTCCACAATGGAGAATTGTGATTCCTCGGGCTCTCTCAACGCCATAAATGCTATTAATAGCAAGATCCACGTGTAGTGAGAAATTCTTTCCATCTTCTTGAGCTTCTCTACAATCTGCGAGGAACTCACTACATAGATACCTCATGCTCGGTACTCAAGGCTAGATAAGTACTTGCAAAAACAAGGCTTTAAGAGAGGAGTAGACAACAATATATACATAAAAGCCCATGAAAATGAACTCCTGATTGTTGTAGTATATGTTGATGACATTATGTTTGGAATCAACAAAGATGAGCTAGCAAAAGGATTTGCTGAAGAGATGAAATCAAAGTTTGAGATGTCTATGATTGGAGAGCTCACCTTCTACTTAGGACTTTAAATTCAGCAAAAGAACACAGGTACATTCATCTCACAGGAAAAATACTTAAAAGAGATGTTGAAAAAGTTCAAAATGGAAGATTGCAAACCTGTGTCAACCCCCATGATCACTGGATGCAAGCTATGTTCTGATTATGGATCTGCTAATATAGATCAAATACTTTACAGATCCATGATAGGAGATACATTGTACCTAACATCAAGACAGAACATCATATTACTTGATCAAAGAATATTTAGATATCTACAAGGAACTGTACAGTATGGGCTATGGTATCCAAAAGGCAAGAGCTCCACTTTGATAGCATATGTAGATTCAGATTGGGCCAACTGTGTGGATGAAAGGAAAAACACAAGTGGAGGTGCATTCTACTTGGGAAAAAGTCTGGTGGCATGGCTAAGCGAGAAACAAACATCTATCTCTCTATCTACAGTAGAAGCAGAATACATAGCAGTAGCAGCATGTTTCACACAAGTCATGTGGATGAAACAAACCCTCCAAGACATGAAGGTAAGCATTGATGAACCTATCTCTATCAAATGTGATAATACAAGTGAAATAAGTATATCAAAAAGTCCTGTACTTCATTCAAAGACTAAACACATCTCAATCAAGTACCATTTCCTAAGAGAACAAGTAGCACAGAAGGTATTAAAGTTGGAATATATGCCAAAAAAAGAACAAATAGTAGATATGTTCACAAAACCTCTTGCTAGAGAGCCATTCGAATATCTGAGAAACAAACTAGGGGTAGTGTCTTCAGATACTACTCTCTGACAGAAAAAGAAAGCTTCATTCCAGGGGGAGAACAGAAAAGAAGACATCATTCCAGGGGGAGATCAATCGACAAAGAGAGTTACAAAAATGCAAGAGCAACTAAACGGAGCATGAAACAGGTCCTCAAGATCAGAGCAACATGGACGAGATTTAAAAGCACACTGCGAAATGAGCAACCCTTTGCCATTGATGTAAAAGGGGGAGGAAAAGAAAGCAATAGAAGAAAGGGTCCTAAAAGGCAAGCAGAGGAAGTGTATTGCCATCAATGACAAAGGGGGAGACTGTTGGAAATGTTGTCATTGATGGCAAAGGAGATGGCAAAGGAGACAACATAGAAGAGAGAGAAAAAAAGAGGCAGCAAGATGCAGAGAGGGTCGAGAAGCAGCAAAAGAAGCAAGGCAGTAAAATAAGAGGCTGCTGAGATAGAGTACAGAGTACAGTAACACAGTAAAATAGTCATGAACAGGACAGAGGATGCAGAGACAGGGAATACAGAGGCAGAGCCGTGAGATGAAACGGTCGAGCAACAGAGAAAGGTTACATAGAGCACAGTGAAACAGAGACAAAGAATACAGAGACAGAGACAGAGAATAATAGAGGCGGACACAGAGAATAACAGAGACAAAGAATAACATAGGTGAAATAGTAAGGGCGCAGAACCAGGAAAGGAACCGAAATTACACAGTGAAAACCTAATGGAGTCAAGCGTTCAACATATGGAAGCACTGTATTGTAATGTCGAGAACGCAACAGGAAACAGGAGCGAAAGCGGAATTCTTTTAATAAGAGTTAAAAATTATGAGAACTGGAACCCGGAGTCAAGAGCGGAACCATGAGCGTGTACAGTAAATTTGGAGATGAGAAACCAGCGGGTTCAGACTTTTTAAAAGTGGTAAACGGATTTTGAAATAAAAACGCGATATACGTCAGAGTAGGACACGTGTATTTGGGCAGTATTTTAAAACCACGAATTTCACGTCATTTTGAAGCATTAAAACTCGGAGCAATAAAAAACGTGAAATTGCATTCTGTCCGTCGGATCACTGATTTGAACGCGACACTCCACCTGCCGTCGGATGCATGAGGTTTGTTAATATGTGGGCTCGAACATTGTGTGTTGGAGCTGGCCTTATATTTAGGTATGGGTTACATGTATATGGCAAACATATTATTATAAGTGTTTCATGCTACAATATGCTGGTGGTCGATTCATACACCAAAGTAAAACCTCGGTTGAGAAGAGTTGTAACCTGTGGGGCCCGAACATTATAAAGGTTAGCGCTGGGACTTAATCTATGCCAAGTATTATATGAAATCCTGTGTATTATGTGTTTTATGAAAGTTAATAAATAGGCAGAAGGTAAATAACAAAGTAGTGTGGGCCCGAAGGTTATTTTAATTCATAGTTGTAGTATAAAGTCTGAAAGGCCTTCCATATGTGTCGGGGATTATATAAACTGTATTGTGAGTGCAAAGGGATACTGTGGGCCCAAGTATAGTTACATGAAGTTTTGAGTTTAATATGTGGCCTAAAAGTAAGTTACATGTTCGTGAATGCAATACATTATGAAGTGTTGGGTTAATCTTATAAGCCATGGTTGAAAGGCTATAAATGCTTGCGTGTTTAATTAAAGGCATATAAAACATTGTATATGTGGATACAAGTTGCGGTGGGCTCAGTTGGAGTATCGCGTTAATGGTTAGTGATTAACCATTGGAGAAAAGGCTGAATGGTTGAATTGTTTATATATATTAACTGTGTACCTCGACTATGTTGCGGATTGACGAAGAGGTAACCCAAACTTTAGATAGTGCATTATATCATTATAAACAAGGCGAGTTAAAATAACTCTAGAGCCCGAAAGGCTATATTACTACATATATTAATGCTGGGTTTAATTTTGAGTCAAAGACTTAATATAATGTTGAAAGGAGGATATTATATGTGTAGTGTGGGACCCCCTTACAAAAATTCTGAGAATCTTAACCCAAGCTGAAGGATACATAAAGGATGATGCGGCAAAGTGTATATATATATATATATATATATATATATATATATATATATATATATATATATATATATATATATATATATATATATATATATATATATATATATATATATATATATATATATATATGTAACGCTTTATGTACAAGGGACCAAGGTTGTAATATGAAGCATATATATTATTGTGCACAATATTAAAAGAACAAAGGGTTCTATTGTTCGGGCTTAAAACAGACAAAGCAGTATATGGTGGGACCCGAGTCAGGAATCTCATCGGAGAAAAGTATGGCAGCGGAACGTGTTGAAAAAAGTTTCGATTGAGATAGTGGACCCGATTCATTTATAAACGATGAGTCTCATATTTTTTTGAGTTCCGCCACAAAGCGCATCGGAGCAATTCATCGCATCGGAGGTGAAAGAGTAACATACAACTGAAAGTTCCGATTGCGATTAAGCGATTGGATGATAGCCGTCGGATTTGCTGAAGGATGGACGGCGGATATGAGTTGTTTGACTACATGGTGGGGCCTTTGTCAATTGCATCAGAGAACTCCAATTGCATCGGCGCAGTGAAGTGCAATGAACAGTGAACCATCACATCAGAACAAGCCAACACAGTGGAACACGTTAATAAAGCTTGCGATTGCGATCAATCGCAATCGGAAAACTCTGAAGAAGGCTCATCGCATCGGAGCATAAGAAAATTTCGGATGGTGGGCCCAAAAGGGCATTTTATGTATTAAAGGGTCTTTTATTATGGCTCCGAGAGGCATTTGCATCATATTGAACAGGTAGTTTATGTGTTAAAAACGAATTTATTATTACGCCGAGAGTTGAATGGCGTTATATAAAAAGCGTTGTTACATATATGCAACAGTTACACCACGACAGTGAACAAGAGAGCAAGAAGAGCCGAAAAAGACAGACACAGTCACAGAAAAGACAAACACACGGTGATCCAAAACTGAATGGGTTGATTTGTAATCCACATTGTAACTGAATTTATACGTTTTTTGTTGGTTTATATTGTTTGTGATGCACTGGCAAGTCTCCGTAGGAAATAAAACTCCACTGTAAAATTGAAATTTGTATAAATTGCTGAGATTTTCTGAATGAGCTGGAAAAATAAGTGAGGAGGCAGAATTCAAAGAGTTAGGGCTATTCACTTTGAATTCCCTGTGAAATACGAACTGTTATGAGGCAAACTATATAAATCATGTCACATTGATATGCAGAGAGAGGTTAGAGAATGCAGAGTATGAAGAATTGTGGCAGAGAAGATAAGAAAAAGAGGAGCAGAAAGAGATGCTATAGAACAAAGTTGATATCCGAGGTAAATCATCAAATATTTTCTTTTGATTGAATGAGGAAGTTGGAGCTTCCCTATCAAGTTGAAGCTTGATAGATGTCAGTTGTAGCTGAATGAGGTTGGAGCCTCCTGTGGGTTGGTGCCTGCAGAAAATCAGTGGTGAGAGGGAGTTGGAGCTCGCCTTTGCATCACAACAATAATAAGATGTGGTTTTCTCCCTTTATGGGTTTCCACTTATATCTGATGTCTCTCTGTGTGTTTCCTATGTGTTGATATGTTCTACTCAATCTGCTTAATGCTTGCTACTCTCATAATAAGCTTGGTGTAACATTATCTTAATACTTATTGCTTCATATTAAGACTGTTCACATATTAAGTTGGTTATAAAATTAAGTTGTAAATAAGCTTAATGAAAAGTTTTAAAAAGCTCATGTATGTGTTAAACTGATTCACCCCCCCCTCCCCCCTCTCAGTTTAACTAAGGATTCAACAATTGGTATCAGAGACGGTTCCTTTTGGACCAGTTTAACAACTGAAAGGAGATCCTAGGTCCCTAGGGTGGCTAGTCAAGACGGAAGCTCAACCAATAAAGCCCATTTTTTCACCGGTGCTAATTATGCCTTTTGGAAAATCAGAATGAGAGCATACATAATGTCTCTAGGAATATAATTTTTGGTTGCTATGGAATTTCGATATGCCCCAAAGGCAACTGAATCAAAGAAAGAAGCTAAACAAGATTTTGTAGCCAATGCAAAGGCCATGAATGAAATCCTAAATGGACTGTGTGAGGCAGAATGTATCAAAGTAATGCACAACAAGACTGCCAAAGAGATGTGGGACACTCTAGATAACATCCATGAGGGAGACAAGAAGGTGAAGACTGCCAAACTTCAAGTCTATAGAGCCCAATTTGAAAATTTAAAAAAGAATGATGATGAAGATATTTCCAGCTTCTTTTTAAGGGTTGCAGAAATAGTAAATAACATGAAAGCTCTAGGGGAAACCATAAAATAAGCTGTGATTGTTTAAAATATTTTGAGATCTCTTCCACCCATCTTTAACCCCAAGGTTTCCGCCATAGAAGAAACAGCTGATTGGGAAACCTTGACCATGAACCAGTTACCTGGAAATATAACAACCTATAAGATGAGACTCCCATAGAAGAAGCCAAGTGCGAGGGAGGAAACTTTTAAAAAGAAAATAAGAAAGAAGAAAAGGAAGATATATGCTCCTGCTCTGATGAAGAAGAGGTCAAATTTGTCAAGAAACTGGATAGAGGCTTAGGTAAATATAAAGGTAAACTTCCATTCAAATGATTTAACTATGGAAGAGTTGGACACTATGCTGCTAAGTGTTCTCATAAGAAAGTGTTGAAGCCCCGAAAATCGGGTCTTACAACAAGGGGGATACCCACCCAGTCCAGACCTTGGTTAGTAGCTCCTTTTTCGTTTGGTGTAGTGGGTCCAACTGGGGATAATGGGACCAGTTTCCCAATATGTGTGTGTGTGTTGAGAATAGATATTTCCTTTCTAAAATGGTTCCTAAATGCTTTTATTCTATTTCTAATCTAATCATATGCAAATTGTATTCTAATTTAAACAGAAATATCTAATTCTAAACTAACTCGAGATGTAATCTTTCTATTTATGCGATCTAAAATGATTTCGAATAACAATCGATAATAAAGATCATTCAACTGTTATAAGAAAAGAATTCAATAAAGATAAACCATTTCATATAAAAAGTTAGATGAAACAGTTGTGAAAAACATATCGCATAATAAGTTATTCATACATTAAGCGTAAATAAATAGCTATCACCATACAAAAGTGCCAAATGATAACTTAAGCATTAAAACATCAATATATAAACAACTGAACATAAATATTACTTTAACACAGAAGCAGAAATAGTTAAGAGATAAAAGTACCATTTATCACTGGTTCTACTCATGAGCTAGAAGCAATAATGATTTATCTCTTCTTAATCCGACATCTACTAAGAGTACAGAAATTCAACATCAGTAGCAGATATTAGACACAGATATCAATAAATCTCGTTCCATTCATTCATCAAAACCTCGTCTGAGGGTGTAGAAGTGCATGTTCTGAGGACAAGTTTTTGACAAATTTCACGACCCTTATCTAAATGCATGAGAAGGGATTAAATACTACTAACTAAATCTAAAAATAGTTTATTACAAAAATTTAGGATTTGGTTTGAATGACCATCCTTTTTCTAGGCAAAAAATAAAGTAAAACTAAAACTAAATCTAAAATTAAAAACTATCAACTAACTACTTATGAATCTGATCTTTGAATTTGCAAGCATCCAGCATTGATTTGAGAAGAGGAGGCTGGCCGACTTCAGATTTTAATTGTCCCGAAAAAACGGAATCGACAAGTGTTGGCGCGATCTTCTCAGCAGAATTAATAATGCAATTAAGAGCACTGCATTGACTGTGTGGTTTTACCAGATATGTTCAGTAAGAGTCCCAATTTAACTTTGTCAATCCTTGAATTGATTTTGCCTTTTCTTCAGTTTTCTGTTTCCACTCTGTTTGCAATTGCTATGCTTGTGGTAGGTATCCTGGAATAGTTTCTGAAATCAAATTAACTTTGTGCAAATTTTCATTTACACAATCAGTAATGTTGCTTGCTGCTGTAGCTGCTTCCTCTGCTGCTTTTTCTGCCTCTCTGATCTGTGCATCCCAATTATTGAAGAGCATTTCTTTATGACTGTCATTGATGATTGGTGCTCCTACTCTTTTTCCTTCCTCTGTCTTTTGCCATGCCAAATAATTAGTAACTCTTTCATTAGTTAAATCATAATCATGTCGTAATTCTACGACATGATTAGTGATTTTATCACTTTCTTGACAAAAAGAGTTCCATTGTGAGATTTTCTGGCACAATATATCTTGTTGTTGCAGTAGTTGATTATTCAAAGAAATAGACTCTGAGATAAACTCCGTAAGCTTGGGGTCATCTTTATGCATCTCTTGGATAATCTATATTTGTTTCTCTTTTTCGGCCAAACTTTTCTGATATCCGATTTGCATTTGTTGAAACTCTTGCTGTAACTTTTCAAGTTTTATCTGTGCTTCACTGTTAGCATGAGCTTGCTGCAATTGTTGTTGCAGAACTTGTATTTGATCTTCTTTTTCGTTCAATAATAGTCTTACCTCAGATGCTTTTTCAATAGTTGCAGAGGCATAAGCTCCTGTAATCTAGGATAATCTAGTAATATTTTCAGTTGGATCCGTAGTAGGATCTTTCCATAAAACATCTAATTGTTCTGCATCAGTAGAGAGAACAATTTCTAATTTCCTATTCTTCCTTTTCTTTCTTACTAATTCTTTATGTTGTGGACTATAGAATATATCCAGAGGAGGAATTTCCTCTATTTTAAGTACAACCTCAGAGGAGGGAGTAATGGGTATATGTTCTGTTTCTGTGACATTGCCACTTATTCCTATGATTAAACCTTTTGTTGTCTGTACAGGAGTTTGTATGTTCTGTCCTTCAACATTAATCAAATCATTAAATGTTTCCCATTCTTTATCTAACTGAGTGCTGACGGATGGTTGCTGTACATTGAGAGGTGGAAGATTCGACTATGGAGTGGTTGAAGTCTGTTGTTGTGAAAGCTCTTTTGATTGCGCTGTATCCTTCACTGAGCCTTCACTTTTATCCTGATCATTATTAGACTTTTTAGAACGTTCAGAATTTTCTTTGCCAGACTTTGACTTAGACATTTCTATATCTGAGCTGCCACTGACACTAACACTAGGAGTTGGTTCCCTTGCGGGTTCCAATCGCAAATTATCCAAAGGGATAGTGGCTAATCTTCTTTCTCTGTACATTTTAAATTCTTGAAATTCTTCTGGGGAAAACCGTGTTTGAGCTAAATACAAAATCTCTTTAAATGAACATTTTTCTTGGAACATATCATCAAAAAGATCTTCTTCTCTAGAAAATACTCTTACCTTGACTGCAGTGGTGAAATCCTTAACAACATCATACGGGTCGAAAATCCTTCTTGAAAACTTGAACAATTGTAAACATGTAATATTGTTTACTTCCTTAAATGCATGACCAACATCAAATAATGAAAATGCTCTGCAGGCTACAAGAAATTGTGGCCAGATGGCTTTCTTTTTATCCTTTAATTCTTTTGTCAAACCTCCCTCTCCACAGGTTTGATATGCAATTTACCGAGCTATGAGTTTATCCGGAACATACAAGGGTAAAACATGAGGAGAAGCAAAGCTTCCAAAAACCCTAACATAGGTAAACAATTCTTCACCAAACCATCTTGCGACAGGGAGAATGTCTACTTCTGCTTCAGGGGAGAACCTTGGAGCATCCTTATTATACAACACTCTGTACAGAGGCAACATTATGCCATGGAAAATTTTGTAAAAATGAGGAATGAACTTTGATTCCCACAACTCTTTGTGATAGACATGAATGGGCAAGGGATCATGAATTGTCCATTGCCAACCCATTAAAGGGAACTTAGAAACAAAGCAGATTGAATCCATAACATAGGCAGATAGATAAAAAGGAGGATAAATCCTTTGAGAGACAAACATGAGACCGGTACTGAAAAATAGAGGAAGGAAGTGCCTAATATTTTAGCCCACCACAATGGCATTAACAACAACATTCAATAAGTGGTTATCTGTGCAAAAAATTATTAATGTCAAAGCCTTCCAAAAAGCTCATAGCAGCACAAACAGCAGCAAAATATGTGAGTAAGTGAGCAGTTCAACTCGTACACAATGTGTTTATCTTTCTTCATGGTTCATCCTTTCCGGACCATTCTTGGTGTATTCGCTTAAATTTTGCATTTTCTTTGGAAAATTTTCCATAAATTGCTTGTTGTAAGTTTCCTCGAGGCTCCCGCAGAAATGTGATAGAGCGCGCAAATCTTTCCGGAGTAAATGACCCGATGAGCCTTTAATTGAGTTCTAAATTTCTGTTCCGTAATATCACATTCAAACACCCATTTTACCATGTCTGTATATGGAATAATTCTAGGTTTTGCTGCTATCCGGTGCAAAAATAAACAAGCCAACTCTGTAAGAGACGCTTCAGAAGAATTACTTGAGCCTGCGGTAGCCGCAACATCCATTACTCTTGGGTTTTCTTCTTCAAGAAAATTAAACATACTCTCCCAAGTGGTGATGCCAGTGTCTTTGTTGCAAGCAGTGTCTGCGTACAAGGATGCCATCTCTTTATTTTCAGAACTCGGAGCTTTCTCTTTGTTTCCCATAAAACTCTGAATATTGCTTTGTATAGTCTCCTGTTCTTCGCGCCTGCGGTTTTACGAATTAAGTAAGAATAATGATATGAGAAAGGTGATGGGATAGTTTTAAATGCTGAAGGCATATGAAATATATTATTTGAACGTGAAATAACATTTCAATCAAAACAAAATCCTTTTCATTAATAATTGACAATCCATTCATTAATTTGACATCAAAGCGCATAACGGATATCGATTTATGGAAATATTTTCTTCGTACAACGAGCTTTTTAAGAATCTGCGATAATGCGATCTGCGATTTGCTTTGCAATATCGCAAAATCGCAATATCGCAAATCGCAACTTCGCAAAATCGCAATATCACAAATCGCAACTTTCGCAAATCGCAATCAGTAACATCGTGAAATCGCAATATCGCGACATCGCAATATCGTGAAATATAACATATGAAAAATATCCGTTAATATATTTTCTGCGATATGCGATTTGCGATAAATATTTTAATGCATAGTTTTTGGATCGCGCTATCGCAATTTAGAAGATTCTGTTTTGCAAAAGATATCTTTTACTTTTTTGCGATGGATGCGATATTTTCTTCAAAGAAAGGTTTTATTTTAATCTATCATAAACTTAAGTTTATTTAAAGATTTTCCAAAGAATTTTCTTAAGTTAATGATAGTAAGTTTTATTGAAAATGAAAACAAACACCAATAAATTTTTTGGATTTTTAAACTAAGGGTCCCCACTTATTTAGTATTATTACTAATACTAAATAAGAAGGGGGGTTGTTGCTGGCCACAACAATTGGCGATTCACTTGGAAGAACCAGTTATCTCTGCTTTTCTTTTGGATTTTCTAAACTTTTCAAAACAGAAAATTTTCCAGAAAATCAAACTTTATTATAAAAAGACAAAGTACATTATGCTTTAATCTATAAATGATATTTCATTTCTTCTATGTTCAACTTTGACTATTCGCTTCCTCAAGCTAGTCCTTGTATCTACATCAGTCATTACTTAGTTTATAAAAATAAAAACAAAATGCTTCTATGTAAATCAGTTTTAAATATGCTCATTTTTCGTAGGTAGAGCCACTGCTGCCACCAAGCGTCTATAGCCTCGACAGGGTTACCTGTTACCTAGCAATGATCCTGTGTTCCACTTAGAGAAATATACAATTTTCAAAGAGAAATCCATATTCGCACTTATTGTTTTCATTTTCTTTTTACCCTTAAAGAACAATGTCTTGGTTTGGTAGCCAATTTATGACAGTGCCATTCACTTGATTTATAACTTTGCTGAACAAGCTGGCTCGTGATGAGACCCCTTGCCTTTTGATTGCAATAATCTTAATTCATTGCCCTGTTGTGGTATGCAGTATTGGCAAAGTCAGCAAGCTATAATATCTATGATCATGATAAGTCGGCTCGTGATGAGACCTCTTACTCTTTAAGTTAAAAGTGTATCATTGGATTATTCCCTGAACATTGTAATTTTCTAAGTGGGGAGGAAGTCATTGTTTCCTTAAGATAGCTCTGGATGACAATGATAGAGTTTTTTGGAAAGAAATTTTCTACAGAGAATCTTCATTTTGTTATAGATACCTTTCATTTAACTGATACAAAACATCTTCCTGCCAGAGGTCGATTTTTATCAAAATTTACAAAGTTGAAACTAGTATCATTTCTAGACTAAAGCTTTTAACTGTATCTTTGAATAATAATGATCAATATTCTAAAAGAATTCTATTTATATAAGTGAAGAAATAAAATCTAAAACAGAGAATTTGTATCTTTTTCATGAATTCAAAATGTAACCGTTAACAAATGGTTTTATTAAAATAAAGAAAACTAATATACAAAATAGAAGAATAATCTCCTATGGAAAATATTTTTTGAGGATCTGTCCATTAACAGGTAAAGACTCTCTTTTTCCTGTTAAATATTGTAACATAAAAGTAGATGGACCTAAGATCTCTGCAATTTGGAAAGGACCAAGCCACATTCATTGAAATTTCGTATGTTTTCCTTTTTCCTCATGAGCCTTGTCCCATGTTAAAACTAGATCTCCTATCTGAAAATCATTTCTGGTTATCATGTTTGAATCAAAAGAAGCTTTAACTAATGCTTGATGATGAACATGAGTTACTTTGGCCTTTTCTCATTGTTCTTCTAGCTTAATTATTTCCATCTGCCTTAGTTGTAAAGAAGAAGTTGGTTCTTCATCAATATATTGGACTAAAGCTAAAGAAGGGATCGTTAGATGAGTTGGAAGAACCACTTCTCTCCCATAAACTAAATTAAAGGGAGAAGTGCCAATAGAAGCCTTCTGCGTTATTCGATCTGCCCATAAAGCATATATTAAATATTTATGCCAATTTTTATGATTTTGATCAATGGTTCGCTTAATGATTCTGATTAAGTTTTTATTCATGGATTTAGCTAACCCATTTCCCTATGGATAATAATTGGCAGAATATTTAAGTTTGAAACCTCTCTTGAGTGCAAATTCAGTCATAGCATTACCAGAAAAATATGATGCATTATCAAACATTAAAGTAGAAGGTAAACCAAACCTGGTGATTATGAACTGATCTATAAACTCGATGATATGTTCAGCATTAGCAGTCTTGAGAGGGACTTCTTCTACCCATTTCGTAAAATAATCAGTTGCTGTAATGATATACCTATGTTGTTTAGAAGAGTGAGGAACGATCTCACCTATTATGTCCAATCCCCATTGATCAAAAGGCTGATCAATGTTGACTGGTTGTAATGGTAATGATGGTTTCTTTTGTCTTCCAGCTGTAGTTTGAAAAATTTGAAATTTCCTTGCGTAGCTATGTGAATATTTCAATAATGTGGGCCAGTAATAGCCTGCGCGGAGGATTTTATGTGCAGCTGCATCTCCAGCATAATGTCCACCTGCTGGCCCATCATGAAGTTCCTGCAAGACTTTTTCAGCTTCAGATTTCTCAAGACATCTAAGAAGAACAGAATCATAATTCATCTTAAAAAGAACATCATTCACAAGCTGATATTGTTTAGCCTTCAACCTTAAAGCTCTTTTCTTGGTGTGATCGAGATTTGGAGGAGCATATCCATTCTTCAGATAAAATATGATATCAGCATATAATGATTCAACATCGTTTAGGCTTACCTCATATGTTTGTATCTCTTCAGATGGTTTTTCAGAAATAAGCGATGCTCCAGCTAGTATTTTTCAAAAGCCTTGACCTCTTACAATACTTTTCGGTTTGATTTCTACATCATATTCTTGTAAGGCAGTAACCCAATTGGCTCTTTTCTCACCCACATCTTTTTGGACTAAAAGATTTCTTACCGCTGAAAACGGTACTATGATTTTTGTATGGGTTTTAAGTAGAAAGGGTCTGAAATATTTAATTGCTTTGAAAACAACATAAGCTTGTTTCTCCACATCTGAATAATTCAACTCAGCTCCCTGTAAATTTGAACTGAAAAAAGCAATTGGAGCTTCTGCTTTGTCTTGATTTGCTTGAGTGAGTATTACAGCATAAGATTTATCAGAGGCAAATGTATACAAAATAAAAGGATTGGAAAAATTTGGAGTTGCTAAAGATGGAGCATTAATAATTGCTTGTTTGATCAAATTGAATGCCTCATATTCATCTTTGCCCCATTTGAAGTTTGAATTCTTTTTAATCATTACTTGTAAAGGAGATACAATTCTCGAAAAATCTGGCACAAATCTCTTTACAAAATTAATCTGGCCAAGAAAAGATTGCATAGCTTTCTTGTTGTGAGGTAAGGGTATTTCAGAAATTTCTTTGATTCTATCAGGATCAATATGAATTCCAGATTTTGATACTATGAATCCAAGAAGTTTTCCTTTACTTAATGCAAAAAAATATTTTTTCAGATTAAGTGAAATCTCATAACTTTGACAACGTTGGAAGATCTACTTCAAATCTCTAAGATGATTGCTTCGTTTTTTGGAATATACAGTTATATCATCCAAGTAAATTACCACTGATTTGTTAACTAATCCCTTGAAAGCAATGTCCATAGCTCTCTGAAATGTGGCACCAGCGTTGATCAGACCAAAAGGCATCTTTTGATATGCGTAAGTGCCCCATTTGGTTCTGAATGTAGTTTTCAATTGATCATCAAGAGGGACCAACACTTGATTGTATCCAGAGAAACCATCTAAGAAAGACATTAATTTTGATCCTGCAACTGCCTGTAATATTTGCTCCATAGGAGGCAAAGGAAAATTATCTTTTTGGCAGGCTTTATTAAGATTTCGAAAGTCAATGCAAATTCTAATGTCTCCGTTCTTCTTTCTAACAGGAACCATATTGGAAACCCATTTAGAATGTCAAACGGGAAAAATAATCTTGGCTTTCAATAACTTATTGAGTTCAGATTTGATTTTGTTTTCTAGATTGGGGTGGATCTTTCTCAACTTCTGTTGGACAGGTTTTTCATCATTGATCATTGGGATAGTATGTTGGATGATAGAAGTGTCATAAGTTTTGAGTTCATCGTAGTTCCAAGCAAAGACACTTTTATATTGTTTCAAAAGACGAACATACGCTAATTTTTCTTCAGGAGCTAGGCCAAGGCCTAGGTTGATATTTTGTGGTTTGGCATCAGTTCCTAGATTTACTAATTCATAATTCAAAGTTGAACTTTGCAGTTTTGAATTGGTAGATCTTTTAAATCGATCTTTCAAATCATAAAGGTCTTCTAACTTGACTACTGATTTCGGCATAGCATTATTGGTGCTATTTTGGAGCATTTGTCTGTCATGTTGGTCTTCATCAATTATCTTATTGGTGTAAGATCCTTCAGATGTGAGAAAATTTACAATATCAGGATCATCATTGAAAATCCTCCAATTGGTAACGTTATCAGGAATCGAGGGTCTAAAGATTAATTCGATTGAAAATCAATCAGGACTAAAGTCTTCTGCAGGAATGAGCTTGGAAGCTACATTAGCTAGGAGGTCTGAACTAGCATTCTGAATTCTGGGAATTGATGAAATATTAAACACTATAAAGTGTTCAGTCAGATCTTGGACTAAAGATTGATAATGATTTAAATGACCTGATAAACAATGTATAGTATTGCGTACCTGTTTAATTACAATTTCTGAATCTCCGAAAACTTGTAGATGTTTGATGTCTAATCCAATTTATTTGTATAATCCTTGGACTAAAGCCTCGTATTCTGCGGTGTTATTAGTGCAATCAAACTCAAGTCTACAAGTTAACATAATTTTGTTTCCCTCTGGACTACCAAAACGCATCCTTCTCCTGCTCCTTCATTAGACTTAGAACCATCAAAAAATTATTTCCAAAATAAAGATTTATTTACAGGGGTATCTACAAAATTAATACATTTAGAACTATCTGTTTGAGAAAAAATTTCTATTTGAGATAAAACAAAATGTTCTAAATAAGGTGAAGTATGAGCATTGAAATTTCCTAAGAAAGAATCAACTGAATAATTGCCAATGATATTACTGTTGTATGCAACTGGTTCATTCTCTCCTTCAAGTTCTGTTACTATGTATTTCTGATGTTTTTCTCGTTCAACCTTTATCTGATTTGGTTTACCATTGTAAGGAAGCCACATATGCGACCAATTAGTTGCAAAATATCCATGAAGTTTTTCTGACCAATCTCTGCTAAGAATTAAGCCATAAAATTCTGGAATATCTGCAACTAAAATATCAATAACTTGACATACCTTTGGATTCAATGACAGCCTTATAGTAACCTGATTTAATTCGCCAATCACTTCCACTTGCGATCAATCTAACTGAACTATGCGTACAACAGATTTTTGTGGTTGAATGTTTAACTTTGCACATATTGATTTTGGTAGAATATTAGATGAAGCTCCAAAATCCACTAAACAATTATGCAATTTTTTATTGAAAACTTCATAAGTAAGAAGAAATGGAGGAGTATGAGATCTTGACCTTCCTCCAATTAAAGCGATATTTTCTAGATCAACTTTACTGATCGCATTAGCTGGAGGTCTTCCCATCTCATTGGAAGCTTGAGAAATCACAGGATCAGGCAAAGGTTTTTCTGGTACAGCATGTAATTCTTTCAAAAGTACCTTTTGTTGGTGTTTTAACTTGCTCAATTCATAAAAAGTGATGTTAGCGCTAGTCTTCTTCATGTCTTCTATGATATTATACTCCATTTCATCTGGAACAATCAGTGTTCTTGATGGAGTTGATGAATCTGTCTGGACTGGGCTGGTTTGAGTTGCTTTAGATGTCGTTTTCTTGGGTGCAACTTTATCCTTAGTCAATGAGCTTGCGCTCTTTGACTTAGGAGTAGGTTGAGGAGGATCAAGTTGATTTCTACTTCGAGTGCTAACCGGGGATGCTTCTTGATCTTCCTCATCTGGGAGGATGAAATCCCACATACCTTGTACTTCTACGACTTCTTCTTCATCAGTAGTTTCCTCAGTAGCAGTTTCCTCTTCTTCTTCTTCCGATTCAACATTAGTAATGGCATTTGGTGGCTTTGAATCAGTTGAAGGGTTTCTTCTAAAAGGCTTGAAAGATTTTTTAGAAGATGTTTCTGCCACTTGTTTCTTAATGTCAACCATTTCGTTAGACATGGTTTTCAAAACTTTCTGCAATCCTTCTAAATCAAATGGATCTTTTGGTTGTTTTTTCTTGGGATCTTCCTTAAAAGTGACCTTCTTGGATTTTCGTTCTTCTATCGCATTTTTCTTATCTAGGGCTATGATACGTTTCTCTACTGCTATTGCTTCCTTCATATTTTCTGCTAAAGTTGTTTTGTTAGCCCTATCAACAAAGATTGCTATGTTTGATGGTAAAGCAGAAATGTACCATTCACTTCGCACTTCTTCACTAGGCTTGGAAGCAGTAGGAATTTTGTTTAACAATTTATTGAAACGTGAATTAAAATCCTTGACAATTTCTTTTGAATCAGCTCTAAGATTAGACAGATCATTGATCAATGTCGTTGTAGACCTGTCATCACCAAATTTAGTCAAAAATTGATCTTGAAAGATATCCCAACTAGTGATGGATCCAGATGGTAATGAGAAATACCATGATCCAGCTGCTCCTTGTAGAGTATAAGGGAAAAGTCGGACAACAACATCTTCATTAATAACTCCATTGAGATTTATGGACAACATAAAATTGTTTATATGTTCTTCTGCTAGCATGTCTGCTTCAGGATTAAACTTAGGCAGCCATTTTTCAGGATGGGCTGGTAATTGACTCAAGGGTGCAGGCATTAAGACTGCCCCTGGATTATTCCATGGCATTTGGGCCATCGCTGAACTACTAACAGAGGAAAGTGTAGAAGATGATGTCTGTGATTGGGAAGATGAGGATATTATAATTATAGATGATTGAGAAGGTGATGTGGAAGTTCTAGTGGAGTGAGGGACAATAGTCTGAAGTGGAGGGGTGGATGGTTGACTTCGCGGTGAAGAGGTTGAGATGGATGATGATGATGAAAGAGTCTCGCTATCAGACCCTTTAGGTGATTTCCTTGCTCTTTTCCTTGTAGGTAAAGGTAATTTAGTTGGCTGAATGCCAAGCTTCTCACTCTGTAATCTGGTAAGAGGATGAGCAGGGTTATATTGCGAAGTCACACTGCCTTGAGATTTATCAGATCTTTGAGGTGATATTGAAAATCGCTGAAGTTTATGAATCAAAGATTCAACTTCAGGAGGTTCAATAGAAGATTCTTCTGAAAAGTCAAGGTTTGTAGCAGTGTCTTTTCTTCTTTCGACTTCTAGCTCTAGATTTAAAATTTCTGAGTGCGATGGAGAAGTCGGGGGAGATGGTGAGGGTGATTTACTCTCAAAATGGTATTTAGATTTAGATTTACTTGCCATTCATAGTTCGTGGCCCTCCTTCTAGTGCCAAATATGTTGAAGCCCCGAAAATCGAGTCTTACAACAAGGGGGATACCCACCCGGTCCGGACCTTGGTTAGCAGCTCCTTTTCCGTTTGGTGTAGTGGGTCCGACTGGGGATAATGGGACCAGTTTCCCAATATGTGTGTGTGTGTTGAGAATAGATATTTCCTTTCTAAAAAGGTTCCTAAGTGAAATGCTTTTATTCTATTTCTAATCTAATCATATGCAAATTGTATTCTAATTTTAAATGAAATATCTAATTCTAAACTAACACGGGATGTAATCTTTATTTATCGTCTAAAATGATTTCGAATAACAATCGATAATAAAGATCATTCAACTGTTATGAGAAAAGAATTCAATAAAGATAAACCACTTCATATAAAAAGTTAAATGAAACAGTTATGAAAAACATATCGCATAATAAGCTATTCATACATTAAGCATAAATAAATAGCTATCACCGTACAAAAGTGCCAAATGATAACTTAAGCATTCAAGCATCAATATATAAATAACTGAACATAAATATCACTTTTAACACAGAAGCAGAAATAGTTAAGAGATAAAAGTACCATTTATAACTGGTTCTACTCATGAGCTAGAAGCAATAATGACTTATATCTTCTTAATCCAACATCTACTAAGAGTACAGAAATGCAACATCAGTAGTAGATATTAGACATAGATATCAATAAATCTCATTCCATTCATTCATCAAAACCTCCTCTGAGGGTGCAGAAGTGCATGTTCTGAGGACAAGTTTTTGACAAATTTCAGGACCCTTCTCTAAATGCATGAGAAGGGTTTAAATACCACTAACTAAATCTAATTATAGTTTATTAAAAAAATTTAGGATTCGGTTTAAATGACCGTCCTTTTTCTAGGAAAAAAATAAAGTAAAACTAAAACTAAATCTAAAATTAAAAACTATCAACTAACTACTTATGAATCTGATCTTTGAATTTGCAAGCATCCAGCATTCATTTGAGAAGAGGAGGCTGGCCGACTTCAGATTTTAATTGTCTTGAAAAAATGGAATCGACAAGTGTTGGCGTGATCTTCTTAGTAGAATTAATGATGCAATTAAGAGCACTGCATTGACTGTGTGGTTTTACCAGATATGTCCAGTAAGAATCCCAATTTAACTTTGTCAATCCTTGAATTGATTTTTCCTTTTCCTCAGTTTTCTGTTTCCACTCTGTTTGCAATTGTTGGGCTTGTGGTAGGTATCCTGGAATAGTTTCTGAAATCAAATTAACTTTGTGCAAATTTTCATTTACACAATCAGTCATGTTACTTGCTGCTGTAGCTTCTTCCTCTGTTGCTTTTTCTGCCTATCTGATCTGTGCATCCCAATTATTGAAGAGCATTTCTTTATGACCGTCATTGATAATTGGTGCTCCTGCTCTTTTTCCTTCCTCTGAATTTTTCCATGCCAAATAATTAGTAACTCTTTCATTAGTTAAATCATAATCATGTCGTAATTCTACGACATGATTAGTGATTTTATCACTTTCTTGACAAAAAGAGTTCCATTGTGAGATTTTCTAGCATAATATATCTTGTTGTTGCAGTAGTTTACTATTCAAAGAAATAGACTCCGAGATAAACTCTGTAAGCTTGGGGTCATCTTTATGCATCTCTTGGATAATCTGTATTTGTTTCTCTTTTTCGGCCACTTTTCTGATATCCGATTTGCATTTGTTGAAACTCTTGCTGTAACTTTTCAAATTGTATCTGTGCTTCACTGTTAGCATGGGCTTGTTGCAATTGTTGTTGCATAACTTGTATTTGATCTTCTTTTTCATTCAATAATAGTTGTACCTCAGATGCTTTGTCGATGGTTGCGGAGGCGTAAGCTCCTGTAATCTGAGATAATTTAGTAATATTTTCAGTTGGATCCGTAGTAGGATCTTTTCATAAAACATCCAATTGTTCTGCATCAGTAGAGAGAACACTTTCTAATTTCCTTTTTTTTCTTTGCTTCCTTACTACTGATTTATGTTGTGGACTATAGAATATATCCAGAGGAGGAATTTCCTCTATTTTAAGTATAAGCTCAGAGGAGGGAGTAATGGGTATATGTTCTGTTTTTGTGACATTGCCACTTATTCCTGTGATTAAACCTTTTGTTGTCTGTACAGGAGTTTGTATGTTCTGTCCTTCAACATTAATCAAATCATTGAATGTTTCCCATTATTTATCTAACTGAGTGCTGACGGATGGTTGCTGTACATTGAGAGGTGGAAGGTTCAACTGTGGAGTGGTTGAAGTCTATTGTTGTGAAAGCTCTTTTGATTGAGCTGTATCCTTCACTGAGCCTTCACTTTTATCCTGATCATTATTAGAATTTTTAGAACGTTCAGAAGTTTCTTTGCCAGACTTTGACTTAGACCTTTCTATTTCTGAGCTGCCACTGAGACTGACACTAGGAGTTGGTTCCCTTCCAGCTTCCAATCGCAAATTATCCAAAGGGATAGTGGTTAATCTTCTTTCTCTGTACATTTTAAATTCTTGAAATTCTTCTGGGGAAAACCGTGTTTGAGCTAAATGCAAAATTTCTTTAAATGAACATTTTTCTTGAAACATATCATCAAAAAGATCTTCTTCTCCAGAAAATACTCTTACTTTGACTGCAGTGGTGAAATCCTTGACAACATCATATGGATCAAATAGCCTTCTCGGAAACTTAAACAATTTTAAACATGTAATATTGTTTACTTCCTTAAACGCATGACCAACATCAAATAATGAAAATGCTCCGCAGGATACAGGAAATTGTGGCCAGATGGCCTTCTTTTTATCTTTTAATTCTTTTGTCAAACCTCCCTCTCCACAGGTTTGATATGCAATTTCCCGAGCTACGAGTTTATCCGGAACATACAAGGGTAAAACATGAGGATAAGAAAAACTTTCAAAAACCCTCACATAGGTAAACAATTCTTCTCCAAACCATCTTGCGACAGGGAGAATGTCTACTTCTGCTTCAGGGGAGAACCTTGGAGCATCCTTATTATACAACACTCTGTACAGAGGCAACATTATGCCATGGCAAATTTTGTAAAAATGAGGAATGAACTTTGATTCCCACAATTCTTTGTGATAAACGTGAATGGGTAGGGGATCTTGAATTGTCCATTGCCAACCCATTAAAGGGAACTTAGAAACAAAGCAGATTGAATCCATAACATAAGCAGATAGATAAAAAGGAGGATAAATCCTCTGAGAGACAGTCCGTTTAGACCGGTAATTGAAAATAGCCGTGGCTAAGTTATCAGACAATATTTTAGCCCAGTCCACAATGGTAGCGTTAACAACAACATTCAATAAGGGAAGCCATTCAGGAAAAAACTTATTAATGTCAGGCTTTCCAAAAAGCCTACATAGCATAGCAGCAACAAAACAATATGGAGAAGTGAGTGAACCAATATTGTACATACCATGTTTATCTTTCTTCAGTGGTTCATCTCTTCTATACCATTCCTTGGTGCATTCTGCCAAATTTGCATTTTCCTTGGAAAATTTCTCCATAGATTGTTTGTTGTAAGTTGCCTGAGGCTCTAGAAAATGATACATAAGCCTCAAATATTCTGGAGTAAATGACCAGAATGAGCTCTTGACCTTGAGTTCTAAACTGCCTGTTCGTAATATCAGTGCTATCCAACACCCATTTTACCATGTCTGTATATGGAAGAATTCTAGGTCTTGCTGCTATCCGGTGCAAAAATGAACAAGCCAACTTTGTAAGAGATGCTTCAGAAGAATTACTTGAGCCTGCAGTAGCCGCAACATCCATTACTCTTGGGTTTTCTTCTTCAAGCAAATTAAACATACTCTCCCAAGTGGTGATACCAGCGTCTTTGTTGCAAGCAGTGTCTGCGTACAAGGATGCCATCTCTTTATTTTCAGAACTCGGAGCTTTCTCTTTCTTTCCCATAATACTCTGAATATTGCTTTGTATAGTCTCTTGTTCTTCACGCCTGCGGTTTTATGAATTAAGTGAGAATAATGATAAGAGAAAGGTGACGGGATAGTTTTAAATGCTGAAGGCGTATGAAATATATTATTTTAACGTGGAATAAAATTTCAATCAAAACAAAATCATTTTCATTAATAATTGACAATCCATCCATTAATTTGACATCAAAGCGCATAACGGATATCGATTTATGGAAATATTTCCTTCGTACAATGAGCTTTAGGAATCTATGATAATGCGATCTGCGATTTGCTTTGCAATATCGCAAAATCGCAATATCGCAAATCGCAACTTTTTGTATCATCGCAATATCGCAAATCGCAACTTTCGCAAATCACAATCTCGTAACATCGCGAAATCGCAATATCGCAAATTATAACATATGAAAAATATCCGTTAATATATTTTCTGCGATATGTGATTTGCGATAAATATTTTAATGCATAGTTTTTGGATCGCGCTATCGCAATTTAGAAGATTTTGCTATGCAAAAGATATCTTTTACTTTTTTGCGATGGATGCAATATTTTCTTCAAAGAAAGGTTTTATTCTAATCTATCATAAACTTAAGTTTATTTAAATATTTTCCAAAGAATTTTCTTAAGTTAATGATAGTAAGTTTTATTGAAAATGAAAACAAACACCAATAATTTTTTTTGGGTTTTTTAAACTAAGGGTCCCCACCCCTTAGCATATTACTATCATTAAATAGGAAGGGTCATGGCCGACCACAACAGTAAAGCAAGAACTGTGCTCAAGAATCAGAGAAATCTACATCAAAGAATCGCGTAAAGGAAAGAAATTCAATAGAAAATATTTCTATGCTCACAAGACAACAAGGCATCCGAAGACTCCGTATGAACCTCAAGTGAAGAAGGAACCTCCGACGCACATGGCCACAAGAACTCTTTGCTGACCTTCTAGAAGATGAAGAAGAAGGTGAAGTTGATCTTGAGGGGGAGCTAAGAAGTGCCCTAGATGAGATTGACAGACTCAAACTGAAGTGCAGAAAACAAAAAGACATACTCCTCAAGTATGTCAGAGAAGAACAAAATTTATAAGTCCTCATGCAGCTGAAAGTAGAGCTTGAAGAAGCCAACAATATAGAAGACATGTTACTAAAGCAAATCAAAGATAAAACTCAGGAACAAGAGAAGTTGGAAGAAGAAGTAGTATGTCTGAGGAAGAAATTAGAACATGCCCAAAGGAAAGCATCTATAAATTCTTCTCAAATAACAAGCTCTGGTAAGTTGAATGAAATCCTGGATGCTCAAAGATCTCCTCTGATAAAAACTGGGATAGGCTATGAAGGAGAATCAAGTGAAGGCAAAGAAAAGGAAAACAAAAATATTATTTTTGTAAAAGCAAATAAGGCTGATGAAGCGGCTCAAATGATTCCTACAAAAGAAGAAACATGCAATGAAGGAGACAGAAACCAGAAGGAACCTCAAATAACAAAGAATGAAATAAATACTTAGCCAACAGAAAAAGGCTCATATACTCCTGAGTATGTCAAATTTGGAAGCCATCAAAGGAGATTCTTCCTTTCTATGAAAAATGCCACCTGCTATGCCTGCCACAAGCTAGGACATATTGCTACATACTTTCATACAAGAGGAGTAATTCAAACCAGCAAAGGATGAAAATAGTGAAGAGACTGGCTCAAGCAAACAAATGGAGAAGACAACCTTACATCAGGTATGCAAATTGTTTCTATGGTTACTGTTTTTATTTTAAGGAATTTGGCCATAAGATCATTGAGCGCAGAAAATATGGACAAATATTGATGTTCAACACCTCAAGGAGGTTTATGAATCATGGAGATTTTACTCATAGTCGAAATCCTGCAAAAATTATGATCAAATGCTGTGTATGCAAGAAAATTGGACATATGCCTTCCAAATGTCCTCTCAAAGAATGTGATTCATCATCTCACAAAAGGTACCAAACAAACAGATGCTTCTAGTGGAAAAAGAAGGTGAATAAATGTGACCTGGCTCTAACTGCTCAAGACCTGAAAAGCCAATGGTATTTGGACAGTGGCTGCTCAAAACATATGATGGAGATAGAAGCAATTTTATAACCTTTGATGAAAAGAAATCTAGAAATGTTACTTTTGGCAATGATAAAGCAGGAAAAATCAAAGGAAAAGGAATAGTCAGCCTAGATAATGGCAGAGGAAAGGCCCAAGATGTACTATTTGTGGATGGGCTGAAAGCAAATCTGCTGAGTGTCAGTCAAATGTGTGACAAAGGCTGTGAAGTTATTTTTAGAGCACAAGACTGTGAAGTCAGATCAAGCACCTCAGGAAAGACTCTGATCAAAGGTGCTCGAACTGATAGTAATGTCTACATAGTAAAAGAAGAGAATGAAGCATGCCACCATAGCAAACTAGAGGATTCATGGTTATGGAATAGGAGATTGGGACATCGTAACTTTGACCATATCATCAGACTGAGCAAGAAGAAAGTAGTCCAAGATATGCCAGTAATAAAAAGGCCTTAAAATACCATAAGAAAATCTTGCCAATTGGGCGAACAGACCCGGACATCCTTTAAGACCAAAGATGTGCTATCAACAAGTAGGCCACTTCAGCTTGTGCACATGGACCTGTGTGGACCTTCAAGAACTAAAAGACCAAGTGGAGAATCCTACTTCATGCTGATCATAGATGATTTCTCAAGAATGACATGGGTTGCATTTCTCAAATATAAATCGGAAGCACTTGATAAATTCAAAATATTCAAGGCATTGGTAGAAAATCAAATAGGATGCAAGCTAAAGTGCATCAGATTAGACAGAGGAGGTGAATTCATAGAATATTACTTTGCAAACCTATGCAATGAACATGGGATAAAGCAACAATTTACTATTGCAGGGACACCTCAACAAAATGGAGTGGCAGAGAGACAAAACAGTTATGTACAACAAATTTCCAGAGCCATGATGCAAGAGAGTAACATTCCTCAAACCTTCTGGGCAAAAGTAGCACACACAGCTGTGCATATCCTTAACAAGTCTCATTAAGGCCAAGCAGTGACAAGACTCCCTATGAACTATGGCATGGTAAACCAGCTTCAATCAAGCACTTTAGAGTCTTTGGAAGCAAGTGTTACATAAATAATAATGATGAAAATTTGGGGAAGTTTGATGCAAGAGCAGATGAAGGGATATTTTTAGGATATGCTTCCAAGAGTAAAGGTTATAGGTGCTACAACAAAACTCTTCAAAAAATTGTGGAAAGTATTGATGTAAAATTTGATGAAGAAATTCCAAACAAGACAAAAATTACAGGTTGCAGCAATCCTCGAGAAGACAATGAAGAAGAGAACCAAGATGATGATGAAATAAGAAAGACAACATAAGATTTTGAACTAAGCTCGAAAGCCCCCTCAAGATACACTCAAAAGAACCATCCAAAAGATCAAATCATTGGGGACAAGAGTGTAGGAGTGCAGAAAAGAAGGTAGTTAACTGAACAAATAGAAGAGATATACATAGATATGTTATCACAAATAGAGCCAAAGAAGTTTGAAGAAGCCAGCAAGGACAAGTATTGGGTGAATTCTATGAATGAAGAAATGGACCAAATTCAGAAGAACAATACCTAGGAATTAGTTCCTAGACCCACTGAGAAAAATGTCATAGGCTTAAAATGGGTATTCAAGAATAAAATGAATGAGCAAGGACAAGTAATCAGGAATAAATCCAGACTTGTTTGAAAGGGATATTCACAAATTGAAGGTCTTGATTACGATGAAACATTTGCCCCTGTAGCCAGAATGGAAGCTATCAGAATGTTTCTGGCCTTTGCATGCTACCATGACTTCAAGGTATATCAAATGGATGTGAAATCTGCCTTCCTGAATGGAGATCTAGAAGAAGAAGTCTACATGGAAAAACCAGAAGGATTCTCACTAACAGATAAAGAAGACTATGTGTGCATACTAAAGAAGGCTCTATATGGACTAAAATTAGCTCCTCGTGCTTGGTACTCAAAGCTGGATAAGTACTTGCAAAAACAAGGCTTTAAGAAAGGAGGAGTAGAAAAATATCTATTCATAAAATTACATGAAAATGAACTCCTGATTGTTGTAGTATATGTTGATGAAATTATGTTTGGAAGCAACAAAGATGAGCTAGCAAAACGATTTTCTGAAGAGATGAAATTAGAGTTTGAGATGTCTATGATTGGAGATCTCACCTTCTACATAGGACTTCAAATTTAGCAATATAACACAGGTACATTCATCTCACAGGAAAAATATTTAAAAGAGATGTTGAAAAAGTTCAAAATGGAAGACCGCAAACCTATGTCAACCCCTATGATCACTGGATGCAAGCTATGTGCTGATGATGGATTTGCTGATATAGATCAAAGAATTTCTAGATCCATGATAGGAAGTCTGTTGTACCTAATAGCATCAATACCAGACATCATGTTGGTAGTAGGACTTGTGGCTAGATATCAAGCAACACCAAAGAAAAATCACCTTCTAGCAGTCAAAAGAATATTTAGATATCTACAAGGAACTGTACAGTATGGGCTATGGTATCCAAAAGGAAAGAGCTTCACTTTGACAACATATACAGATGCAGATTGGGTTAGCTCTGTGGATGACAGGAAAAGCACAAGTGGAGGTGCATTCTACTTGGGAAAAAGTCTCGTGGCATGGCTAAGCAAGAAACAAACATCTATCTCTCTATCTACAGCAGAAGTAGAATACATAGCAACAACAGCATGCTGCACAGAAGTCATGTGGATGAAACAAACCCTCCAAGACATGAAGGTAAGAATTTATGAACCTATCTCTATCAAATGTGATAATACAAGTGAAATAAGTATATCAAATTATCCTGTACTTCATTCAAAGACTAAACAAATCCCAATCAAGTACCACTTCCTAAGAGAACAAGTAGCACAGAAGGTAGTAAAGTTGGAATATGTGCCAACAAAAGAACAAACAATAGATATATTCACAAAACCTCTTGCTAGAGAGCCATTCGAATAATATGAGAAACAAACTAGGGTAGTGTCTTTAGATACTACTGCGACGAGAAAAAAGCTTCATTCCTGGGGGAGAACGAGAGAAAAGACATCATTCCAGGGGGAGATCGGTCGACAAAGAGAGAAATAAAAAGGCCGAGCAACTAAAAAGAGCATGAAACAGGTCCTCAAGATCAGAGCAACATTGAAGAGATTTAAAAGCACACTGCGAAATGAGCAACCCTTTGCCATTGATGTCAAAGGGGGAGGAAAAATAAGCAACAGAAGAAAGGGTCCTAAAAGGCAAGAAGAGGAAGTCTATTGTCATCAATGACAAAGGGGGAGACTGTTGGAAATGTTGTCATTGATGGAAAAGGAGATGGCAAAGGAGACAACATAGAAGAGAGAGATAAAAAGAGGCAGCAAGATGCAGAGAGGGTCGAGCAACAACAAAAGAAGCAAGGTAGTAAAAGAAGAGGATGCTGAGATAGAGTACAAAGTACAGTAACACAGTAAAATAGTCATGCACAGGACAGAGGATGCAGAGACAGAGAATACAGAGGCATATCCGTGAGATGAAATGGTCGAGCAACAGAGAAAGGTTATAGAGAGCACAGTGAAACAGAGACAGATAATACAGAGACAGAGACAGAGACTAACAGAGGCGGAGATAGAGAATAACGGAGACAGAGAATAGCAGAGGTGAAACAGTAAGGGTGCAGAACCAAGAAAGGAACCGAAATTACACAGTGAAAACCTAATGGAGTCGGGTGTTCAACATATGGAAGCACTGTATTGTAATGTTGAGGATGCAAGAGGAAACAGGAGCGAAAGCGGAATTATTTTAATAAGAGTTAAAAATTATGAGCACTGGAACCCGAAGTTAAGAGCGGAACCGTGAGCGTGTACAGTAAACCCAGAGATGAGAAACCAGTGAGTTCAGACTTTTTAAAAGTGGTAAATGGATTTCGAAATAAAAACACGATATACGTCGGAGCAGGACACGTGTATTTGTGCGGTATTTGAAAATCGCGAATTTCGCGTCATTTTGAAGCATTAAAACTCAGACCAATAAAAAATGCGAAATTGCATTCTGTCCATCGGATCATTGATTTGAACGCGACACTCCAACTGCCGTCGGATGCGTGAGGTTTGTTAATATGTGGGCCCGAACATTGTGTGTTGGCGCTGGCCTTATATTTAGGTCTGGGTTACATGTATATGGAAAACATATTATTATAAGTGTTTCAGGCTACAATATGCTGGTGGTCGATTCATACACCAAAGTCAAACCTTGGTTGAGAAGAGTTGTAACCTGTGGGGCCCAAACATTATAAAGATTAGCACTGGGACTTAATCTATGCCAAGTATTATATGAAATCCTGTGTATTATGTGTTTTATGAAAGTTAATAAACAAGTAGAAGGTAAATAACAAAGCAGTGTGGGCCTGAAGGTTATTTTAATTCACGGTTGTAGTATAAAGTCTGAAAGGCCTTCCATATGGGTCGGGGATTATATAAACTGTATTGTGAGTGCAAAGGGATACTGTGGGCCCAAGTATAGTTACATGAAGTTTTGAGTTTAATATGTGGCCTAAAAGTAAGTTACATGCCCGTGAATGCAATACATTATGAAGTGTTGGGTTAATGTTATAAGCCATGGTTGAAAGGCTATAAACGCTTGCGTGTTTAATTAAAGGCATATAAAACATTGTATATGTGGATACAAGTTGCGGTGGGCCCAGTTGGAGTATCGCGTTAATGGTTAGTGATTAACCATTGGATAAAAGGCTGAATGGTTGAATTGTTTATATATATTAACTGTGGATCACGACTATGTTGCGGTTTGACGAAGAGGTAACCCAAACTTTAGACAGTGCATTATATCATTATAAACAAGGCGAGTTAAAATAACTCTGGAGCCCGAAAGGTTATATTACTACATATATTAGTGTTGGGTTTAAGTCTGAGTCAAAGACTTAATATAATGTTGAACGGAGGATATTATATGTGTAGTGTGGGACCCCTCCCTACAAAAATTCTGAGAATCTTAACCCAAGCTGAAGGATACATAAAGGCTTATGCGGAAAAGTATATATATATATATATATATATATATATATATATATATATATATATATATATATATATATATATATATATATATATATATATATATATATATATAGCGCTTTATGTACAAGGGACCAAGGTTATAATATGAAGCATACGTATTATTGTGCATGATATTAAAAGAACAAAGGTTTCTATTGTTCGGGCTTAAAACAAACAAAGCAGTATATGGTGGGACCCGAGTCACGAATCGCATCGGAGAAAAGTATGGCAGTGGAACATGTTGACAAAAGTTTCGATTGAGATAGTGGACCCAATTCATTTATAAACGATGAGTCTCATATTTGTTTGAGTTCCGCCTTAAAGCACATCGGAGCAATTCATCGCATCGAAGGTGAAAGAGTAACATACAACTGAAAGTTTCGATTGCGATTAAGTGATCAGATGACAGTCGTCGGATTTGCTGAAGGATGGACGATGGATATGAGCTGTTTGACTACATGATGGGGCCTTTTTCAATTGCATCGGAGAACTCCATTCACATCGGTGCAGTGAAGTGCAGTGAATAGTGAACCATCGCATCAGAACAAGCCAACAAAGTGGAATAGGTTAATAAAGCTTGCGATTGCGATCAATCGCAATCGGAAAACTCTGGAGAAGGCTCATCGCATCGGAGCATAAGAAAATTTCCGATGGTGGGCCTGAAATGGCATTTTATATATTAAAGGTTCTTTTATTATGGCTCCGAGAGGCATTTGCGTTATATTGAACAGGAAGTTTATGTGTTAAAAACGACTTTATTATTACGCTGAGAGTTGAATGGCGTTATATAAAAAGCGCTGTTACATATATGCAACATTTACACCATGTCAGTGAACAGGAGAGCAAGAAGAGCCGAAAAAGACAGACATAGTCATAGAAAAGACAAACACACAGTGATCCAAAACTGAATGGGTTGATTTGTAATCCACATTGTAACTGAATGTATACGTTTTTGATTGGTTTATATTGTTTGTGATGCACTGGCAAGTCTTCGTAGGAAATAAAACTCCACTGTAAAATTGAAATTTGTATAAATTGCTGAGATTTTCTGAATGAGCTGGAAAAAGAAGTGAGGAGGCAGAATGCAAAGAGTCAGGGCTATTCACTTTTAATTCCCTATGGAATACGAACTGATATGAGGCAAAATGTATAAAGCATATCACATTGATATGCAGAGAGAGGTTAGAGAATGCAGAGTATGAATAATTGAGGCAGAGAAGATGAGAAAAAGAGGAATAGAAAGAGATGCTACAGAACAGAGCTGATATCTGAGGTAAATCAGCAAATATTTTCTTTTGATTGAATGAGGAAGTTGGAGCTTCCCTATCAAGTTGAAGCTTGATATATGTCAGTTGTAGCTGACTGAGGTTGGAGCCTCTTGTGGGTTGGTGCCTGCAGAAAATCAGTGGTGAGAGGGAGTTGGAGCTTGCCTTTGCATCACAACAATAAGATGTGGTTTTCTCCCTTTATGGGTTTCCACTTATATCTGTTGTCTTTGTGTGTGTTGCCTATGTGTTGATATGTTCTACTCAATCTGCTTAATGCTTGATGCTCTCATAATAAGCTTGGTGTAACATTATCTTAATACTTGATGCTTCATATTAAGAATGTTCACATATTAAGTTGGTTATAAAATTAATTTGTAAATAAGCTTAATGAAAAGTTTTAAAAAGCTCATGTATGTGTTAAATTGATTCACCCCTCCCCGCCCCCTCTCAGTTTAACTAAGGATTCAACACTCTTATGCTTGTATCAACTACCGACGAAGCTTCAAGCTTCATCTCTATCTCCAATGCTTCCGCTTGGGTGGAAATCTTCTGTTGTGACAGTGGCAAACTGAGGTGAGGAAGCAACGCAACAATGAACCATTATTTATGCTGTTCACCAAGGATATTGAAGCTAATCTAGTTTAACAAGTCTTAAATCTTTTATCAACCTCCCATACAGTCTCGATAGCCAACTGCTTAGTTTCTTTGATCTTTGTGATACACTAGGACTGCAACTTTGGTTTCTTTAACTCAACATTCAACACAATATTCGTCTCAGCCAATGTAGCATTTGTGTTCGTCCTAGTATATTTCATATACCGGAACAATGATATGTCTTGCAACTGCGCTTTCTTCATATTTTCATCTGTAATATTCTGCCAACTCCATATTGCTTCTGCAACAAACCATAACTTTTCAGGATCATCCAATCCCTTGAACACATGCATATTTGGTGGTTGGGCCATGGTGAATGGGGGAGGTGGAGGTGGAGGAACAAAATGGAGGTGGGTGATGACGGGGGTGGAATATTGGGGAATCTCCACAGTGATCTAATGATTTTAAGATCTAAGTGACACACTTATCAGGATAGCGGGGTTGATTTCTCCTCCTTCAGATCCAAATAACATACTATATTAAGTTTCAATGTAAGTACCCCAATTTGTCCTAAATATTTTACCGCTTCGCATAGCACTAGGTTCTCTTTCTCCAAAAATTAATCTGAGTGCATCTGTAGTACACCATTTTCAAACAATAAGATTTTAATCTATAACTTCAATGAATTTAGGTACTTAACTCATGGACCTTTGAAATAGTTTCCCTCTGATTCGCTATAGGATACCAAGGTATTGATCACAAACTCAGTGATAAAAACTCCAAGGATACTATCAATCCAATAATCGTGACAACCCTTGTGATCTCGTTATCAGTCTTCTTTAACTGCTTGATCAGTTCTGGGGTCCACGTAGTAGGCTTATTGTTGAAATGGACCGTTTGCACAGCTACTCTTGATAACCACTCGTACAAATCGCTAGAAAATGACAAGAAAAATATCTCGCACTGATCTGTAAAGATATAATTTTGTAACCAATCTTCAGTAGATATGCGTGGATTCTATTTTCTTGCACAAAAAATTCACGTTCTTTTAGATCTACCTATTATTGAATCTCTTTTTTAGAGAAATTCCACATCCATCTATCCCTTAATCATATCTTGGTTCTGAAAATGGAACCATTTGTTGGCTTGATGGGGCCCAGACCCAGGTTCAAATATGGCTGCCTGGACCAACAAAACCCAGTATTACCAGCACTTTCAACAACTATTTGCTTGCCCAGACTAAAGTCTCACAAGAGGCAATATAGGGGGATGCTAGAAGAAGGTTTTTGCATCCAGAGGGACAGTGGGCCGTGGCTTTAGGGCTTCGCTTCCTTTGTATACTAGGCAGAGATTCGCAAAACAAATCTATCAACTATACGATCACTGTTCAACACATCTACTAAACTCACTTGCAAATTGCATGATCTTACTTATTCAAGCATAAAACAATGTAAACAACCATAAATGAAACTTCTCTATGCAATTATAGATCAAAATCCTTACTTAGCACCAATAATTTAAAATACAAGTACAGAAAACACATCAAATGAAAACACTGATATGCCTTCAAAAGTACTTCATTAATGCTTATATCTTTCGTATGCAATCAATTCCACGCTGCGCAATCAACTGCAGGGGTTTGCACACTCAGCTGCAAACTTCCTAAGGTTTCCACGCACTCAGATGCAATATCCTTTTCTCTAACCCAAAACCACAGACTCAGAATCAAAAAAACGTTACATCGAAGTGCATCTCATCAATTGACTTTCTTATGACTTTTATCCTAGACTCATTATATATTCTTTTACATTACAATACCATGGTCCGAAAACCATGGGCGGAGTTCAATGTTCACAAAATATTCCCATCCCTTTACAAAATAAGGGGCTTTGACCCACCCCAAAGCCCTAAGACTCAACATGTACTTCACGCTGCGTGGTCCACTCTTTTATCTGCGGAGTCTTCCTCCAACTCCTTTCTTCGAGGGGTACCATGTCCAATAGGAACTAGAAAAAACTAAAAACATGTATATATATAGAGTTTGGTTTTACAAATTTTTTTTTCCCCAAGACACATATGGATATATCGCCCATATGAAAACTACATGCAAATATCTAAATAGACTAGTCAATGGTGCTCATGATAAAAATACACTACGTGAGCAATCTTGCACAATAATCGTCCAATATGGCTAGACACTCTGATAGTGTGTCATTGAAGTTGCATGGGAACCTAATCGACCACAGTCTCATAGATCCTGTGTGTCAATCCCTCCATGTGGCTCTGAACCTATGATATGATCTCAACTACCTCAAGATCCTGTAGCGCATCCCATCCTAATGCATCGAACTATACTAGTACCACTTCCTCCTCATGTGGTTATCCTCCTGCATGACGAAGATATGAAACACCCGCTGGTTGAACTGTTCCAATATCTGCATGAAACATCAAAGAGTTTAGTCTCATAAACATAAAAAAACACAAAAAAATTGTAAAAATTTCAAAAACTTATTTGTCGAAGTATTTTTTCATGAAGCATCCCATTGCTCACACTCAGGAAGCATGAGCTCGGGATCATCACAAAAATACATCCTTGCATAAGGATAATTGTCGATCATGATGAACTGTATATGCAGCCATCCAAAGAAGGCTAGTGAGAAACTAATCACCGATGGACTTGCATGTCAGGCCATATGATCTATCCACTTCCTCATCCGTGGGACCCTTGGATCGGTGGGCTTGAGTATATCCTGCTAAGGCTAAATTAGTGACACTTATTTTAGAGAAAAAGAGACGAAGATTGAACCATAACCAAAGTTATTCAACTTCCCCTCTTTCGATTTAGTCAACTGTGTTGGAAAATGTAACTAGGTCCGGTCTTCATTTAATGTATTTGAGTCATCTTGTAATGTAATTGTTAAAAGAATAAATAAATTATTATTATTATTATTATTATTGTGGCTTATTAAAGCATGGGTTTCATGCTTGGGTCACCATGTTTTAGGTCAAAGTACCCATTCAGTACTTCTAGGATTTATTCTGAGTCAATAGATTCGTTGTAATTTTAAAGAGACCCTTCTTCGGATTTTGAATCATGTAAAAAGGTTAAGTATTAATTCAAATATAATTTATGTATCCTCCACACCAAGTCGGCCTAGAAGAGACTAAGTCGGCCTAGAATATATCAAGTAGGCCTAAGGACCCTAATTCTATCTCACATGGAGCCTATAAATACAAGAAAATCAAATTCATTTGGAACACTCTCTCACACAAGAAGTTCGATATTTCTTGTAGCTGGGAAAAGTACAAAGTCTGTTGCCGGTAAGCAAAAAGAAGTGCGAGTTTGGGGAAGTATAAGGAGAAGAAGAAAATAAAAATTTTGGTGCTCTCTCTCTATTTCGTGCCCTAGATTGGGAGATCAAAGTCTTCCAAGTTTCACTGTTTCCAGAAGCTGCTTCCTAGTCGATGTTGCTGGAAAGGGTCAAAATTCTGGAGGTTGACTTGGTGTGGAGGAAGGTCTAGTCTTTGTCTAGGGTGAAGAGTCTCAAATAATACTATTGAAAGGAATGATTTCTTGACTAGGTTTTCCCCTCAAGGGGGGGTTTTTCCCTGGCATAGTGCCTACATATGGTGTCTATTGTTTTATGTGCCGCTGTTTGGTAATTGCTTGATGAACTAAAAGAAAGAAGATATCAAGAATAGTAATAACAAGAAATATCACAAGTAATTATCAAGAATAAGAAAACATTTCTTCCTTTTTTATTTCTAACATGGTATCACAGAATTGGTGAAGAAGGAATAAAAAGGCAGTCTTCAACACTTAATCAAGGAACCATTCAAATGATCATCTTAGGGAAGGAATCTACTACATTCTAGGAAGATGTCTAAGACAATCAAGGGAGAAAAAAACTTGAAGGAGCCTCAAACTACAAAACCTGGAAGAAGATGATTGACCTCATTATTGAAAAGAATAAGGTACTAGACTTGGTCAAAGGAAAAGTAAAGAAGCCTACAGAGGATTCCAATGATGTTGACAAAGTGAAATTTAGGGAACTAGAATTGGTGGCCATGACTATAATGGTACAAGGAATAAAGGAAAACCTTGTCCCATTCATAACCAACATCGACCATTCTCAGAAAATGTATGAAGCCTTGTAAAATTTATTCACTATTAAGAACATTGATGAAGTAGCAAGTTTGAAGAATGAACTAAGGACTACAAAGATGAACAAAGAAGACATAGTGGCGTCCTTCTTTGTGAAGATAGAAAGAATCAAGGATGATCTCTTGGCCATTGATGAAATTGTTCTAGACAAAGAACTCATGGTCACTGCCCTATTAGGATTTAAACCTACTAGGGGTGCATTTTCTGCAGGAATTAACAGTTGGAAGGTAGCTCCCACCTTTGAATAACTACGGACTACCTGTAGTCAGGAAGAATTAATGATCTCTTTAGCTACCAATCCTAAAGGAGTATCAAATGCATACACTGATCAACATAAAGGAAAGAAATTGAAAGGACCAAGCAATAAAGTTGACATGTCTAAGGTAGAATGATATTAATTCCACAAGAAGGGTCACTATAGGAGTGACTGTCCCAACAATCCGAGAAACAAGAAGTGAGAAAGAGATCAAGCCAACATTGTTGAAGAAGGAGATCCAAAGAAATTCAAGCCCAAAGAATCTGACATTTGGGACTTAGACTACTAAGTCCTTTACTTGTAGCCTTAGATATCTTATTTTATATTTTTGATGTTTTAGAATTTATAGGGTTTTAACATATTTTTGGAAAAGACATTTTGTTGTTTTTATAACTTTATAGGTATCCCTCAAGCTTCGGAGGGAACCCTCAACAAATCCCAAAGATAAGTATCTCATTTCCTTTCATTTTTTTGTTTTGTTTTCATGTACTTATTTAAGTTTTGATTATATTAATACTAATCGCCTTTCTCCCTCTGTTGTCTTGATTAGGAAAACATCTGCTATATTCTCAAGGAGTATGAAGGAGGACCTCTCAAGAAAAGGTTTTTCAAGGAACAAAGGTATGCTTTAAAACATTGATTTCCTTATAATAATTTTTTATTCATTTGACAATCTACTACTAACATTTTTGTGTCTAGATATAGTGAACCATATTGATTCTTATTTTGGGTGATTCATCCCTTGATAAATCTACCCCACTCCTATTCTTAACTGATATTATAGAACTCTAGACAAGTTCGCTGGAAAACCCTAACTTGGTATGATCAATAAAACCTACCTTGTTAGGGTTGAATGATAAAGGATACAGTCCCAAACCTTTGAAACATTAGTAATTTTGGGTTTTCTATGTTCCTATATTGAAATCCTAACTTATTAGGGCTTGGTGGAATGTGTAATAAAGACCCTTATAATGTATTAGAAATGATTTCCTTGGTATGTGTGTGTTTGTCTGATCAAACCTTGGTATAATCAAATTTGTTATATAACTCTTATTGATAATTTTTGTGATGTTGGGTTTGGCTAACACATGATATGAAATAACTTTGCATGAAACCCTAGGTAAATATAGATATACCCTTTTTGGTCGAAACCCTAGCTTGGTCTAGGTCAGTATATGACTAGTGTATTAATGTTGTCAGACATATGCATGATAATGAATTCCTAGATACATGTGTTGACCTAGTTATTGATGGTCATAAGTATTAGGATTTAATACAAGTCATTGTATGAGACTATAGGACGATGATATTTGGAAATCTAGGGTTTTGTAGCTAAGCACTAGTAGGAATTAAATTATCTAATATGTGTAACAATCTGAGATCTATTTATATAATGATTGTTGAGATTGTGAAAATGAAATTCTAGGGTTTTGAAGTTGAACTTTAGTAGAAGTGAAAATATCCAATGAATAATGAAAATATGATGATTTGAGATTTATGTAATATTGTTGAAATATGAGTTTTGGTTGGATTTTATGGTTGATTTAAAATCAATGGTTTGCAACTAACCCTAGTGGAAGCTGGTCATGTTAATGAATAATATGTGATTGACTTTGATTTATTCTTTTATATGAAATATAAGATGTTTATGAATCCCTAGTGGAAAGTCTGACATATGAATTCTGAAAGTTGTTAGATGCCTTGTAGATCTATATTTATTTGAAATGTTTTTAGGGTTTGTTATATGTTGTAGTAGGGTATGTTACACCTTTGAAAGAAACATTGAAACCCTAGATGGAATGAAAGTTGTTACGAAAAAGTCCCAAGAAATATATTGAAGAGTATATGTCTCTTGTTTGTAATTAATTTTGGGTATCTGATATGTATAAAGTTGAAATGCTTCCATGATTTTGATATGGATATCTTGATTATTCTATAGATTTGGTTGTACTTTCTATATAAGTTATGCAGGTACACAAACTTCAATATGATAAGCATGATGAGGATGATGATAACTATGATGAAATGGTTGGAAGCCATGAAATATTCTCCGATGAAAAAAAGAAGAAGATGATCTCCATGAGGAATCCTGAATATAAGAGATCTCCCTAAGATTAAAATGGATTCTGGATAAAGAGATGCTCCCTGGTTCAGAGGGAGCGCATAACTTGGTTTTTATTGAAGAATGAATTTTAGAGGATATGTTATTGCATGAGAAGTAGGAGAAGGAAATTGTATGATGCATGAATCTTTTGTCAAATATTCAGTTGATAGTCCTACTATGAAAAGTTAAGAAGCAACACAAAGTTGTTTGAAATAACCCAATGGTTTATATTTGTTTATGTACATGTGAAAGTATATTATTGATCAGGGTTGTGTTTGTACATGTAAATATCTCAAAGGATTTGATAGCATGATGGTTACCAATCAGTTTGATTGGGAGAGATTGGTCATCCATGATCTGCTAGATTAAGGAGTGTTGAGGCTTTGTGAGTGAAGAATTGTCTAGGTGGACATCTGGCTAGCACTTTGTGTTGATGTCTAGGCCCCGAAGTTGGAAAGGTTGTGTTTATTAGAGAACTCTGATTTTGGATACACATTTGGATCCCTGGGTTGATGGTTAGCAAGTAAGCCCGATGGTACCTGTAGAGGCTGAAAGCTTGAGTCCATATTAGTACCACATGGATATATTTCCCTTGTTAGGAATCTAGTTTATGGAATTGCGGTCCCTAAATTGTTGAGAGACCAATGGTTAGATTTCCCTGGTCAAGAATCTAGTCTATGTAATTTCAGTGCCTAAATTTATTCATTGTTCATATAATATGAGATCTTCCATAATATTTGTATATGATGAATACCTCCCTATTTAAGAGGGAGTGTTGGAAAATGTAACTAGGTTTGGTCTTCATTTAATGTATTTGAGACATTTTGTAATGTAATTGTCAGAGGAATAAAGAAAATAATAATAATTATTATTATTTTGATTTATTAAAGCATGGGTTTCATGCTTGGGTCACCATGTTTTAGGTCAAAGTCCTCATTGAGGAATTTTAGGATTTATTCTAAGTCAATAGAGTCATTGTACTTTTAAAGAAACCCTTCTTGGGATTTTGAATCATGGAAAAATGTTAAGTATTGAGTCAAATATAATTTATGTATCCTTGACACCAAGTCGGCCTAAGGACCCTAATTCGACCTCACATGGAGCCTATAAATACAAGAAAATCAAATTCATTTGGAACACTCTCTCACATAAGAAGTTCGATATCTCTTGTAGCTAGGAAAAGTGCAAATTCTGTTGTCAAGAAGCCAAAATAAGTACGAGATTAAGGAAGTCTAAGGAGAATAATAAAATCAAAATTTTAGCACCTCTCTCTCTCTCTCTTTCGTGCCCTATATTGGGAGATCAACATATTCCAAGTTTCACTGTTGCCAGAAGCTGCCTGTTGTTGGAAGCTACTGCCTAGTCGAAGTTGATAAAAAGGGGTTGAAAATCTAGAGGCTGACTTGGTGTGGAGGAAGGTATGGTCTTTGTCTAGGATGAAGTGTATCAAAGAATACTATTGAAAAGAATAATTTCTTGACTAGGTTTTCCCCTCAATGGGCATTTTTCCTTGTCATAATGCCTACATCCGATGTTTATTATTTTATGTGTTGCTGCTTTGGTAATTGCTTGATGAACTAAAAGAAAGAAGATATAAAGAATCGTAATAACAAGAAACATCACAAGTAATTTTCAAGAATAAGAAAATATTTCTACGTTTCTGATTTTCTAACAAGTTGTTCCTTCATATTGACCAAAACACCCTCACTCCAGTTGAACACTATTGGCTCTAGAAATTCTATCCCATACTTCATGTATGATCGACTCACTACATGGAGTGTCAATCTACCTGCCAATGTCACGGTGATAAACATGATTGTTCTCAAAGGTAACCATGTCACATGTTTGATATTGATCTTTCATCCCTTGTAGGCTCGGTTCGAGGTTTGCAATATGTATTGATATAGTATTTTGTGGTTTCCCCACTACTCCTCCCACCTAGAAGAGAGATGGGGGCACCCCTCTTGGATAAACCCGTAAGAAAGTATATGTCCTCTACCTTTATCTTGAGAATATCTTCCCCAAACCTGAACGCTTGTACCTGAACATCCCATGAGTGAACGAGATACTTCAACAATTCCATCTGTTGCCTCATGCCAGGTAGCCAGAAAAATGTCAAAAATCCACTCTTTTTTAGTGCCTGGATGGTATCAGCATCATTTGCTGCAGTTAAATCTTGTTCCTCATGTTTTCTTTCTCACCAAATGAATTCCATTTTGTGCTAATGAACACCCTAAGCATAAACAAATGATTCATTAGGATCCTTTTCATGTGAAAAATTTGACAAAATTTGAGGGAAAATTTATAAACCATTTATAATTCTGCACCCAACGCACCCTGTTGTACAGACCAGAGTGTTTCACCTCTCCCAACAATGATAATTTTCAATGATAATTTTCCTAGGTGCAACCCAAATTTTGACACAGGGGGGTGCGTTGGTCCTAGGGTGTGTTTTTTGAGCCCCAGGGCCCTTAAAACTTCAAACAATTGCCACAAAATCACAAAAATGGACCATCAAAAGAAATAAAAGGGTTTTAGCTCCTACTTGGAAACAATGGTACTCAAAAAGATCTACCAGATTGGCCATAATCAACTACAGAAGATCGAGCGAAAAAGTGCTCCAAAACTCTCATTGTTGAAGATAAATGTGAAATGGTAAAAATGAATAGTCATTTTGAGTATTCATGGTCATTTCTTGCATTATTTTATTCATATTTGGTGTTTTGACATAGATATGTTCATTTTTACTATGAAACAAGTATGTTTAATCCTTTTTGTGGTGTTTTGAGCAGGTCGACAACTGCTAATGGTGTTTTATTATGCTTTAAACATGTTATTTTGAACGAGGAGTATACTTTTATCTCTTTTTTCGGGCTCTATAAAACTACGAAAAAGGAACCCATTGGAGTCCTATTTTAGCTCTTTTTAGACTCACAAAATATGAAAATATTATAGAGCACTTGTCTTTTTGAACTTGTAAAAGTAAATGAAAAGACGCACACTTAGTATAAGATTAACCATTTTCCAGACTGGGATGGACTATTTAGGAAAAAGGAATACCTTAGTCAAACATGATAAGAGGTTCTCTTGAGTATTGTTTTATACCTTTTCAAACTTGAGAGACTATCTATGAAAAGGGACATGTGGAGTTTTCTTTTTCACCTATTTTTAAAACTCTCTAAACATGAAAAATATGTCGAGTTTTACCTTCACTGGAATTGTTAAAACATCAAACAATGATGGAATTTTCGAACATGACAAGGTTGAGCCAATCCTTCTCAGGGTTCATTAAAAATGCTCGGAGGGATTCATCCGAACGATGAAATTATAGATCAAGCACATGTTATCCTCCCCAAGCTTGTTAAAAAATAAAGAGGTACTGACTAGTATGGTTGGGGAAATTGGGAAAACATGGTACTCCATTTTCTAATGGCTGTGAGTCGCTCTTGAACACGATACTCTTCCACTTCATCTCCATGGCTATTGGGTTGGGTAATATGCTTGTCATTCAGTTCATCATACCTTTTCAGAGCCTCCATTTCAGTTTTGGGTCAATGCTGCCAACTCCATTCAATGTCGTTATGCGTTCAAGAGAATTCATTTCAGTTGATATATGTTACAATACTATTAAGCATTCATTCCATGTTTTCCTTTTACCGATCCAGTTCCGTATCATCACCATTCAGTCTTAATTATGATACATTTTTTGTGTCGTTGATGGGGGATACATCAAGGCCCTCATACGACAGGTCACTTCCTGTCGACATCAACGCATCATCCATGAAGTTTACTTAGAAACAACCCCTTGGTACCTTGGTGCTTGCATACATCAATGGAAAGTTTCCTCTCTATCGATGACATGCTTATATCAATGAACTTCGACTGACAGACTTTGTGTGGTGTTCAAAATCAAATCATTTACTTGCACCATACATATTGTACTATTGTACCTTGATATCCATTAATGTCAATTGTGGTTTATGATGCAGGGGCATTAGATTCAAAAAATACTTTGTATTTTATTAAACCTAGGGGGTCTTATGTTTTTGAGAGAATATTGATTTATGTAAATATTAATGGGTTTTTAGAGTGATTTTAATTAATTAATTGTGAGGATTTGTTAATATTCCCAAGTGATTGGAGAATATGAGAGAAATTAGATTTTAGATATTTAAGAATTAATTATGAAGCCTAAGTTAGATTTGGTTTCAAAATTTTAGGGATAAAATCTAGATTGTAGGGGTGTTGAGTTATTGAAGGGATTTGAACCTAAATTGGTTCAGCATTATTATATAAATGTAATAAGCATAAAAGGAAAAAGGTAGTTCAAGATAGAGAGAGAGGTGAGAAGAGTGGAAGTAAAATTAGGAGCAGGGCTTTTGCTAGTAAGCCTGCGGGCTATTGTAAAAGGGCCAATGATTTGAAAATCATGCCAAGGAAGGGGATTTTTTTTATGTAAGTACTGTGTGTATTAATGCATAATTTAATTTTCTGAAGATTACTTCTTATTCCTGAGTTATGTGTTGTATGAAATAGGATTTAATATCGATTGAATTGGTGTATGATTTCTAGTTTATAAAAGAAGGATTGTGATGAACGCACTTCCAATGAAAGTAATAAATTGATGCGTATTTTATGAGAGAGACTTCATAATTCAATTTCGTTTTCAGTCTTTATATGGAAAAGATGAACGATTTCTACATCAGGTGATTGGTATGAGTTTTTTTTGAATTAAGTGGGTTCGATACACAGGAATTGATACCAATTCTGATAATCGATATCGATATCAACAATTATATTTGAATAAATATCAATTCAAATTGATAGATTCCTATCAGGGTTAAGACATGTTTTAAAGAAAGCAATTTAATCTGGTTTGCTGGAATCAATTCTCTTAGTGTTGACTAAGTCAATGTGTAGAGGTCGATCCAAGTCTGGACGCAGAAGAAATCGTGCTAGAAAGGAGCACTGGATTCGTTGAGCTAAAATCAAAATCTGTTTATGCAAGCGTTGGATAGTGGATGGTATTGAGATCAATTCCAATTGTTAATGCAGAGGAAGGCGTTCTTTTAAAGGTAGAATATTGAAGTTAATTACAGTCAAATACCAGTCTTGAAGAAATAGGCGTAATGGAAATCGGTTCTGCTTCAGTGTTAAGTTGAGAACCGTAGGACATAATTAAATCCGTTGGCAATAAAAAGGATTGAATTTGGTCGAAGACTTAAATTAAAGGCAATCAATGATGTTTGAAGTTCTGTTTGCAGCGTTTTGAAATAACGCGATTTCTAGTGAAAGATCTAAAAAGTGAATGCGTTGGTTGATTGATGAAATTGCAGTTGATCTCAATCTTCAGCGTAGAGAGAGTTGTAATGAAGCAATTCATTTTGTTTTACTGGAATGATAATTGTTGAATCAATCTTAACGCAGAGGCAGTATCCATCTATTTGCCGGAATGATAATTAAGGCAGAGGTAGAATTCATCTATTTTCCAGAATGATGTTTTGAATCAGTCTTAACGCAGAGGTGGAATTCAGTTTGAAGAGGCGACTTTGAAGCGTGGCTTTGAAGTTGAGTAACAACGCTAGAAGAGGCATGAGCCAGCGTTTAAATTTGTTAAACATTTGAATGATGTGGGATCAAACAAATTTAAAGGTTGCTGAGTCCTTAAATGTTTTATAACATTTGATTTGAAAAATAATATGCCAAGACCTTTCATTTAAGTTCAAATATTCATATGGGTTGGACGTATGCTAAATGGGAAGCTATGGCACATTTAAATGAAGTTTTGCAAACTTCAAATATTGGTTTAAGCTCCTTTGAGGTGAGGACAAGTTCGAACCTTTAATTTATGGAAATGTTCGAATGTTGGTTCGATTTCAAATGAAATCTGAGTCATGGTTTTATAGAAATCTGGATGATTGGTTGGTTTTATAATCATTTGAATATATGTGATGGGTTTTGTTCATATAATTTTTTTTAACCATTATGATAAAAATAAGCTCCCACAAGTAAGAGGGTATTCTGGGTTGTTTGATTCATAACTAGTGATTGAAAGAAAGAAGCTTCCACAAGGAGATGGTTTGGTTTGTAATAACCATGAGATCAAGTTTTTCTTCCGTGTAGTTTAAGATTTCCCAGATTGTTAGGATTTTTGAGGTTGCAGATTTATAATTATTTGGGAAAAAACCTAGGAATGCATTTTTTTATATGCATAAGAAGTGAAGATTGTGGGTTTGGCGGGGTTGCCCTCTATCAGTTTCTCTTGTGTTTGTTAACGACTTACATCTTTGGCCAATAATCATATGGTGTCTATCATGTTTGACCTCATCTCATTGATTCACATGGTTAGACTTGTACGTTGGTTGGTTGTGTGAATGAGATAGAGGACCTCGTATCTAGTTTCATCCATTCGAACTGCGATTTCAGGAGTTATAAAAAGATCACAATGTATAATGGCTATGATCATATAGATATTCATCCAGTCATGGGTCCACCAGTTGCATCTGTTGATCCATATTTTGATCATTATACATGTTATGTTTTCTTATGTGCCGAGTATGGGTATGCCTCCCTCAACAAAGAGATGTCATGATATAAATGTATTGTAACAGATGAAGCTCGTCGGTTGTTCTTAATCCCGACTTGTCACAAGGTTAAACACTTCAATCATCAACCATCATTTCCGACTTTATCATTTAGGGGTAAATATATTATAGGCCATTTTTTCACATCCAATCATTAGGCCTCCTAATGGGATCAATCAACATCCTATTCCCCCTTGTAAACATCATTACACAAAGCCCTAAGTGAACCTCCTTCATTTCCTAGAATTTTTGCCTGAAACCACCTCATATGAGGCAATTTTAGTACCAACACACCCTGGCCTTCCTCTAGACAATGTTCACCTAAAATTTGCTCCATTGTGGCCAACGTTAATCACTTACATCTTTCTCTCCTTTGCACTTGCATTGGTTCTAGAAATTCAAGAAAAAGAGATAATTTTCGGAAGCTTCCTCTTCCAGAAGCTTCCAGAATATGTTACGACCATTTACCTTGGATAAAATATTCATTTCATATCTCATCCTTCTTTGGAGCTTCCATTCCTTATACTTTTATCCCATCCTCCCATAAAAGGTGGATCTAAAACCTTATATTTGTAATTCGATAAGAACTCCAAACTTACCCCACTCCTATATATATTTACTACCTTGCATATGCAAGGGGTTGGATTTTGGAGTGTGATTATACCCTTATGCTGCTGAGGTGAGAGGTTAGAATTCCATGCATTTAGGGTGATTGGAGGTGCATATTGTGAGAAGGAAAGGACAATTTAACAACTTGGAATATCTCTTCTACAAGATCAACACCTATTTTTGGTTGTAATCTCCTTCCATTTATATTAATGCAAAGAGTTCTTTGTTTTCCTATATGTGTTGTCATTATTTCATGTATTTTCAATACCATGTTAATCTATTGAATAGAGTACTTAGATGATACTGCATATATCTCATAGTTTCTTGGCTTGTTTTATTTGACTATGCAGGTTCTAATTTTGGAAATCAAAGCTGGAATTGGAGAATTCAAGCTGAAGAAGGAACAAATCGTGCAACAGATTCTAGGTAAACTTCATTCCATCATATATTTACTTTAAGGAAAGTATTGGGTTCCTTGTCTCTATGTTTTTCTAGGTTTTCCATCGAACCTAGGGGATATAATTTTGTCCACAATCGTAAATCTCGCATAACACTGCTCTTCTCAAACACTATTCTTATATTTTTAAGGAAATATACATGCGATAACCAAGAGTCAGAAGAGATGATTTGTTTCCGATTCTCACGAAATAAGGGAATCTGATATTACATTTACATTAAAAATATTTCCTCCATCCTAATGTAAATATTAACAAAATATTTAAAATTTCTCCCAACATCATCATGTGACCATCTTGTCACATTGGCAAGCCTCAGTCCAATATTCATCGAAATTTGTGCCACATCTATGCACCTGCATCAAAAAATCATGTAATAGCGAACAACAATAAAGAACACTCTTACAATAGTTGGTAACACATGATATAAAATCATTGTCACGACCCTTCAAGATTTTGAGTATTAAAATTGAAACATTTAATGGAAAGTCACAAATTATATGCAAGAAACCAAATAGTGGGAGTGCATAAAGTTGGAAATTAATCCTTAAGGTTGTTACAAACTTCTCCCCTTCAATAATACTCCAATATTCCAAAAAATAAAGATCCTTTTTATTTTCTAGAGGGTTATATTTATACAAAATGAGGTTGTAACACTTCCTCCCATATTCACCCACTTTTACAATCTCTCATGGGTAAATATGAGTTGAGAGTTACTATGACATGACTTGACCTCCAAGTTCCAATTATGGAAGTGGGGGAAACAAAACAAAAGCTTACTTATACCTCTAAGGGACACCAAATCACCCAGAAGTCAACCCACAAGCTCTGATGATTAGATCCTGAGCTGGAACTGTTTTTTCACAAGCCTAGTAATCTAATTACACCTTTGACACATTGTGCATGTAATTATGAGGCTCCAATAGCACCCATAAGCCTGTCTGCATGCTGTTATGGAAAAAATTTCTCAGTCCTGTGCATGCAATGGTGAGATCTATGCCTCTTTTCAGTATGGCCTTTAGGCCATTGCCGAGAAGTGCCCAAAACTTTACATAATGCAAACAATGATGATAATAAGTCTGAACAATTAATAATAGGGATAAACCTTTCTCAAAACATGTCAAATACATGATATTAATTTGGTAAAACATATGATAAAAATAGAATCTACATGTCATGGATGCATATCTGATCATAAACTCCCAAACTACATCAAAGAATTATCAATAAGGGCCAATGCCCATGAATACATTAATAAATCAATCACTTTTAAAATCATAAACAAGATCCATAGCAAGAGGACATCATATAATCATGCATATAACTAGCATATAACCAACATGTGACCATAATAGAATCCATTACAAATTAGCCACAAGATAAACATAATAACGAGTACAAGTGCTCATAAATCTCAATAAGAAAATAAATTATATTAACATATGAAAAAACCGACCAAGTTAGGGACTTCCACATACCAACCAACCATAGATTGAGCTGAACCGAATCTCTCTTTCAACCAATCACCCCAATGCTATATTCCAAGCATGAATGTGGGATCAGATGGGTTAAACCAAAATAGAACCAACCAGGGCTTCCAGAGGTCAACCCACCTCAACCCTCAAACCTCAACCACAGTGATTTCACCTAACTGATCCAGAAATAACTGACACCAAAATAATCTTGGATGCCTCCAACCTTTTTCACCACAATCATAGGAATTTTCTTGTCTCCACCCATCTGTCAAGAGTTCCAGGAGAAATCCCATCCCTACCCTTGAGCCTTGGGAATTTCCTAAGACCACCCCACTAGGATCCAAAGTCTACCAACCATCCAAAGCTTAAACCAACACAAGGCATCCATAACACCATGACTATCTAGGAAATTGTAAGGCCAAAAATTCCATGCCAATGATATCAAAATAACCAAATAACCATATGAAAATACCACACATCCAGAAACCAGTAAGGAAATCATACATGCAACATGTTACCTGTAAGGAACTCCAACTATAGCAACTGATCCAAGCTTCTTTTTCGTTGTCCTCCAATTCCTTGCTTGATTTCTCCAAATGCAAGTGAATGCTAGGATGCTCCAAGAATGCTCTAAGCGTGCAAGAGTAAGAGATCCAAAAGATAAACTGACCAAAGCTATAACTAAAAAAAGTTGTGAATTGTTTCTCGGATGACTTTTTATCATTGATTTTTAGTATATTCCTTTCCTTTTCCCTTTTTCTTTCATTTTCCTTCACTTTCTCTGTAATTTTCCTTGCATGCATATTTGTGTCTCTTAATCTCCCTTTTCTCCTATTTTCCTTTATTTATCAAAATTAAATTCCATTTATTTTTGTTTTTCCTTTTCCAATTTCCATAGCCATTATTAAACCACAAGTTATGCCCAGTATAATGTTTTCCTAACATTCAGCTTTGAATACTAGTCCCATAACCTTGGTATTATTTATTTACATGGAAAATCAACTATGGGCTATTACATAGGTGACTTTTCACCTTCCATGACTCTTCTACTATCCTCATGTCTAGTTTCTAATTTACTTTATTTTCTAACTTTTTTCTCTTTTACATAATTACATTAAAATCAAAATAAATAAAATAAGCACCTATCATGAATTTAACTTAAAAATTTATAAGTCTTGCACTTGAATTTGTAACCCTTGGATCACATGGGTGTGTCAAGCGTTGTAGTCTACTAAAATCAACAAAAAATTCTTTGAGATCAACCCTTTGTTGATGACTTCATATTCACAGGTATTGGGCACCATTGTCTTAAGGTCAACTCAAATCTTGTGAAACAATGAAGTCAACATGGTGTGTAGTCCCATGGGATCCACAAGGTGCTATTCTAATGATTCCTTGGTTTGCCTTATATCATTCACTATGATAGCTAGTTGTCGTGCATGCATCTTTTCTTGTATTTCACGTTCAATTTCTTGTTCGAGCCTCACCTCTCCTTGTGATCTGATGGTGACTAATTTGTGAGATTTGGTTATCCTCTCCATCATGACATGGTGTTATTGATAAATTCCCATAGTCTTCATTACTTGAGCTCAGATGGCAAGCCTGATCTCTGCTTTATCTCCTTTTCTACCTAGTTCTTCCTTCCTTCACAAAGTATTCAATGTAGTTGGCTATTTTGTACTCTAGTTGTGCATTATATCAATGGATGCTATGGCATCCTTTAGTTACACACCTTTATCTTTGACTGCACTTTGAATTGATACAAACATGGTAGCCATCTTTTGAAGTTTCCCAAGCTCATGATACAACTGCTTCACAATGTATTCTAATTATTTATTTGATTCCAACATCGTGTTCTAGTAAAATATGTTGCAAGGGATTGAGGCCAATAGAGTTTGAATTTCCTTGCCCAATTTTTCAATTTCTTGATGTTCCGTTTTCATGCTTTTGTCTTGTTATTTCACCTTTTCCATTAAATGTTAAATATTATTTTCCATAGATGAGGAAAAGGCTATCCTCGCTGAGGCTTTGGCCAATGGATTATGTAAGGTATTTGAAACTATGCTCGTCTCCCTGGTCCTAGAGATTGGATTTTTTGCTTCCCAAGACATATATTTCCTTCTTTCTTGGACAATTTGATTGGTACTTTTGTCAAAGAAAAATATTCCTAAGTTCATAGCTTGATTTTCATCACGTATAGTGATGGTCATCTCTCCAATTGCAAGATGGCCTCTTATTAATGGTGTTGAAACCGAGGTTGATGGATGGATATTCATGCCGGGAAAACCATAAATTCCTACATTCTGAGCTTCCTTTTCTTGTTTCTCTTTCAACCTTGCCTCATCCCGAGCTTGTTTTTATGGTCTCTCCCTTTCAAGCCGCTTTTCCTCTTGTTTTGTTTTCTTCTTCTTCTTTCTTTTGTAGCCTTTCTCTATCTTCCCTCGCTTTCCATTCTACCTCTTCCTTCTCTTTGTTATCTCTCTCTCTTTCTACAATTGTAGGTATTATTTTAGTTTCTTCTCCTTTTATTTTTTAGCTACTTCCTTTTCTCTTCCTCTTTTTTTGGCATCCTTCTTATCTTTTGCCTCCTTCCCTTTGGAAGGTTCTCATGTTTCCAGTTTATATCCATTCATGGATTCAAGGACATTTGTGTTTTTTAGGGCCTTTATAACATTATATAAAATTTATTTATTCTTTACTCATCTTCATTGATTTGTGAAGAGTAAGTCCACTTGCACTTGCATTGGGAGAAATGGGTCGTGACCACACACTTGGGGTTATATCTATGGAATTCAAGCTCTCTAAATTTGAAACAGTTTAGATCCAAGGCTTCTTCATGTGGTTATTTAAAGTTCCTTATACAATACATGCCTACATAAAATGGGTATGTAGTCCATGATGCCTTCTTTGAATGTGCTGACATCCCACCAACCTTTGTGGTTACTTTATACACAACCTCTTGCAAAATTACTTTATCCATCACAAACAACAGGAGATGGTGCAGTGCTTCCAAGACCTAAAAATTATGATGTATGTTGATTTTAGTGGGGTAAACCAATCATCAACCTCTAGTAATGCTTTTTTAGTTTGATCTGACATACATGGTGAATCATGTTCAAATATAATGTGGAATAGTGGTGAAACAAAACCTTCAACTATTCTCGTGTATGGTTCTATGTGTAGGCTATGCCAAAATTCCTTGTAATAGATATGCATCGATTGAATGTAAGAGGTGAGATTCCACCTCCACCCCATCATTTAGAACTCCCATATCACACATATAGATTCAATTAAATATGAATCCATATAAAACTTTGGTTGCTTTCCATCTACTGGATTTTGGGTCTTTGTCACCCTGGTTTGGATGGATGCTAAAATGATTTTGAACCAATTTAATACAACTCCATCTTGGGCACATGCATACATAAGTGGAACCCAACTATCATCGAAGAAATATGTTGTGGCCTTACCATAAAGTCTACAACACATAGCTACAACTATGTAATAAGTTTTTTTGAGTAATTTTGTTTTATATATACCACCATACTTGCTCCTAAATTTGTTAGGGCCTTGTCACAAACTCTTTAAAGTATCCTTGTTTCTCAGATTGGACTTGCGATACCATCTCAATGAGAAGGAAACTTGATGTTTAGGAATTTTATAATATTTATATATTCAGTCGTATGTGAGTGAAAAAATATCACTTCCATACCTGTCCTTGATAGTCATATCCTTGATATTAATGCATTTGATTATCCAATCAATAGTTTCCTCACATGGAAACATTGTTGGATGAGATGCTACTTTGTGTAACCATGATATTTTGACATTCTAATAGACACTAATATATTTTTCTCCACTGGCATATTCTATCCTTGTGAATAGGTGGAAACTTTTAGCCCAATTTATGGAAAGAGACTTGTCAATAAAGCACCTGGTGTCAGATTATGTAGGCATTGAAGCAACGAGACTTTCTTCTAATCCTTCCTTTGTGTATTCTTTTCCATGTCTTCTTTTTGGAGGAGCCATATTTTCTATGATATTCTCCTATACCCCAAATTAGTTGGACATGGAAAATCAACAATATTCATTATAATTGATAAATTAGAAAACAAAATAATAACCGGGTGGGTAGCACAATAAGTTAGTGCAGTTTGAATCTATGTAATACAATGTGGCATAGGGAAATAAGTTAGATTAGGGAGAGATGATGCAATGAAATATGGCTTAGTAATGTGTTATAGCGCAGATGGTGGGCGACTTAATATCACATCATGAAATGATACTGCACACTAAACAAGGGTATTACATCGTAGTGCAATATTGATGTCTAGGATAACAAATAAATATGCGATGTGATGCAAAATGAGTTGCGATGTGGTAAGGTGCACAATACCACTCGGCGTGACCATTAAAATCTAGGTGTTTCATCACAATCACAAATGACAACGAAGTGCTAGCGAAGTGTGTAGCGCAATAAAGCAAGGAGACTTGTAATAAGATGCATGATGAAAATAAAATGGGAGTGCATTTAATGCACATTTATTTATCATTTCAATCATGGGAGTGCATTTAATGCACATTTATTTATCATATTTATTGATAAATCATGATTGAAATATTAAATTTTTAAAGCATTTAATGTTGTTCCAACACAATTTTTATTAGCTGTTTATTCGATAGAGTAGATAGTAGAGAAATCTTAGTCTTTTGGTTTTGAATGAGAAACCATAATTGTTTAATTTTTTCTTAATGGAATGTATCAATGGATAAAGTCTAAATGTATTTAAGGATTATTAGTTAATAATTTAAAGATTTAAGTGAATTTTATGGTTAAGATAAATATTTTTTTAGGATATTCTATAGTTATTTAGTACTAGTTACTACTTATACTAGTTCCTAGTTCTTAGGTATTTAAATTTTATTTATAAATTAGTTATTAGATTATATATTTATTGAGTATAATTAGATTTGATTATCATATTTTCATATAAGATTTGATTAGCATATTGTGATATGAGTAAGGTTTTGATATTTTAAATATATTTTGGTATAGATATTATAGTTACATTTGAAGAGCTACGTGAAAATTCCATTGCATTGTTAAATCTTCATATCTACTCATAGCATAGATTTCAGTGTCATTTTTATTATTAATTATCATATGTCAGTTTTTGTTTGAAAATAAGCCTAATTGGTCAAAGCAAGCTGGGAGTGCCATTCACTGATTTGCTAGGAGAAGAAGGCCCCAAACTCTTGAGGACTTTGCCTTTTTTCCTTGAAACTTTGAAACACCATAATTCCTCGCTTTCATTTACTTATTTCCTATAATAGAATAATGATTCAAGTACATTCTAGTTAAAGAGATGAGTAGAAGACTATGATTGACTGCACATCTTCACTCTCATATATGGGGAAGGCCATAGTGCTTTCTCATCCCTATAACTATTATTGGTTTAGATTGGCTAATTTGAGTAAAATACTACCAAAGTGTCCACTTGCCTCCACCGAAAAGGAATCCCCTAGTGCATTAGTCATCCTTTTTATTGAAATCTCCTTTAATCATCTTCCGAGCATTTGAGTGAACACTTAGCATTGTGGATATGATTGCATAAATAACTTGGATTTCTGTGGGAGATCCTAGTATATGCCTATTTCAAAGTATTCTTAAGGCAAGTAAGAGTGATTTAATTTCAATCTTATGTGAATATGTTAAGAGTTTTGTTTCATGCTTCCTGAATTCAGTTGCTAATTTTGACTTAGAAGTGACAAAAAATCTAACTTAACTCGTATTATAGACTTTCGTGTGCTTCAAAATTTACAAACACCAGATTGATATTAAAATCATGTACTAGTTTAGTTCACTAAATTAGACTTCACATTTTTGGCACCATTGTCGGGGAAGTGCATTTTGAGTTAACTAGATCTTGAATTTTGTTGTAAAGCTTGTTACTATATAAACATTTCGGTTTTGGAAGAGTGGAGGTAATAAGATGAGAGGTAAGAACATGAAAATTCACTTCAATTGAGTATCAACAAGTTCAAATCATGTTTATATTTACTTAATTGATTTAGAATTAAAAATGTTCATTTATGCATAGACCTAGATATGAAAAAAGTAGGCATGTTATAATCCCCCCCCCCTTTGTTATTGACGAATCTTGGTAAGCGAATTTGGAACATCAAAAACTCAAAAAGAAGTTGAACAAGTTACGCCTTTTGTTGGAAAAATTACTATTGAAAAAACAAAACAAAAAGTATTTGAAGGAAAAATATTGACACTTGTAGAAAGACAGATACTATTAGAACATCAAACCAAAAAAAAACAACAAGGAAAATTTTCAAAAGAAAGGTTAAGAAAAGGAACTCCTCAATCATAACTAAAATTTCAAAGAGGAAAAAATTAAAACTATTGAACCATTTGCTCAACCAATCTTTGAAGAAATTGAAAAACTTGAGTTAACTAATGAACTAATAGAAAGGTTCCGGATGCGGATGATTGATGGCACAGCGGGACTTCTGTCCCGGAGCACCTCCCAAAGAGTTTAGCATGGGGAAGCCATATGGCCCCCTGCGACTCCATTAAACTCAAATTAAATTCGCCTACATTCAAGACTTTAATTCTCCAGCGACGGCTCTTCTCCATCCTCGATACGCTCAGTCGATTAATTATGGATCCAGTCTCGGGCTCTCCAGATCATTCCTGCCCTGTTTGTAGCTCTTTGAAGCCCATTCGTTGTGTTTGCCCTGCAGCCTATGCAGTGCCCAATGCCCGAACTCACATAGGACGGCGCTGTTCGCTGCTCAGCTATCTTGAAACAACTCCGGAGTATCACTTTTCTCATAGCGCCTCTTGTCATTCCAACTTAATTTCGCAGATTCCTCCTGGCTCTCACTGCATTCTCGCTTCTGCTCGGGCAAACTCTCTTAGTCTTCGGCCTCTCCAAACTGCTGTGTCTGCTATGCCTAGGCTCAGACACCGTATGAGGTGCCGCCGAGGCGCCACTCGAGGCAGGCTTGTAAGTGAGCGTCCTTCTTCAAGTCTAGGCGATGCTCCCTCTACCGAACATACTGAGAGGCAGCATTATCAGGACCCTCCTGGCTATGCCCAAGATCATCAACCCTCTTTTCCTCTTCCTGGCGCTCCTCCAACTCTTGCTTTTGCTGCCCCCGTCCTTCTGGAAGTCATTATCTGAGGCAATCTTCGCAGAGAGCGGAGCTCCGCTTTGATTATGCCTTCAACTGGCCCACCATCATAGCTTATATCACCATAACCCTTCGAGAAGAGTCAACCCTTCAACCCCCTCCGTTGCATGAGCCTCCGCCCTCTCCCATTATCCCCCGACCCACCCCTGCTGCAACTCCTTCATCTGGTCTAGGCGCTCCCAATTTGGGTCAGCTCTTCATGCAGGTGCACGCAAATCTCTCAGGCACAGATGGAGCTCAAATTGAAGCTACTGAAGGTGCAGAGGAGCAATACGGTTGTCGAATTGAGGAGGAGCAGCCTTCTCCAACTCACACGCATCTGCTTTCTCTGCCTTAGTTCATTATGGTACTTATTTTCCATCATATGCACGATATATTGGTTTTTGTCGTCTATAGCAGCAGAAGCTGCAAGATAGTGATGTTTTTCTTTAGTTTCCTTATGCTAAATGTAATGAATTATCCATCGGTTTCCCTTTCAAGGGCGGTGCAACTTCTTTTGAACGAACTGGTTTCCCGCTATGGGCAGTTCATCATATTGTTAAAGCTTGGACATCAAACCTAGATTCAGGCTCCCACAGCTGAACCGAGGTAGTTTTGTACCAGTATGTTTACATAATAGAATTAGCATAAAGCATAATTTGCGAAAAAAAAAAAAAAATGAACTAATAGAAGGATAATTGAATTATACTAAATATTTTTCAAGTTTGTTTGAAGGAAACATGGAAGATAGAGAATGAAAGCAAAGAGAAAAGGAAATGGAGAATAGAAAATAACATGAACGAAAAGTACTCAAAACAGAAAGAAAAAGAAAAGAAGAATTAAAAAAATTCAAAGAGAAATAAAAGCTAAAGTAGAACATGATGAAGGAGAAGCATCAGCTGTAGGAGGAAGAATACTTACAATTGAAAAATAAGATCATGCATATGAAGTTACCTTCAAATTCCCTTTCCTAGATACACCAACATTTTTAGGAACAAAGGTAAAAATGAAGTATTCTGCCAAGATTCTATGGTATGTGTACTGAAGGCCTTGATGCTTTCATATTTGAATTTGATATATTATGTCATATGTATGGGTATACACGCAATGCTAAAAAACTTCATATATTTACTGCTACTTTAAAATTATTTGCATTAAAATAGTTTATGGGGATAGAATCAACAATATTATATTGGGATGATATGAGAAATTTTTTTAAAAGAAATATCAACACTATTGTTAATCATAGAGTGCTAAAGAAAATACCTTCTAAATGAGTCAACAAGAAGATGAAAAATTGGAAGATTACTTAAACTAATTTACATCTAATTTGCAAAAAACAAAACAAAGTGATATAAGTTTGTAATTTGTACAAACACTCGTCTTAAAAGGGATCCTAGATGAATATATAGATGTCCTCAATATTATGGGGCATGGGATATTTCTAAATTACCTTATGAAAAATCATTGAATTGTGGAGGAAATACTCCAGAGGAAGAGTAAAGTCTGGTAAGGGACAAAGAGATGCACTTTCAAAAGTAACTAAGTTATATTTTGGAGGATTCAGTAGAGCTAAACTTGACAAATTATTAGAAGATTTTAAATGAATCTTCTAAGTAATATTGGTTCTCAAATTGATACACTAAAATCTAGAAAGAGACAAGAAGAACAAATTGAAGTGTTTTCTATATTTTGTTGAAAATATAGAAATAAACACCCCTTACATGAATTTAGTTTGGATAATATTGATGTTTGTGGGATTTTTGTAGAAAAAAATTAATGGAGAATTATCCAACAATAGTAGAACTAAAGGAAACAAGCAAGAAGGAGGGTGAAGCGCCAAAATCACTTTACTACATTGCTCTTAAAAGAAGAACTCGGTAACCCCGACCAATAGGTATGTCTTCAGATTCAAATCCACAATTTTTATATTATCAAAATCCTATTCAAAATACATATACTGCTCCTAATCCATGGCTGACTTGGATGCCTCAAAAACCTCCAAACCAACCTTTTCAACAAGTTTGGTGAGGAAAATCATATTGTAATCAAACCCCATACTAACAACCATACAACCAACCATATCAATAGCCTTTTCACCAACCATTACAACAGCCATATTTACCATATTTCCAAAAACCACTATTTCAACAATTTCAACCATCTCAAAATGTTTAGCAACAACCTCCAATACCAAAAATAACCCAACCTTAGAAGCAGTATCTGCCCTCTAATCAACCTCAACACAGACCTACTCAATTACCAGCCCAACCAGTGGCAAATGCTAATGTAAAAGCGGATAAACCTATCTATAATTCAGAACAAACACTTCCAATGTATGAAATTGTTTCTATTGATAATATTAACTTAGAGTTAGGAAAGGTATTACAAAAAGAATCTCCTGTAATAATTGAAGAGCAAGAAGAGATTGAAGAAATTTCAAGGAAAACTAGCACACCGATAGTTAGAGAAACATATTAAAATACAAAAGATCACCAAAATCCATTTTTAACTACTAAAGTGCCTCCCTTTCTAGAGATATTAGTTGTAGAAAAATCAATGGTTACTATTGAGCATGATTTCTTGGATCAATTGAAAAAATTATTTGTTAAAATTCCTTTATTGAAAGCTATCAAATAAATTCCAATTTACACTAAAAAAATTAAGGCATATTGTTTCAAATCTAAGAGAAAGAAGAAATATTTGACTACAATACATGTCTTTAGTCATTCAACTAGCCTAATGTCAAAGTCAATTGAAATTGAAAAATATATAGATCCAGGTATCCTAATGGTTACAATTACAATTGAAAATTTGTTAATTCAAAATACTTTAATTAATTTTGGCACATGAATTAATGTTATGACAATGGACACAATGAAAAGTTTAAATCTACACAATCTTTGACCAACACCTACAATAATTGAATTAATTGAAAGATTAAGAATCAAACGAGAAGGTCTAATTGAGGATTTAATAGTCTCATTGGATTTTTTGGAATATCTATTAGACTTCTTAGTTCTGTAGCCCAAATCAAATTTTGGTGGAAATCCTCTTATCCTTGGAAGACCATGGATGGTGATTGTTGGTACATTCAATAGCTGTAGATTAGGGAAAATGATGATATATAAAGGAAATGAAATTAAAAAAACAACACTATATGCACTGACTAAAAAATTGAATGAACTAGAACAATTATCAGGGCTTGAATACACATATTTAGAAGAAGAAATGATCCAACCAATATTTATTATTAATCAAGCTATTACATTTGGGGAATAATCAAATGAATTTTTTTTAGATTACTTCATTTGTAATCTTGATATTTCAAAACATTTAAGGAAAATTCAATATGCTACAACAAACAATTTGTTAGAAAAATATCTTCAAAAAATTGCACAATAAATTATTTAAAATATGTTGGCTCAAAGGTCACACTGAGGAGGGGGGTGAAATAGTGTGAGGCCAATTTCACTTAATTAATAATACATCTATTAAATAGTGACTTTAAATATTATATCATCAATTATAACAATGCATCATCACATAAGCAACATAACAAAGATAACAAAAGAAGCCATCGCATCACAAAGGGACAATTTTTTTAGGTGGAAGCCGAAATGGGATAAAACCACCAATCTTCTTCTCTATATTTGTTGGGGCCCTTGTTTTGAAAACTTATTTTGAATATTTTGAATTTTGAATAAAGAATGGATTTTTGGGTTGCGACATGATGACACATGGCAATCGCGACCAAATCGCAACTACAATAAGTCGCGGAGCGATCAAGGTGGCGCAGAAGCAAGAGATAGCTGAAGAAATCAGATGCATGAGTACAGACGAAGAGAATATACAGCAGAAGACACAAAGAAGAACACACAGAAAACAAGAGAGAAGCCAGAAGCAGCAGAAGAAGAACGCAAAGAGGAACTAACAATTGCGATAGCGGGTGAATAAATAGCAGTCACCCAACCTAAAGAGAAGAGGATGCGACAGGAGAAGGAATGCAAAGCGACTGAAGGAGATCGGGCATGCTATCTCTATAGTTCCTAGGTTTCTCCTATTTACCTTTCTGTTCTATAAGGCGTTTGTATCAGACTTGTAAGCTCTCCTTGCGGAAGCTATGTAACTATGGATTTGGTTGAAGATATCAATACAATTGCAGGTTGCTGTCCCACTATGTGATTTATATGCACGCATGATGGTTGTGATGATTTAAAATTTTATTTGCTTAATACCTGTTCACTCTTTGAATGTTCTTGCGTATATAACTATGTTTATGAAATCAATTCAATGTTAATCATGAGTTGTGGATCCTTCCCCTGCTATCGATCTATTCCCCTTCTGCATGTGGTTACGGCACGCCTCGGGTGAGACTCTCTGCTCTCCGGAGTAGGGTGATAATGCTGGCGTGGTTCTAGACTACAACAGATTCCTTTGTTGGCCCCAACCCCTGAACCTGGGTCTTGCCTGCGAGACCTGTTTCCTCGCCAACCAATGGTTCCGTTGCTGGGACCTGCATGTTATGAGGGGAACTAGATCATGGTATCGAGGATCTTCGAAGGTGAAATACAGAGATGGTGGGATAACCATTTGGACCAGTTCGTTGCTCAGCAAGCAGAGTTGACGAATCAAAAGGAAAGGGTGCTTAAAGATCTCGTCCTTTTATCAGATTCCGCTAGTGATACCTACGAGATCCTCTGGGGAAAATTCCCTAGTGGCCTCTATAATTGGTTGCGGAGGTTACAGACAAAGGTGCCTAGGGATAGCTCGCGGAAGATAAACTGAAAGTGGGTGCACGGGGATCTGGTGGCTCTTCATCGGTTGGACACTGAATTGACCCGCGCGGTGGATTTTTGGGTAGAGACCACTTTGGACGGATATATTGTGGAGTTTGCGGCAGAGTGCTACCAATCCTTCTCGAACGCTGAAGCTATCTTCCGTTCCGGGTTAAGAGGGAAGCTGCTTAAGGAGATTCTGCTGTGGATTAAGGCCATGATGGTGGACGAAGGGCTGATGAAATTTCAGAAGTCGAGCATGGAAGTGTAAACCCCCAGTGTTGGGGGAAGGGTTGAAGGGACAGATGCTACGTGAAGTGTGAAGCGGGGAGTGGGGGATGGATGCTGAGGCCGTGAGGAGATTGAGGGAGCGACGTGCACATCGACGGGCGCAGATCGCTGACAGGTGGCGAGAAAGGGTGATGCGGGAGTTAAGACGATGGGAAAACGACAGGAAGAATCAGGAGGAGGCGCCTCAGAGGATAGGGATCATGGACACTCAGGCGGATACCTTGGAAAGGGAGGGGACCGTTGTGGGAGTACAGCGAGTGCATGGGAGCCCGGCTAAGAGAAAAGGGGAGACGACGACTGACGAAGACGATGCAGGTGTGCCGCCCGAAGAAAGTTCCGATGGCGAATGGTACGTTGTGATGTAGTGGTTATTTCAAGAGCGGATGACATTCATCTCTCCAGGCAGCCCTACTTCCAAAAATTTGCATGGCAAGGATCCCTACCTTCCCCTGGTACTTTACCAACCTTTAAGTAATATTTTTCGTTAAGTTACAAGCATTGCGTCAATTGCACAACAGTTCATTGTCGACAGCGACATAAATTAATAGCAGCAACACTGGTAGTATTACATTCCCTAGTGGAACAGCCACGCAACCAGGACCCAGAGGATTCATCCTGGTCAACCCTCCGCAAGTAAATATGGCTGGGTCATTCACCCGGTATCCAGAATTATTTGGTCGGGGCAACAATGATGTAGAGCAGCACTGGTACCTCTGCGAAGCCATATGGAGAGCTCGGCAGACGCCAGACGCCGGGAAGCTAATAGAGTTCCAAACCACGCTCAGAGAAAGGGCTCTGTGATGGTTTATCAAGTGCCAGTCTGAGGCCCATCCTAATCCAGTAATTGCGGACGTAAAGCGGGATTTTTTCCGCGAATTTAAACTTCCCCAGACGGACCAGCAGGGTTTGTCCGAGCTATGGGAGATTAAGCAGAAAGAAGGAGAGACTGCATGGGATCTGATGCGGCGCGTCAAGGACACGATCGGGAAACTCAGCTACCCTATCGATCCAAACCATCAGAGGGACTGGTTCATCAAGGCTCTGCTTCCCTTGACACGAACCCCCCTCACCCAGCAGAAGATTGACAAGTTGCAGGATGCTTTGGAACAGGCCATGAAGATAGAGGCCATGGTGGGCTACCCTCAGGTATATCGGGGAGGGCCGGCCCCGCAGGATCCTTCTTTGGTGGGACTGCAGCATCAGATCGCTAGTCTGATTGAAAAGCTTAAGGAAATGCAGCCTATAAGACTAGCTAGGCCGAACGTTTGGTGCACTCACTGCCTGGTTGAAGGCCACGTCGCAACCGAATGTCCTCGGTTACATGGCACGGGTGTGGGACCCTCTATCGCGGCAATCCAGGGGGGTCCACCCATGGGGGATGGTGCGGCACTAAATCCACATGGGGTATACCAGCCGCAACATCCTTATGCGGGGTTCCCATCTCAAACAAACCCAACCGCCATGGAGTACTGCGATATTTTCCGGACAATGGGGCATCCACCTCGGATGTGCCCGATACTACAGAAGTACTCTAACGTCCCAAACAATGTATACTGTGAGTTTTGTGCTTCCACGACTCACAAAACTGAGCAGTGCAGAGCTCTCGAAGCCCTCACGGACCGGTTGGACTGTCCTTCCTATAGGGCGAACGAGGCTTCCAAGGGAAGAGGCGGCGGTATGCGCGGAGGCTGCACAGGGGGACGAGGTCTGGTGAAATGTTACAACTGTGACCAGGAGGGTCACGTGGCTTGGGAATGTCCCCTTCCCCGATGTCCTTGGTGTTCCCAGTGCCGCGTGAATGCCCATGCAACAGAGGACTGTCCAGAACTCATCAAGAAGTGGGAGGAACAGGCACGGCAGAGGGGCACAAATTTGGTAAACTCCGAGCCGCGAGGAACCGCGACTCCGGCCATGCAGAATGTAGCGATCGTCACGCGGGGCGACAAGAAAATGGGAGAGGACGCTCATGGAAAGGAGCCGGTCCGGACTATTTGGCCCGCCTCCCTAAAGAAATTGATCCGGCCGGACGCGCAGAAGAGGTACTTCCAGGAGGCGATGGAGGCTTTTGCTCAGCTGAGGGAAACCGGGGGCCTTGAGGGGACCTTGATTGAGGAATGGCTTCAGTTGTTCCTCAAGATTGTTGATAATGCCTCAATGCGGGACCAGCTCAAGCATACACTGGAGGACGCACTGCATGGGAATACGAGGCCGAGGGAACCGATGGACACAGCACCCCAGTACGTGTAGCGAGTCAATCGGAACAAGCGACGCACGAGAAAAGAGTTCCAGCTTAACACACAGGTTGTGGGATTCCAAATCAGCGATACCATGCTTGATTTAGGGTCTGACATCAACATCCTGCCGTGGAAGACGTGGGAGGCTCTTGGAAGGCCACGGCTGACACACTTGCCAATCCAAATCAGAATGGCGAACCAGTACTGCATTGTGCCGATCAGCCGACTCGAAGGTGTCGAGATCGACATTGCGGGGGTGAAGACTTACACGGATTTTGAGGTTATTGATATTATGGGAGACAAGGATTCTTACCCCACCCTGCTAGGCATCGATTAGGCTTTTGATAATTACGCCATCATTGACCTCAAAAAGGAGCTGATGATCTTTCAGGACGAAGAGGTTCAGGTCACTCGGCCCCTTGATGCATATCAAGGCCTGCGATATACTGAAACTGTGGAAAACTGGGAGGATGCTCAGATGATGGACCACCTTTATCAGATGACTGCAGGGAAGCGGGAGGACTATATCAACCTGACCGCAACCGGCTCCATCAGCTGGCGCAATGTCCAGAGCTCGGAGCTGGGATCGGAACTCGCTTGGGAAGACTGGCATTAGGGTGGGTACGAGACCAGTACGCGGAGATGTGCTGCCATTGCCCAAGTCCGTTGGATTGGGGCTGAGTTCAGATAATACCCCACCCTGTTGAACATGCAGGCTGTCAATACCTTTATTGCCAAGGTGGAGGACATGGTACCAGAAGGAAGAAGGATGCCACTTTTGGACGTCGCACTACAGTCCACATCAGTGAGGTGGTGGAGGAACCACTGCAACATCCTGTTGCGGTGGAGTTGCGTGGTGGAGGCTTTGCGGGCGCGGTTCAAAGAAGACGAAGGCCCTCGAAGCGGGCAGAGGTACAAAGGGACTTCCAATCCGCGGGACCACCTGAAGAGCTGTGAGGAGCAGTGGCAAGGCCTGGGATACCCGCAAGAGCTGTGGGTACATCGGTTCATTCACTCCTTAGATACCATCCCCTAGGCCTGGTACTTGGAAGAAGAACGGAAAAGAGGAACCAGCTCCTGGTAGGAAGTCACAAACAAGTTTGTTCGGTGCTTCTTGTTCGAAGGGGAGACAGAGCTAGTGTCCCAGGCACTACAAGCTATCAAGGGGGTATTGTTTCTCCGCGACCCAGAGCCCGATGGGGGCACGTTTGCATTATGTCCTGAGGCGAGGCGCGAGTTGGCTTGCCAATGGGTTGACGGCGATCCAGACGATGACAGTCTGGAGGACCTCAGGCACCTATACTTCGAAGAGAAGGAAGGCGAGCGGAACATCAATGAAGAACCGACTACCGAAGGCATCCATTTGTAGCCGCTAAAGACAAAGAAGTTGAACATAGGTACGGAGGAAAAACCCAAGCTGGCTATAGTTGGGGATTACTGGGACGAGGAGACGACAAAGGAAATTTTCAGCCTCCTCCAGGAATACGAAGACTTGTTCCCTTCGTCGGTTGCAGATTTGAAGGGTATCAAAGGAGACCTCGGAGAAATGCGTATTGTGCTGAAACCGGATGCCAGGCCCGTAAAGCATCGACCCTATTGGTTAAACCCACGGATCAAAGAAAAGGTCAAGATGGAGATTGACAAGATGCTGGCCGTAGGTCTCATCTTTCCGGTGGAAGAAGCGAAGTGGGTGAGTCCTATCGTCATTCAGAATAAGAAGGAAAAGGCAGAGATACACGTCTGTGTCGACTACCGGAGTTTGAACAACACCTGCATCCATGATCCGTTTCCCACTCCTTTCAGCGACGAAGTATTGGATCATGTTGCGAGAAATGAAGCTTACTCCTTCACTGATGGTTTTTCGGGTTATCATCAGGTGCGCATTGCGGAAGAAGACAAGCCGAAGATGACATTCAACACCGAGTGGGGATCGTTCGCATACCACGTAATGTCGTTTGGCTTGAAGAACGCCCCGGTCGTGTTTTCCCGGATTGTCATCGCTGCTTTCCCGGAGTATATCCACAAGTTCCTGGAAGTCTACATGGATGATTGGACCATCTACAGTTTGCTGAAGAAACACGCCACCCTGTTGCGTGTCATGTTCGATCGGTGTCGCCAGTTGCAGATTTCCTTGAACTTGAAGAAATGTATTTTTGCAGTTCCTTTCGACACGTTGTTGGGACACGTGGTATGCAAGCAAGGGGTCTGCGTCGACCCCGCCAAGGTAGCGGTGAGTGTCCACATGGAAGCCCCCACAACGGTGAAGCAGTTGCAGGCACTGCTTGGGCACACAGGATATTACAGGCGGTTTATCCGAAATTACGCGAAGATCACTGCCCCTTTAGAAAAGCTACTACGGAAGTCTGAAGTATTCCAGTGGACGGAGGAGTGTCGGATGGCCCTTGAAACTCTGAAGGAAAAGCTGGCGACGACGCCTATTCTTGTTCACCCAGACTGGGATAAGCAGTTCCATGTGCATATTGACGCTTCCAGTATTTCACTTGGGGCTGTTTTGGCGCAACCCAGAGAGACGACAATCGACCATCCCATCTACTTCGCCAGCCACAAATTGTCTAATGTGGAGAAGAACTACACCACTACCGAGAGGGAGGCCCTGGCAATGGTGTACTCACTCCAGAGGTTCCGCCACTACCTTCTAGGAGGCAAATTCAAGTTCTTTACGAACCACTCTGCATTGAAGTACTTGGTGAATAAGCCTGTGTTGGAAGGATGGATCTGTCGCTGGCTTCTACTCTTCCAAGAATTCACGTTTGAGGTGATTGTCAAGCCCAGAAGGTTGAACGTCGGGCCCGATCACTTATCTAGGTTGGAGACAAGGGAGAACGACGACTCTCTTGATGATCAGCTGCCGGATGCTGACCTCTTCCGAGTCGAAGCTGTACTGAACTACTTGGCCGACATTGCCACCTATCTGACCACGGGGCAGTTCCCTCAGCACTACACCCCGCTCCAGAAACAACACTTGGTTGTCTGCGCCGCCGAATACCAACTGATTGCGAGACAGCTGTACAAACTGGGCCTCGATGAGGTTCTGCGCAGATGCGTACTTGACCACGAGCACGAAGCTGTGATGTGGGAATGCCACAACGGTGTTGCGGGAGGGCATGTGGGAGAAAAACCCACTGCGAGGAAGGTACTCCAGGCTGGACTATGGTAGCCGAAAGTCCATGCAGATTGTAAGACATTTGTTAAGAGATGTAATGTCTGTCATCGAACGGGGAGGCCCTCTCACAGGGACGAGCTTCCGCTACACCCAGTGCATGTGTTGCGGCCGTTCGAGAAGTGGGTTGTCAACTTCATAGGTCCCATAGCCCCGGTTTCCAGGCACTCCAAGGCCCTTGTTTAAACAACAGGTTGAAGGCGCACAACGAGAATAGGAACAACCTAAAGGCACACAACGCGAACAAGGCACGGGATCAAGCGGGGCGATGGAGATAGAGACTGTCATTTGTGATTGACTCGGGGACAAGTCAATAAGCTGTGGTCGGGGCATGTTGGGGCCCTTGTTTTGAAAACTTATTTTTAATATTTTGAATTTTGAATAAAGAATGGCTTTTTGGGTTGCGGCATGATGACACATGGCAAACGCGACCAAATCGCAACTACAGTAAGTCGCGAAGTGATCAAGGTGGCGCAGAAGCAAGAGATAGCTGAAGAAAGCAGATGCATGAGTATAGACGAAGAGAATATACAGCAGAAGACAGAAAGCAGAACACACAGACAACAAGAGAGAAGTCGGAAGCAGCTGAAGAAGAACGCAAAGAGGAACTAACAGTTGCGATAGCAGGTGAATATATAGCAGCCACTCGGCCAAAAGAGAAGAGGATGTGACAAGAGAAGGAATGCAGAGCGACTGAAGGAGATCGGGCATGATATCTCTGTAGTTCCTAGGTTTCTCCTATTTACCTTTCTGTTCTATAAGGCGTCTGTATCAAAATTGTAAGCTCTCCTTGTGGAAGCTATGTAACTATGGATTTGGCTGAAGATATCAATACAATTGCAGGTTACTGTCCCACCATGTGATTTATATGCATGCATGATGGTTGTGATGATTTAAAATTTTATTTTCTTAATACCTGTTCACTCTTCGAATGTTCTTACGTATATAACTATGTTTATGCAATCAATTCAATGTTAATCATGAGTTGTGGATCCTTCCCCTGCTATCGATCTATTCCCCTTCTGCATGTGGTTGCGGCACGCCTCGGGTGAGACTCTCTGCTCTCCGGAGTAGGGTGATAATGCCGGCGTGGTTATAGACTACAGTGGATTCCTTTGTTGGCCCCAACCCCTGAACCTGGGTCTTGCTTGCGAGACCTGTTTCCTCGCCAACAATATTTATTTCTTTACATAAATTCATAGGATCCAACCTATTAGAGACAACTACCCCCAAAATGTAAGCTGCCAATTGCAGTAGGATAAAACCTAATTGAGGTACCAAACTTAAAAAATGAAAACAACTGCTCACTCTATGCTACAACCTGATTGAGGCACCAACCTTTGTGATGAGAAACTTTCTCTAGGCTTCAAGTTGATTGAGGCTCTAACCTCAATGGAGGAACTAACCTCCTTCTTCAACTTCATTGTGGACCTTTATTTCATATAATTTTCAAATAAGATCCAGTATCATCATATATCATTGAATATGCATATGAGAAGACTCTCACAACTTGTAAACACAACTCACAAAAGTTTCCACTGTCACAAACATTGCCACTATCCCAATAACTATCTCTTCCAAATAATTTCCACTGTCACAAACATTGCCACTATCCCAATAACTATCTCTTCCAGGCTACCTACAATACTACACTGCCACACAAATTGTAACCCCTCTGCTGCTATACAATTTGCATCAAAACATCATATCAACCACTTTTACCGACTGCCATATTGTTTCCCATATTATGCTTCAATCAAATCTTCAATCTGGTCATTCAAATGCCTTCTCAAACTAGTTAACTTCATTTATCCAAAATATGTGCAACATACTAATATACCTTCAAAATAAACATAAGAGAGTTTGGATGTCAAAATATCATCAAAAGAGCATCAAACCCATCTAGTTGTATTCTTCTTTGAATCCTGATCACCCATATTATTTCATAATCAAATTTGGATCAATATAGACCCCAAAAATGAAAAATAACCATGAGTTTCTTTATATTGATTTAAATATTCGACAAATTGTTCTTTTCTGGGTGCCTTTGAAATTTTTTCCAGATTTTGGCACCAACCACTGGAAGTGGTAAAAAATGCGACAAAATGGTGAATTATATATGAAAAAATAGACTTATTCACCACAAAGGGTCAAACTTGCAACCACCAACACACAACACACACACACCTTACCAAGTCCACCCTGTCATGTGGCTTGTTAAGCCATCCTACACCCTTCACAATATTCAGAATGTTGTGGTATTAGTTGTGCGAGGCACATGGACCATCCCCTCAACCTAATTCAAACTTTATGTTTCCAATCGTATCTTGCCAATGAGCCAATGTTGTGGCTATGCAATATTTAAACCATCAATAAAAAAAAAGAGGCATCACTCTCCTGGCTTCAGCTAGTTAAAACCAAGACTTCGGGTTAGTCATCCCATGACCATATAGGTATATGGAAAAAACATAATCATACACTAAGCTACTATTGCATCCATGCAATATTTTAAACCATCAATCAAAATAATGGGAGGCATAGCTTATGTGGCCAGTTCAAACCAAGACTCCAAGTGTAGACACGCCATGACCATACAGGTCCATGGTCAAATCATAATCATAAAAAGTATCTCAGAACCTAACCAAAAGAATAACCAAACTTCTATGGGAGATCAAGACCATAACCTCCATAATGAAATGAAGACATAGCTCTGCTTCACAACTAAGACACAATTTTTTCCAATGATACAAGTGTTGTTCATCGAGTTTGTTTGCTACTTGAACTTGGAGTGTGATACACACACACACATACATATATATTGAGCCGATGGTCCCAACCCTTATGGCGTAGACACTAGGCGCTTATAAATATTGCCTCCAAAACTGATCAACCAACAAAGTATGTTGTCAAAGTTTGCACCATGGGTCTATGTGGCCATGCCATATGACCAAGGTTGTTAACTGTCTAGAGCTCAATATCCATATGACCATATTCATATGTCCAGGCCCCAAGGGCCATTATTATTTTCTCATATGATGTCATCATGATGTCATTAATCCATGTGGTAGCCTATGATGGATGCCACATGTCACCCTATTTCATAATTATTGCCATCCTGAAAGTGTTATTTTTCACAGCTGTTGGGTCGGATAGAGGTGACTTTTTGTGACAACTTTAATGTTCCTTCATTTAATTATCAACTTGGGGTAAGTATTTTTATTTCAAGAGTGTCAGCACAGTATATGCGAGTTAACAGGTCTACGGATGCTCTTTGTCAATGTAAAGAAGGAATTACTAACTCCTGGAGCTTATTGATCTTAGAGAAGGTGTCTTAGATGAATCTTCAACCTAAAGCTGAGTAATGGGATTTGGTGTTTCTCTACTGGAACAAAACAACAGCTTAATTAAACTAAAAAATAGTCTAAATAAATCAAGTAAGAATTGAAATGACAGTAATGAAATTAAGCAGAACAGTAGTCTAACTAAGTTGTTTAGAAATGGAATTGAATTGAATCAATGACCTAGTGATCTAAGCAGTAATGAAACAACGATAGTCTCGAACAATATGACTAGTCAGGCAATAATGAAACAATAGTATAACTGAACAATATGACTAGTTGTGCAATAATGGAACAACAGTAGAACTAAGTCGGTAGTAATGAACAACAATATAACTGAAACGAGTCAAATAACTCATACAACTATAATTAAGTAATTTTGCAATGGAATTCTCTGTAAGACTTAATTAAGAAACACATATCAATTGGTTAATTGATTTACTATGCCAGAAGGAGAACGTGATGCATGGAGATGAAGAATGCTAAAATCAGTCTTCCTATGGCCTAGAAGTCAATTTTCATGACATCAGAAGAACCAGAATTAACAAAACATTATCATAAACAGGATTGCACTTTTCTTACTCTAAGAAAGCAATTGCCAATGATTATTTAAGGAAAGAGAGATGTAATTATATTAAATGGAAGTATGTGTTACAACTGCACCAAGTTTGCAAGTATCAATTCAAAACATTAAAATGTGTGTGGAGCTCCCGAAGGTTGGGCCTAGACCTACAGAAGCTTTAGCACTAAGAAAAATTCAACAGATGGTTATTCAAAACTCTCTGTTACATCCAAGAATGCCACAAAATATAATTAGATAGACTATTCTGGATTTATCTATTACAGGATTACTCTCCTATTCTGTTCTTTTCCCTTTTAAAGGTGATCTTCGGGAGTTTCGAGAATGTATCTCAAATGATAGCTCACTACATGTGGTTGTCGTTTGAGTTCTTGGACTCAAATATGCTTGTTCGCCTTCTATCGGCCGTTGGGACTGCTTTAGGACTTCTTGTGCTTGCGTCCGTCGATTGGCTTCCATTCGCTATTGGTTCAGGAATTCCTAATTTCCTATAGGTAAAGACAAAAAGAGTCAATTTCTTACTATAAACCATCCTTTTATCATTAGTCTCATTGTTCCCATTTTCATGATTTTTTAATTCCTTATTGCTAATGTGAAAAGGGATTTTCTTGAAATTACAATATAATTTGAAGTATCTACAGGGTGAGAACCATACCTTAATCTGAGCCCAACATACTCCCCTGCTTACCTTGTTGCATGTCCTCATGCAAAGAAATGATTAATATGTAACCATGTTATAGAATAGGTGGGGTAGGGCTTCTCATTGGGTGCTCTAAAGCCTCGCTTTCTTTTTATGAGTGCAAAGTTAGCGCCTGTGACTCCTTCTGGCAACTCGTAGTCATGATTATACTCCTCAAGAGGAAGCCAGAGGAGGGGATCGCATCTCAAGTAACCGAACTGTGCAGGCCTCATGCCGTAGACTAAGTTTCCATATAAACGAATCCGGGAGGGCAGCCTTGAAGTTCCTATAATTGAATGGCTCCCTATTCTTCACATTATTTGTGAGGGCCATCCACCATTGTTTAGCCCTCGCTATTGCTGTTTTAACGCATGTCTCTGCGACCCTGCATTTTCGATGACATCTTTATGGAAAGGTCCCAATCTAGACTTCACACCCGGCCTTCTCATGAAATTCTGATGTCGGATGATCAGTTGCACGGGTTTCATAGGCTCTCCTCTAACCCATAGTTCTAGATTATGTTCTCTTTTCTGAAAGATGTTGTAAGCCTTGGCCCACCTGATCTGGTTTTTAGCAAATGAAAGGAAAGCTTGTAGTTGTACATCTCCTATGAAGGGGCTAGGGTTGCTGTCAGTGTCGTTTTCTAAAAAGAAGTTATGCATGTAGAGCTCACATAAGAGGCGTTGAACCTGTTCATCCTAGTCATTACAACATTGGACAAATTCCTCTACAGTCTTAAAGGAAGTGGATTTTCTTGCTATCACAGCTTTAACTTTCAGAAGTAGGTACCGCTCTATTAGGAATAGGGCATAGTTAGTTGCCGATGACCTGCATGATAAAGCGTCATCATATAGAGAGAAAATTGCAGAAATATGTTCTTTGGCTTGCTCTACCTGCCTTTGTACCACTTTAACCTTTGCCTGCTCTCCTCTAAGCTGGGCAAATGTCTCATCTTCTATAAGAGAGAGGTCAACAAACTTCTTTTGCAGTGCCTGATATTCTCGTAATGGCACTACCTCCTTCCTGTACTGTGTCAGTTCATGTCATAATTGCACTAGCTCATTTTGTAATCTTTGTTTAGCAGTTATCTCTACTATGTTTAGCAGTTATCTCTACTAAATGGGCATATGCAGGGACTCCCTCTATTTGGATCCCTTTTTCCTCTAGAACTTTTTGCTCTATTTGGGTGGATGTTTCGATGTTGTTTGTTGCTTTTGTCTGCACTCCAACTTCAGTGGTGGTTGTCAAATTGGTTTGTATTCCAATTTCCATAGTATTTGCTGGTTCCGTTTGGGTCCCTACAATGGAGGTTTTTGCTTTTAGCTTCCTGTCCCTTCTTTCTCTTTTCAGCTGCTTCTTCAAGTGTTTCACCAACTTCTTCAATTTCTTGCAGGTCTTTCTTAAATTCTCAGTTCTTCTCATATCTGAACCTTCACCTGTTTTTACTTCAACAGGTGGCAGGGGAGTAGAATTCTCTTTCTCAGGGATAAGGTCTAGAATGGTGTTTCTAATTACTTCTTCAGAATTGACCTCAATATGAGGGTCCTGACAGGGAGGAGCGATGCTGCCTCCTGGTGACAAGGGGACTGTCTCTGTGTGTGCACTTTGTTCCACAAGGACAGTGTCACCTGAAACAGCCTGTGATTCCAATCTCTCTTATGTCTGTCCTTCACCGTATACTTCATAATTATCAATGGGAGACAGGACTTCATTCTCTTGTAGTTCCTCTTGGTTGCGTAGGATATTAGTGTGACCAGAGCTGTTGGGGAAGGCAGTTTTGTCAGCAAATTCTTCTTACTCCCCTACTTCTGATGAGTTTCTTAATTCGAAGCTTGTCCTTATTTGCCCTAGGACTAGGGCCATTTCCTCTTCAAATTCTTGTAAGGGTGCCTGGGATGGTTCTGCTCCATCTATGGTGTTCGAAGTTCCCTGGGGTGTTCTGGCCCGTTTTTGCCTGTTGAGGCTCGGTTTCTTTTTCTTTTTGGAGATTTACCCTAGGAGGCTTGGTTTCAGTACCCTCGGGGTTAACTTCTGGTTCCTGCACTTTTGGGTTAACTTCCGGTTCCTGCACTTCTGGGTTGACAAAATTGTGCCATGCTAGATGTTACCTATCTAGCTCATGAATAATGATTAACTTTATTAAGCCTTGGTGACTAACCACTGCTTGGGGCCTCTTAGCTTTTCTTAGTTGAACAGTGGTATCATGCAATACAAAATTTAAAAAGGCAGGCAGATTAATTGAAATTTTTTGTTTGAGTGCAGCTAAGAGTTTGAGCTGTCGAGGTTTTACCACTTCCTGACATCATTCGCATGTTATGAATCTTTGGATGAATACTGCCAACTCCTGCCATGGTTGGTGTAAGGAAGCGAAGGAAATCCCTCTAGCCCTTTGTTCCAGTGGTTCATCTGGGTCCTGGTATAGCGCTATTGCTTCCCGTAGGAGTAGATGCTTTTCTGCCCATCTCTCCCCTTATGCTAGTATTCCAGAAAGTGCTGCTATGATCTCTTCTATAACAGGTATGGTTCGGCCGTTTACTCTGGTTTGTCCGTCCTGCAGATTTTGCAGGAATTCGATTGCAATTTTGTGTTGTATCCTTGTAATCTATGCACATATGTCAGCCATCCAACTCACTGAAGAATGGCACTCGCCGCTTCTGAAATTGGAAAATTCGACGGCTCGTTTCAAAGAGTATCTCCGCCCATGACTGGTATGCTCTTCTCCTCTGGTTTTCTTTCTCCCTGGCTTTGCTGTTTTGTCTGGGTGTTGTGTGTAAGCGAAAAAGAGATTGTGGTTCTGTATAAAGAGTATCCATGCCTTAATTGTAGCATTTACCGATGCGTCTGACGAGATTTGTGCAGAGATTTCGCCTGCTTGCCAAATTAAAGCCAATCACACCCCTCCCCCCTGAGAAAAGGGTGCCCACGCCCTCAGCCACTGGAGAGATTTGACCAGTGATGAATGCGATCATGGGGATGTCAGATTTTGGTAATTTTGCGTGTGGAGGATCGATGGTTAAGTAATTACTTCATGTGCAGCAAACGATCAAATTTAAAAGTTTTCATGATTGAATCTTGTGTGGAGAAGGCTGAGACGTGAGAGAAAATAGTATTGTCATTATTATGATATGATGTATTTGAATGATTAGAAATTTGTGACGGAAGAAAGATTTAATCAAGTATTGATTGGCGTTGTCATTCCCAAGTTCGAAATATGTAATCAAATCTTCGTTATTTATTCTTATGGTAAGTCATGATTGTCACTAATTCGAGTAATAGGTTTGTAGTAGAAGAAAATGGAAAACAAGGTGTATGTAATAGTATTTTGTTATTAAAGAAACATTCTTTCATACCACAAGCAGAGCCACTGCTGCCAGCAAGCGTTCATAGCCTCGACATGGTTGCTTTTTAACCCAAAAAATGATCCATGATCCCTATGTGAGAATAGTTATTTTATCATCTTGATGGAGAGATTTCCATGCTGGTATGGTGGCCAGGTAATCATGGTGCCATTCACTAGAGTTGTAGAAAAATGATCAGGCCGGCTCGTGATGAGACCTCCTGTCCTTCAAGTTAGTAAGAAGGTCATTACCCTAGTGTGGTTGCCATAATGGGCATGTCAATTGCTTAGACTCTTATGAACATGGTAGGTTGGCTCGTGAAGAGACCCCCTATCCTCTCTTAAGATATGTAAATATAGTATTTGCTTTTGTATTGTAACAATTTGATCCATTCGGAGGTTACTGTGATGGTGTGGTAGCCAGATAATTACAGTGCCATTCACTAGAATTGTAACAGAGTGATCAGGCCGGCTCGTGATGAGACCTCCTATCCTTCTAATAGATGAGAAGGTCATTACCCTGGTGTGGTGGCCATAATGGGCATGTCACTTGTTCAATCCCTATGATCATGGTAGGCTGGCTCGTGATGAGACCCCCTATCCTCTTTTGAGATTTGCATGTCACAAAATGATTGCTAAGGGAGGCTCATTGACTCCTTAAGAGTGAGGGATGGTGAAAGAAGTAGAAAAACTAATACCATTAATATTCCTTGTTCCATTTCTTCATTTTGTAGGGTCATATTACTTGAATAGCGCAAAAATACATATCATTATAAGGTCTTGAATCTTTTGATATCATATTCGAACTATGGGTATTTTTAGCCTTTATGTTGATGTGTGTATAATATCAACTTCCTGTTTAAGAATTGTAGTATCACAAGACATCATATTTGGAATTTTACCATTTGCCTTCTCTCTTTCAAGTGCCATTCCCTGATCAAGGTTATTCAATAAAAATAATGGCTATTTAAGACATTGAGAAGTAGCTATTTAAATATTGCTTGGAAAAAATGCTTAAAAATGTTCAAAGGTGTTCAAAAAAATGCTCAAAAATGCTCAACAAATGGGTATTTTTGCTGAAGGAACAGTCAACTTGTTCAAATATGGAACAGCAGCTGTTTCCAAATGGAACAACACAAACATCATGGCAAAATAAATTGTTTAAAATTTGATTGAACCACCGTCGTTCAGAAATTGAATAGAAAAATTTAAAAATGTGGCAAAAAGTTGTTCAATTCTGTTGAACCACTGTCATTCAAGAATTGAATAGCATTTATTCTAGATTTGAACAGTAAAAATTAAAAACATGGTCAAAAAGCTGTTCAATTCGGTTGAACTAGTGCTGTTCAAAAATTGAACAACAACCGTTCTGGAATTGAAAAACACAACTTAAAACCGCGGCAAAAGGCTGTTCAATTCGGTTGAACCGCTGCCGTTCAGAAATTGAACAGTAGCTATTCTGGAATTGAACAAAAAAAATTAAAAACTCGACAAAAAGTTGTTCAATTCGATTGAACTGCTGCTGTTCAAAAATTGAACAACAGCTGTTCATAAATTGAACAACAAAATTAAAAAACTCAACAAAAAGCTGTTCAATTCGATTGAACTGCTATTGTTCAAAAATTGAATAGTAGTTGTTCATAAACTGAACAAAAAAACATAAAAACTCAAAAAAAAGCTCTTCAATTCAATTGAACTTTTGCTGTTCAAAAATTGAACATCAGTTGTTCATAAACTGAACAGCAAAGTAAGAAACTAAAAAAAAGACAATCTTATAATGAAAAATGGATTGTAAATGGGACAAATATACAATTATATACATAATTTACAAGTGATGGTGTAAAACCTCTCATGTACTTGAGTTTGTGGGGTTATCACCCCCTTGCACCACAACTTGGATGGTGGGGTCTTCTCATGCCTGTTGACAAAAATATTGCTTCGTGAGAGGTTTGTAATAGAGGCATACTCTGTGTCCGTTAACTCTAAATGTTGAGCTGGATCTGTCTATCGTGGTCAGAGTGAGGGTACCATTTCTATGCATTTCCTGAATCTCATATGGACCAAGCCATCTTGTTTGCAGTTTTCCTGGAAAGTCTTGGAATTTGGAATCATATAGGAGTGCCCAATATCCTTTTTGAAATAATTTCTTTTTTATTAGGTTGTCGTGCCACTTGGCTAGTTGTTGTTGAATGATCATTGTGCATTGCAAGGCAAGCAGTCAGATTTCATCCAGTTCATTTATTTGTTGAATTCTTTTAGTTTGAGCATCTGTTAAGTCCAACCCTACTTCCTGGGTTGTTCTCGGTGTTTTAATTACGAACTCAATAGGGAAGATAGGTTCTCTCCCAAATACTAGCTGATATGGTGAATATCCAGTAGTATTTCTCCAGGTTGTTCGATAAGCCCATAAGGCTTCTAGAAGTCTAGTGGCCCAGTCCCAGCAGTGTGCTGCTACTGTCTTGGTAAGGATTGCCTCCAGGACTTTCTTAGTTCTTTCAACTTGTCCGTTTGCCTGCGGGTGGTAAGGAGACGTAACTCTGTGAATGCCATGGTGATTTCTTAAGGTAGATATGATCTTATTGCCTGTGAATTGTGCCCCCCCCCCCCCCCGTTGGTTATCACTTCCCTTGGTAGGCCATATCGTACAAATAGTTCAAAGATAAACTTAATTACTGATTCTTCTGTGGCTCTTGGCAAAGCTACTGCTTCCACCCATTTGGTAACATAATCCGTGGTAATTAATATGTGGGCTTTTTGGTTTGATGGCGGATTAAATGGCCCAATGAATTCCAATGCCCATCGTTCAAATGGTTCCACCACCAATTGTGGTTGCAGCGACATTTCATCGGCTTGGCCTGGATGGCCCATCCTTTGGCAGCTATCGCAGGCCTGAACATACTTCTTTGCATCTTTAAAAATCGTAGGCCAAAAATAGCCTAATTGCAGCACTTTATGCCCTGTCCGTTGGTCTACGAAGTGACCACCGCAGGGTTCATCGTGACAGGTGCGTAAGATGTCATGGATTTTGTCTTCTGTTATGCATCGGCATATATGCATATCAGCCCCCGTATGAAATATGTATCTTCAATCCGGGAGAATCGTGAACTGCGTTGTACAATCAACTTCTGTTCTTTTTCTGTCAAATTTTTGGGTAGCTTCCCAACTGCCAGATAATTTTCCACATTTGCGTACCACGGGGTTTTGACTGTTACGTCAAACAGGTGTTCGTCAAGAAATTGATCGTTGACTGTTAATGTGTCATATGTTTTGGGGACTCTCGACAAGAAGTCTACGACTACGTTTTCCTTCCCTGGATAGTCTCTGATTGTTATATCGAATTCCTCCAATAATAGTAGCCAGCGAGTTATTCTTCCGTTCGTGATTGGTTTATTCACTAAATATATGATAGCAGAGTGGTCAATGTACAAGAATACTTGATATCCCGTTATGTAGTGCCTGAATTTATTGATAGCATAAATTACAGCCATGCAATCTTTCTCGGTTATAGTGTAGTTTAGTTCGGTGGGAGTAAGATTTTTGCTAATATAATAAATAGCATATGGTTTTCAGTCTTCTTCTTGGCCGAGCACTGCTCCTCTTGCTGTATCAGATGCATCGGAAGAGATATGAAAGGGTAGTTTCCAGTCAGGACCTCACAAGATTGGTGCTATGGAGACCAGCTTCTTTAATTATGTAAAAGCAGTGTCACATTTTTCAGTCCACTAAAATTAAACAATTCCAGTTAAAGCATACAAAGGTGCAGCTATCTGTGAGATTTTTTTTTATAAATCTATAATAATATCCTACATATCCTAGGAAACTGTGTACCTCTTTTTGTGTACAGGGTGTGGCCAACAGAAGGATTACCTTTATTTTAGTTAGGTCTACCTGTATTCATGCTGCAGAAATGTAGTGGCCTATGATTACCCCCTCAGTCATCATCATGTGGAATTTTTCATTGCTTAGACACAATCTAGTAGAAATACATCGTTCTAATACCTTGTCTAATGTTTCTAGTGCTTGATCAAAATCTTCCCCATAGGGTGTAAAATCATCCATATAAATTTCAATTCCTTCATTTATTAAATCATAAAAAATGCTAATTATGGCTCTTTGAAATGTTGTTGGAGCATTACATAATCCAAACGGTAACACCCTGTAAGTGAAAGTGCCCCATGGGTAGGTAAAGGTTGTCTTATCTTGATCTTCAGGGGCTATTTGTATTTGATTGTATCCATGGAATCCATTAGGAAAAGAAAAAAAACGTTTTCCAGATAATGTGTCAAGGACTTGGTCAATAAAGGGAAGGGGGAAATGATATTTCTAAGTTGCTTTATTTAATTCTCTATAATCTACGCAGATCCTCCACTTCCCATTATTTTTAGGGATGACCACCAAAGGGGAGACCCATTTGCTGTCTGAAATAGGAAAAATTAAATTTACACCTAGGAGCTTTTGGAGTTCTTCTTTTACAATTTCTTTTAAATGGGGATTCAGTCTTCATTGCGGTTGTCTAACAGGCCGTGTCTCTCTATCAGTATAGATATGATGCGTGCAAAATTGTGGGTCCAAGCCCTTCATGTCTTGGTAATCCCACGCAAATGCACCCTGGTGCTTCTTAAGGATTTTTACAAGTTTTTGCCTTTGGTTGTCATCCAGACTACCAATAATATTCAAAATCTTTCCTGGTTCGATTTCAATAGGTATACTATTACAAACAGTCGTTGTGGGATTATATTGGGTCTCAAAGTCTGTCACAGGATTTTCTTGCCCTTCATGCTTGAGGATTGTTTTCATCATTTGGCATTTCAAATTTTTAGGTTTGGGAGGCTGATTCATAACGTTACTAGTCAAATCTTCTGATCTTTAAATTCGAGAGCCTCTACTAGTGTGAGAGGTGGACAGATATTTTGCTCCCAATATGTATCTGGGTGTTTGTGAATTTTTATCGTGGGCAAACTTTGTTTGGCAGGCGGATAAATAACAATATTTTTTACAGAATTACCTCTATTGATAGTCATGTTTCCTGCTCGGCAGCTTATGTAAGCATTTTTCGTGGCCAGCCAAGGCTGCCCAATAATCAATGGGTGCCCTTTCATCTTGTTTTTTGGTTTAATAACTAAAAAATCAGCAGGGTATTCCCATGAGTCCACTGAGACCATAATGTCTTGCACTATACCTTCTAGTCTAATAACAGATCTGTCAGCCAATTCCAGGAGTGTGGGTGTAGGTTATAGGACTGATATGCCTAGTTTTTCACAAGATCCTGTAGTTAGGATGTTAATGGCTGCCCCAAGGTCAACCAATGTGTTTGGAAATGAATGTCCAGAAATTTATACAGTTACAATGGGGTTTCCTGGGTCTTCATATTTCACAGGTGGTTCTCTACCTAATAGTAAGTCAGATAGAGTTCCTACTACATGAACGGTAGGTGCAGCCATTGTTTTCCTAACTTGCTTTTTTCCACATAAATCCTTGATTGTTTTTGCATAGATGGGAATGTCCTGGATGGCCTAGAGAAGAGGAGTTTTAACACAAAGGTTTCTTAATTCCCCCAGGATGTCAAATTCTGAGTTGGTTATAGGTCTGGGTAGGTTTAATCTCTCAGGAAATGGTGGCGAAGCTATTTTAAGATCTTCAGGTATTTGTTGTTCGATTGTTTCCTCATCTTTACCTGTTTTTGTTATTTTCGTTGAGCTAGGCCCTGTGGATGTTTCAATTTGGGGTGGAGTTGTGGCCTCTATAGGAAATATGGTACGTCCCGATCTTAACCTCAATTCATTACATTATTTTTGTTCGTTGTTGGGTTTTGGATCCTCTATGATCCGAATTAATTGAACTGGTCTATTATTGGGATTGGGATTGGGTTGGGCTGGTAATTGAGGTAATATGACAGGCTCCTGGTTATGCTGAATAGGGTAGGGAGCTGGTAATTGTTGGGTTCCTGCTCTTGTCGGTAAATTTCCCATCCCCGTAGGTCGTTTCCAGTTCCAATTGTTGTTTTGAGTAGGAGGGTTTGGCCATTGGTTTTGATAAGGGATATTCTGCCAATAAGGGGGAGAATTAGGGAATTTTTTCCAATTACTTCTTGATGGATTTTGCGTAGGCTAGGGTGGGATAGGAAAGGTTTGGTTTGGCCAATTTGGGAAGGGGTTTTGAGTCTGCCAAGTTGTTGCAGGGTTTTGCTGGTTGTACTGGGGCAATAGAAAGTATTGAGGTAGGTCTTGCGGTATGTCAGGTCATGCCTGCCATTGCCGATGCTGATTCATTAAATAGATTGGTTCTTTTTCTTCTGTTTCTTCTTTGTAGATGGCTTTCAGCCTGGGGAGTGAAGGGAACTGGTCCGTAGCATGATATTTAGTGCAAATAGCACATATTTGGACCATGTCTAAAGGACACTCCCTCTGGCTATGCTTCTTCCGACATTTTGGGCAGAAGATGTCCAGATTTTGTTTGGCTATTGCTTGTTTTTGTTTGGCTTGCAAAACATCAAGTTGCGTAGTCAAAGTGCCCAAGATGTCGATTTTGAAATTTTCTAAAATATTTCCAAATTCTGCCCTAGTTACATTGCGACTGGTCTACTTAAGATCACGCCCAATAGGTATGTTGCATGAGCTACCCCGGGAGCATCTAATACATAAGGAGATAATATCGTCATATTCTTCCTGATAAATATCTCCTTTTCCCATTATGTTAAGTAATTCAACCCATTCCTCCTTCATCCCTTTAAGCATTTTGGTTTTCAAAATGTCCTTGGACAATGTAGTATATGGGGATTTTTGTAAATTGTATTGAAATATTTCTACTTATTCCTCTAATGTTTCATTGTCTTTTGCAATCATGTTAAAGATTTCGTCTTTTAGGTCTCGGGTTCGACAATAGTCTTGGTATTTGGTAAGAAAAGTATTCTTCATTTGGTCCCAGTTGTTTATAATTCCCCCTCCTAACCCCATGAACCAGCGGAGATCCATCCCTTTCAAGGTGGAGGGAAAGAATTTTAGTTTCTAGGGATCAATGGTGTAATCATATCCTCTGCATAAGACATCAAATTAAAATAAGAATGCATCAGGATCTTCTGTGGGTAATCCATGAAAGGTGGGGATGTTATGCAAGGGAATGGATTTCATAGGGGTATTGGCAGCATGATCAACAATGGGGTACTCCAATGTTGATGTCTGCCTCTGATTTTGATTTTGATTATTTTCCATTTGATCAAAGAGGTGCCAGAAATCTTCAAGAATTTCTTGATTTGGAGGGGAGATTTTAATAGGCTTGGAAGGTGAATGCGGTGGGAGTTTTATAGCACTTACCTGATATGAGATTATAAGAAGTTCTGTTTCTATTACTTCTTAAAGGGACTTAGGTATGTCTATGTGAATTTCTCCACTAGTTTCTCCCTTGTCTTCTTGCAAGTTGAAAGAGCCTCCCTCTTTTGAAAGGTCAATGTTTTGATGAATGGCAGTCTACAGGCTTCGCTCAGACTCCTCTGTCTTGTTGTGAATCTCGGCGTAGGCTATAGATGGTGAGGCTGCCGTCCGAGGGAGTATGTTAGGATTTTGGATGGAAGTAGTTCTCAGTCCTATAGATGCCTGAGATTCAGCTTTCTTAATGATTTCGTCTATGTATGTTGTCCTCCCAAGGATCACTGGTCCTTTGGGTTGTGGTTGCGACTGATTTTGGGTTGCTTCTATCTTTTTCTTAGGCATAAAACAAGAGCACCTATCCTATGGTTCTTGTACAATTTTCTGGTGGGCGGGCTAAAGGACAAGCATGTTGCTTACCGACTCGCAGGTTCTTACCTTTTGTTTTCAATACCCAAGTCCTCTCAACAATGGCAAAAGAATGAATTAAAAGTGATAACTCTCAACACTCTCCCCGACAACGGTGCCAAAATGTTGGGTCGGATAGAGGTGACTTTTTGTGACAACTCTAATGTTCCTTCATTTAATTATCAACCCGGGGTAAGTCCTTTTATTTCAAGAGTGTCAGCACAGTATATGCGAGTTAATTGGTCTACAGATGCTCTTTGTCAATGTAAAGAAGGAATTACTAACTCCTGGAGCTTATTGATCTTAGAGAAGGTGTCTTAGATGGATCTTCAACCTAAAACTGAGTAATGGTATTTGGTGTTTCTCTACTGGAACAAAACAACAGCTTAATTAAACTGAACAACAATCTAAATAAATCAAGCAAGGATTGAAATGACAGTAATGAAATTAAGCAGAACAGTAGTCTAACTAAGTTGTTTCAGAAATGGAATTGAATTGAATCAACGACCTAGTGATCTAAGCACTAATGAAACAACAGTATAACTGAACAATATGACTAGCTGTGCAATAATGAAACAGCAGTAGAACTAAGCAATATGACTAGCTGTGCAATAATGAAACAACAATAGCACTAAGCCGATAGTAATGAACAACAATATAACTGAAATGGGTCAAATAACTCATACAACTATAATTAAGTAATTTTGCAATGGAATTCTTTGTAAGACTTAATTAAGCAACACTGATCAATTGGTTAATTGCTTTACTATGCTAGAAGGAGAACACAATGCATGGAGACGAAGAACATTGAAATCAGTCTTCCTACGGCCTAGAAGTCAATTGTCATGACATCAGAAGAACCAGAATTAACAAAACATTATCATAAACAGAATTACACTTTTCTTACTCTAAGAACGCAATTGCCAATGATTCGTTAAAGAAAAAGAGTTGTAATTATATTAAATGGAAGTATGTGTTACAACTGCACCAAGTTCACAGGTATTGATTCTATAACTATTCAAAACATGAAAACGTACGTGGAGCTCCCGGAGGTTGGGCCCAAACCTACAGAAGCCTCAGCACTGAGAAAACTTCAAGAGATGGTTATTCAAAACTCTCTGTTACATCCAGGAATGCTACAAAATATAATTACACATAATGTTCTGGATTTATCTGTTACAGGATTCCCCTCCTATTCTGTTCTTTCTTTAAAAGCGATCTTCGGGAGTTTCGAGAATGTATCTCAAACGACAGCCCACTTCACGTGGTTGTTGTTTGAGTTCTTGGACTCAAATCTACTTGTTCGCCTTCTATCGGCCATTGGGACTGCTTTAGGACTTCTTGTGCTTGCATTCGTCGATTGGCTTCCATTCGCTATTGGTTCAGGAATTCCTAATTCCTGCAGGTAAGGACAAAAAGAGTCAATTTCTTATTGTAAACCGTCCCTTTTATCATTAGTCTGATTGTTCCCATTTTCATGTTTTTTTATTCCTTATTGTTAATGTGGAGAGGGATTTTCTTGAAATTACAATATAATTTGAAGTATTTACAGGGTGAGAACCATACCATAATATGGGCCCAACAACAGCCACGTGGCATCCCCTGATATCACCACATCAACATACTAATGTCAAAAAGATCCATGTCATCATGCAATAAAATTTTGCCACGTGTTGATATCTAGTTGGTCTTGGCGAATCCATTAAACATCGTGCTACTTTTCTTTAGTCTGGCCGTTGACTTTTTGGATATACCATTGATCTATTCAAAAAATGCATGGATTATAACGACATTAAATAGTGTGCATATTTTTCTCGGTTGGGTTCGTTGATATGTCTATGGTGGATCCATATGAAAATTTCCCACTATTTAACACTTTAATAATTTTGGTTTGACCTATAGTTTTCCCTTTTAAATTTAACCCAACTAATGATGTTTTTCAAATGGCCCTAACTTCTCATCCGAGAGGAGTTTTTTTGAGCAAGATATATCGTTGGAAAGGTATCAACGATATCTATGTAACGATTTTATTTCTGGGATATTTTTAGCATCATAAATTTGTTAAAAACATGAATAACTTCAAGCACCCATATCTTCATGTAATGAGACCTTGCGAAAGGTCCAACTGCCATATTTCTTCAAAAAAAGTATTATTGTTTCTTTGATAATCAAGGATGACCCTGGTGCTATCGATTTCATCTTGTTGTCATCAATTATTACACTATGTGCAACAATATACCCATTTTTTATTGATGACGTTATAACTAGACATTGATGGTCAATGGATGTCATAACAAATCAAGAGCTCCTCCTATATAAGTGATGTGTCTTCCATATTTCCCTACTTAAGTTTTAAGTGCAATGATTATAGTCTCTCTTTGTTAAAATTCCATCTTATATTACATCAATGTCTACAATTTATCCCCCTTTGATATCAATGGCAATGGGTCACAAATATTTATAGAAAACTGCCATACTGATGATCCTGTATGAATACCAGTTCCTCAATGATCCCGTGGACCTAACTGAACCTTGTTCCTTTCTTGATAATATATAGCCTCCCCTTATACCATGCTTAAACTATCTTCTTATGATTGTTCCTATTCTCCCCCTTATTTCATGCTTCCACTACTGTTGTACTCCGCCTTAGATATCATCATCAAATCATAGAAGTCCACATAATACCTTCATACAACAATTGCTTCTTCAAGTTTTGATTTGAAAAATAATGATCTTGAATAAGATTTCTCCAAAGGATTAGATTTGAGGAATTAGACCCAATAAAGGTATTCCTTGGCCTCTTTTTCATCTGCCATAATTGATGGGAAATATTTATTTATTGATCCATTTAAGATTCAATTTTCAATCTCGTGCTATATGAACTTCATTGTGACATATGTTGCACTCAACATCGGGCTTCAAAACTTGCATAAATGAATGAGTCCTTAAAAGTTGGTCCTTATGTCTCCATCTTGGTATCTGTTCATATCCTCTATACCTGATGACCACATCATAGGCTTTGCAATCCTACACTTTGTGTCCAAAATTTGTGCATGAGAAATAATAATGGAAAAACTTATTTTGATACCTGGATATGGAAGTAGATATTGATCTTCTGATGTTTGTTCATGGAGGAGACATGTTTCCTTATTGTTCAACCCTTGCATGAACCATAGTTATTTGTTGATTTCTAGCACCTGTTTCAATGTTGCTCGTGGATTCTTTGTGATGATCCATATTCATAGTCCGTCCTATACTATTTTTGCTTATGGATCCTTTCTCTTCATTTTGACTCCTTGCATTCCGTTCCTTTTCGGAATTTCTTTGAGTATCATTAAAGTGAACATGCTTGGCCTGGTGTACTGCTTGCTTTGGGTCTTCAAGTGAGATGTTTCTTGATTCTATAAAAGTCTTATCAATATTCTTGGGATGTATTTCATTTGATGAGCTTGGGGATCATTATTTTTGGATGCCTCACATTCTTGATAGAGAATACCTTTCTTGATAAGAAAATACCTATACATGCTAATAAACGATCTTGGGACTCTATCCCCTTGTTGAATTTTGAATTAAGTTTCTCCAATTCTTCTCTTAAGAGGAAAATTTCCTGTTCCAATATTTCACATATTTTTTCCTTCACTTATTTAGTTGTTCCAACAAAAAATCCTTTACCCTTTTTGCTTCTTCTAGTTCAAATTTGAGAGCAACAATAATGTCTTCATTAAAACTCTTGTCTTGAAGCTACTACATCAATTGAATTTCTCTTTTCTTGGGAATACCAATTTCCTTTAATGCACTTATAAGTTCTCCTTCAAGATCCACTTCTACTCTGGGTTCTTCAACCTCAACAATGAATAATATTTAATTCCTTTCTTCATCGGTCATGCTTGCATTGCTTTCACTATCACTTTGTTCCTTTGAGTAAAAGTTCTTTTTCTTTCCTGTTTGCTTCTTCTTTTGATACTTGGGTTTGAATCTCGACTCATCATTACTTTCATTCATCGTAGCATAAGGACATTTAGACGTGTAATGTCCAATTATTCCACATTCAAAACATTTGAAAGGAAGCTTACCTATGAAATTTCGAGTTCCTCTCTTGAGTTTTTGAACAAGCTTGGCTTCTTCTTCATCAAAATTAGAGTCTTCTTGATCCTTTTGATTTTTCTCTTCTTTTGCTGCCTTGAAAGCTGCTTCCTTGACTCCGTAGTTGTCTTCCTTGATTCTTAACTCATACACTGAAAGAGTTCCATGAAATTGATCTATTGTCACCTTCTCAACTTCTGCTAGTTCCTCAAGGGCCAAGACTTTAGATTTAATATTGATGGAATTGATCTCAAAAATTTTAGAACAACATAACTATCATAGGTTTCTTCATCAAGACTTGCAATGGAGTTGATTATGTTGTATACACGAAGAAAATACGAAGCAATTTCCTCATCATCTTCCATCTTTAGGCTTTCAAATTATCCCCTAAGTGATTGCAATCAAACTTCTTTAACTTTCTTCTCTCCTTCATAATAAATTTGAAGTTTATTCAATACCTCTCATGAGCTAACTTGCATTGCATTACTTTGACAAATTCTAGTTCTACTAATCCATTCAAGATAACATGCTTAGCTTGTGCATTATATGTGTAAACCATCTTCTCTGTTGCATCTGTTGGAATGGTATCTGGAACTTTATATTCAATGTTTACAATTACCCAAAATTCTTCTCCTAATGAGATGAGATATCTCTCCATCCTTATCTTTGAGAATGCATAATTGGTTCCATCAAACATAGAGGGCTTCCCCACTACTTTGGTAGTAGCCATTGCTTCTTGATGTTCAGCCTTCCAGTAGTTAGTTGTTCCTGAAGGCACCTGCTCTAATACCACTTGTTGGACCAATCCAAAGGTCACACTTGAGGGGGGGGGGGTGTGAATCAGTGTGAGATTAATTTCACCTAGTTAATCATACATCCATTCAACATTGACTATAAATATTATATCATCAATTATAACAATGCATTGTCACATAAGAAACCTAACAAAGACAACACAAGAAGCCATCACATCACATGGAGACACAAATTTCTTAGGTGGAAAACCAAATGGGAGAAAACCACCAATATTTTTCTCTGTTTTCAATTCTTTACATCAATTTGCATGCTCCGACTTGCTAGAGGAAATTGCCCCCAAAATGTAAGTTTTTGGAGTAGTAGGCTACAACCTACTTGAGGCACCAACATCAGAAGATGCAAGCAACGACTCAATGTAGACTATACCTTGATTGAGGTTCTAAGCCCACAAAGCACAATTCTGGTGCTCATTCCTCCAAACCCTGAACCCTAGGGCTCGAAGTACCTCCCAAGCTACAATTATCAACATATTATAGGTATCATATTCATATATCTTTTAGTGGTTCAAATTTATAAAAGCGTTGTTATTGATATTATAAAAAATAAATGTTGAATTGTTTGGATTCATGTAATCTATGAAGAGGAAGGAGAAGAAATATGAAATGTGATCCAAATCATGAAATATGCCAAAAGTTCATATAAAGCACAATATCAAAAAAGTGGAGCAAATACTATCACATTAACTCATTATGAAGAAGAAGTAGAGGAAATGTATTAATGTGGGATACAATCCAAATCATGAGATATATTCAAAAAGGTTAAAGGGATATTAAAAAAAACAAAATCTTTATACCAAAGTGATAGAGATGCTATTATATAGAAACACATTATGAGAAGGAGATGCTCTCATAACAACCCATTATGACAAAAAAAGTGGAGCAAATATTATCACATTAACTCATTATGAAGAAGAGCTAGAGGAAAGGTATTAATGTGGGATACAATCCAAATCGTGAGATATATCCAAAAAGGTTAAAGGGATATTAATAAAAAACTAAATCTTTATACCAAGTGATAGAGACACTATTATATAGAAACACATTGTGAGAAAGAGATGCTCTCATATCAACCCATTATGAGGAAGAGAAGTAGTATGGTAATGTGGTTCACAATCTAAACATAATACATTACATATTCCAATAAAGCCTATAAAGCATTGTTCCCAACATCTAGATGTTAATATTACAGCAAAGGAGAGGTGAAATATACCAAGAAACTGTGCCAAACATGGTACATTAAAAAAAAAAAAACTAGAGGTTAACATTGAAGTGAAGGAAACATTGCTAAAAAAAAAAAAAAATGTTAACTCATTATGAAGAAAATTTGGAGAAGGGTATCAATACCCAACAAAATCTAAATCAACGTTGTAAATATGATATGTGAGAAAATATTGTTAATAATTCAAAAAAGAAAATATCAATAATATTGAGGAAATATCAACCAAATAAAAAATATAAATTAAATTTTTCACTAAAATATCAGAATATGCAAGAAAATATCACAATATTTTGGAAAACGAAAATTGAAAATACTACAATATTGAATATCACAATATTTTGGAAAATGAAAATTGAAAATACTACAATATTGATATAGTATTCTTGCCACCAAAAATAATTAAAAAATCACAACCATATCATAACCTTTGTAGTAATGATTCAAATGATGAAATATGTTGACAATACCTACAGAGTTCTTACAGAGTTCCTTGAATGTTTGAACTACATCTGTTGTTCCATTGAGATTCTGATGGTCAAATTATGTGCACAAAAGAAAAACAAACTTTAAAAAAGGAACCCATCTCCATCAGAGAACAAGGAGGAAAAAACTTAAACAGAGGGAGGACATATATTCAACCATCTCTAGGTCTGCTCTGGACAATTGAAATGAGAGTAACAATTTTACTATAAGAGAAGGGAGAAACATTAAATTCTTCATATACATCATCTGTACACCTTAAGGTAAGGTTAACCTATTTCCCTATGTTAATATAATTCTTTTTTCCCTGGAAATCCATCAAATTGCCATTGTTCAACACCAATCTTTACCCCTTAGACAACAATGATCAGGGTGCCTCTGCACAAATTAAATAAGAAACCAGTCACCCAAACCAACTTCTGCTTCTTTCTAATGATACAAGAGAAATCAATGATTTTTTTTTGGGAGAGATCAGAGATTTTTTTGGGGGGATGGTACAGTCTTCTTAAGAATAAAACTCCATGAGAATCTCCAGATTGAAATGGCGAAGACAAGGGTCATCATTGTGCACCAGCCAAAGAATGTGGCCAAATAAGATGGCATCACAGTCCAAGAAAATGAAGTCATTACATGAATTTTTTCTGCCCTTGCCCTTCCTGAAAATCCTACCAACAATGGCTTTCTCCATTAATGGTTCGAACAATCCACAGTCCAGAATATGAGGCTCCACCTTGAAGATCTCCCTCTCTTTTCCCACCAGAACGGTCACTGCATTTCTTCTTCTTTTCAGTCTCATCACTGAAGAAGCAGGGGCGGGGTTGATCTCCTCGTACCCCATCGACCGCTTTCTCCATTTTCTCAGGATTTTTAGCAGACAGACTCCGTACATTGTGATCGCTCGTGATCTCCAACAGAGCTTCAAAGGATGAAAATTATGCAGAACGGGGAGGGGCGGAAGAGCTGCTTATTCAGTGACGAATTTGCAGAGGAATGGCGGACTATGAACAACGGCCCGTTTGACAGTCAGGCTGCAGAGCCAATTCCCTTCGGTTGCATAGGCAAATGGTGAAAATGATCTCATGGGTAACATTGGTAAAGTAAGAAAATTGAACCACCTAAGCCGAGGAGCCAAAGGAAAGAATAACCAAGATAGATAAATTATCTTTCCAACAACATATAGGAAAAGAATAAACGTGTCTGATTTATTTTGCCATAAAAATCAATTTTGCCATATTTGATGATGGAGTAACGTATCTGATTTTGAAGCAAATGTTTTCCCAATTTTAAAGCAAATGTTCCTTGATTTTAAAGCAAGATTTATTTAAGATTAGAATAAATTGTTTTTCATGATTTTATAAAATTGAAAGAAGTGGTAAGTTTAGAATAATTGTTTTTTCTTTATTTTATAAAATTGAACGAAGTGGTAGGAAGATTTGGTGATTTTTCTTTCATGATTCGATAAATTTATCTAAATTTATACATGATAGGATGATTTAATATATATATATATATATAGGATGTTTTGGGTGCATTATATTAGATATTATTTTTGGATTCAATTGCGTTAAGTAACTTATTCATCTATGATCATTTTTATGAGAGGTAATAGTAACTGAGTAATTTCTCATGATTTTTGAATAGTTTACTTAGTATTCATTGTATAGCGTGATGCTACACAGGAGGGTGAAGAAATGAGATTGAAACTAGTGAAATGAATCACATAGCGTCAATCATCACTTCCAAGGCTTGCACCCTTAATGAGGACTTCCCAAATCACCTCTAGCTCAAACACACTAAGCGTGGCATTTTCCCCACATCAAGCCCACTTAGCTTACTACCTCATAAAAATAGTCATAAATGAATAACTCACTTAACTCAATTGAATCCCAAAAAATTAATATCTCATATATATTATTGTAGACTTTGATTATTGTGGTTTAATGTTTTTTTAATTTAAAAATTTGTTTATTGATATATTATATAAATTTTATTTTAATTTTAAATTTACAATATTATACATTAATATAAATATATTGTTAACATTATCAACATTTATTATGTTACTTGTTTGGATACACATTTCTTTAATATTAAGTAATATGTTATTAAAATATTGAGTAATCTATTTTAACTATAAATTATCTTAAATTTATTATATATCAAAGAGATCAAAATTCTTAAAATAGAATTTTCCATTAATTTTTCAATTTAAACTTTCCTCGAAATTACGATAAATTTATACTTTTCTTTATCAAATTTACAATTCAATTTAAACTTTCCTATTCAATTTAAACTTCTTTCCTCCAGATTAAGATAAATTTATACTTTACGAAATTTACAATTTAAACTTCCCTCGAGATTAAGGTGGATTTATACTTTTCTTTATGTATATATATAGAATGAATTACTCCATATTCACACATAAATTACACGTCCCTTTTAAATATCATATCATAAAATGCATTCTCTTTATGATGTTGAAATATTTGTTTATTATTTTTTCCTTAAATATCACGTTTTGGTAAGAATGAATCATGCGTGAGTAAAAAGTGCCTTCTAATTTAATAACTAAAATCAAGAGAATATTAAAATATTATTTTACATAAAGTTATAACCAATTCTATATTATTTATAATAAAATTTTAATTTAAAATAAAAAATTTAATGGTTTAATTGTTTGTTTTGATGTTTGAAAACATGGAAATGATGATTGCGACATAAGGGTTATTGTGGAGATGCCTTGTAGTGGTTTGGTTATCGATGCAAGGTTTGCTCAGAGTGATATTGGTCTTCAGTGTGAGTTTTTTTATTTTTTTAAGTTGATGTTTGGTTGTGCAAAAAGTTTCTTTTTCTTTGAAAGATTTTGATGAGTTGGTTTAAGTTTTGCATGGTTACATGATTCACCTCCCTCAAGTTATTTTTTTCTCAGTTTAGTTGTTGCTGGAGGTGGGAGGGAAATCGGTCCTTTTTACATAGGAGGCCCATTACAAGATCCAATCAGATCTAGGAGATTTTCGAGGTTTTTTTGGAATGACATGCCTTCCCTCTTTTGTTTCGAGCCTTTGGTTGGGTTTTTGAGGGCCCGACTACCTCTCTTTGGATTTTTAAGCTCATATGTGTAGATCTACGACTTTTTTTTTTCTTACAGAGTCACACCTCCTTAGTATATATAGAGCCACTCGAAAAGAAGAAAATTTGCTAAAGATCCCTCGAGATCCCCCTTCCATTAGGGTGCTGGATACCACATAAAGCCTAGAATCCATGTAAGGGTTTCAATTTTTTGTTGAAACCCTCAGTGGAAATTCTATATCTTTGTGGGTTCATGTGGAAGCCAAGGTGAAGGATTTAAAATAGATATTGGGACAATGTCTTGGAATTCCTGTAGTCTTTATCTTATTTATGAGAGAAAACAACTATTGGACTCTTTCCAGTTGAGTGTATATATCTTCAGGAATTCATTTATGTTTTTAGACTTGAGATTATGCGAGGGAGCAATGGTTCCATAGGGCCTTCTACTTCAACCTCATACAAGGACACTACGCGAGGTAAAGAGCCTATCTCAATGGTCTAGTCTCAATTTCTTCCAAGACCATACATTGTAGAGAAGATGGGGGAAATACCCACTTTGGAAATAATTAATTCCCTGTAATAATAATAATAATAATAATAAATAATAAAGAAATAAAATAATGAATAACGAAGAAAAATATAATAATAAATAAATAAAATAAAGTTGGCACGATGACACATGGATTTGTTGAGAAATGTAACTAGTATTAGTCTTCATAATTGTACTTAAGTCATGATATAATGCATTTGTCAAAAATAAGAAAAAGGAAGTTCATTGTAAAAGAAAATGATTTATAAACATTGGTTTCATGCTTCATTTATTTTTATTCTAGGTTAAAGGAACCCACTGAGTGCTCTAGGGTTTGTGTCTTGAGTCAAAGTCTAAGTTATGATGTGAAAGACCCTTCTTGGGCTCATTGTGTCAAAGAAAGAAAAATATTTTATGTATTTTGGTCATGTTATACCCCTCCACTAAGTTGGTTTGCCCTTCTCTTCAAGTTGAACTCAAAAGGAGCTTCGAACTACTATATATACCCATGCATTTGACCTATTGAGAAGCATATCCACTCATGGTGTTCGATCTACAATTAGAAGTGAAAAGAAGAGTGAAAATAGCATAATAGAGAAGGTATCTCCATTACATAAAGGAAGGAATCCAAACAAGAAAGATAAATATCATCTTATTCTGTCACACGTGTAAAAAAAATTGTAACTGAACAAAGAAATTGCATGGCCAAAGTTAGAAGCCGAGATTCAGGATTGAGACTCTTGTTGACTCATTTTGAAGGGTTGATTCATGTTTACCTTTGAAAATTTTGACTTAATTTTGACTTGTTTACATGGGAGACTGACTTGGTGGAATGGAGGAAGTCCATGTCTTGGTCAAAAGGTCTAGGTTGTCTCAGAAGAGAAGAAGTTCTTTTTGGGTTTTCCCCTAGAAGAGGGGTTTTTCCCTAGTTGCGTGCCTACATCTTGTGTTCTCTTGTTGTCTTTGTGATCTTCATAGTTTTGGAAGTTGTCTTGATGATAAGTATATGATAAAGAAGAAGAAGTAGTAACAAATCACAAGAAGTTGTCAAGATAAGAGAAATCAAATTAAAAAATGCACAAACTAAGATTCCTTAAGGATTTATCAACATGGTATCAAAGCTAAGGTCAATGGAACAAGGCAGCTAGAAGATCACTTATGTCTTAAAGGAAAAAGGTTTCAAATCAACCTTTGAAGGCCGATCCATCTAGAAGGAGAACCAAACTGATATAGCACATTTCTGAGCATGATTATAAAACTTTACCTCTGCAATTAAGCCACAAACCTGAGTGATTAGGGATGAAGAGCAGTGCTTGGAAGCCATAACAATAAGAGGTTCCAAATAACATTTTAAAGACTTGAAAATATAGGCAAATGGCTTAGAAAAGACCGAGAGTATTGTGAGGAATATGAAAGTCATATGTATATAAATTAGGTTCTGAATTTACCACAAAGATCCAAATTATAAGGTTCTGTGCTTAATTTATAAGATGACCAAATCATAAGATTGGATTGTTTTGTATAATCAATGGAAAGTTCACTTTTTGAAAGGGCTAAGGACTGAGCTTTATAGAGGTATCCTAAAGCTCATTGTAAGACCTAATTAGAAGTTATAGTCACCATAAGGACTACAATCATCATTTATAGAAAATTGTATAACCCCATACTCTAGTAAAGGAAGTATTTGAGGTCTAAGATCTAAAAATACATACATATATATATATATATATATGGAGGCAGAGAACTATAAAAGTCATAGAAACCATAAAAAATATATTTGTTGTATGGGTTTTTATGCCTATCTTGAACAATCTATTATAGCGATTAGTGAAGCCCTAACTAGAGGGCCATAAAATGCATTGCTAGAAAGTACATCAAATCTTAAAGGCCTGTAGTAGCACCCAAATGGCTACCCTAACCAAATTTCAAGGATAGAAGCATATTTTATTGAAAAGGATTAAGAAAGAAAGTGGTCTACAACAATGAGAAGAACTTATTCAGTTTGTCTTGCACCAACTTGTGGAAGAAGTCTTGAAGATCTTATCAAAGTCAAGTCAGTAATTTTTTCTTGTTGTCTCAATCATCTAACAATATGTCTTTAGTTTAAAAGGTTAGCAATGGAACATTAATATTTGAATCATGGAAAACTAAGGTATGTAATCTTGAGGTACATATAACATGTTTATTTGTTAAAAATCTTATGTTTTTATGGCTTAGTTGCTTGTATGATCCTAAGAGTTGAAAGTTATCAATGTATCTAGGGATTATAAGCCCTAGATAGAACATATGAAAACACTAATCCTATTCGCTTGTTCCCTCTTAGAAACCCTATCACATAATAGGGTTTGTAAGTAGTCTAAGATATATGGAAATCCTTGGAAACAATGAAATTGAATGGTGTTTAAGTTTTTTTTTACTAAAAAATTCATCTTCTAAAATTTAATGAAAAACCTTAGATCATAGTCTTGTACTTGTATAATTTTGAAGGTAATTGTCAAGAAGATGTTTCAGGTATATTCTAAAAGGAAGGATTGTGTCTATATTCAGAGGGAGTCATTCAATAAAGAAACCCTACAAGGTTTGTCAAAGAAGCAACTCAGGGTATGTATGCAAGTACAATATTTGTATGAGGTCTTCTTTATGAGTAGGTACGATCATTTTGTCTTCAAAGATTGCTTCATATTACTAACTCTCTCATGTCTAGGGTTTTGTTGTAGAATCTTGAAATATTCTCATAATTTTGGGGTGATTGATCTCTAGAATAAATCAACCCTCATCTTACTATCTATTATTCACTTTGGTAAAACTCTAACCTTTAGGGTTCACTATAAAATCACTAGCCTTTTTTTGTTTAGGGTTTGTTGATATGATGAAACCCCAACCTTTGAAGGTTTATTGTTGATGTGCAAAACATTTGATTAAAAACCTAGCTTGATCAAGTTGTTGTATATCTAACATTAAAGTTTTTTATGTTTATGTTTTGGGTTTACGAAAAACCCTAGGAATGATTGATATAATATTATAGAAACCCTAGATGTAAAATTATTTCGCTATGATTGATATCCTAACTTGATTTAGGTTTAGTTTTTATGATGGTATGTAGGGTTTGTGACAAAAACCCTGGAAAAATTGTTGTGAAAGTCTAGGGCATGAGAAATGTAACCCTTATTGATTGTAAACCTAACTAGGTTTATGTTTTGAATTTATAAAAGTTTTATTTCTTAGCCCTTAATGCTCCCATTATAATAACATGCTAACCATATATTGATAAATTTAACTTCATTTTCTTATCTATATATATATATATATATATATATATATTTGCTTGGTTAAGATTTGGAAGTACATAGTATTCAAGATGTTGAAGATTCTTACTTACCTCACACTTGATGATGATGTCGAGCATGATGGAAAGAGGGAGTTGTAAGATTCTTGATGGCATTGATGCTTACATTGTTGATGACCTTGTGAATATAGAATTAATGATGTTCTAGAAGGTTAAAGTTCTACAATGATATGATTATGCGAAAGAAAGAGCCCGCGTGGCTGAGTTGTTGATGGTTTTGTCCCCTAATAAAGAAGAAGTTTGGATAAAGAAAGTGTATATATCCCTAGTTAAGAGGGAGGGAACATTTTGAAAATAGTAAAGACCATGAATAAATAATGAAAATTGAAGAAATTCTAAAGCACTTTAGATGGTTGTTCGTGATTAATAAAGTTGTGAACAAGAATTGGATGTTTTGTGAAGTGCTAAGGCTAAGTTTGGTGTTGTTGGAAAAACTAAAGAAGGAAGCTTCCATCGAAATGTGTTTGGATAATATGATGACCTAAGCAACATCAGAATAGTTGAATACCCCAAATATTATGCTAGCATAAAAAAAACATATACATTGGAAATATGAATATTGGTTGGGGTCATGAAGCTACAATACATGCCAAAAAATGAATAAGTAGATAATGTGTTGATAAAATGTATTCCCAACAAGAATTTACTTTATTTAGGAGCATGTTCAAATTGGTGGATATCTCTAATTTGGTTGAGAGGGAGAGATGAAGTACCATAAAACTGCATGTATGATGGTACTTGGGAGTACATCGTGGCTTGGTTAATATTGAGATCTCAGTTAATGTCTTGATCCTAGAGGGAGGGTATTCATTGGAGCTCCTGTTTAGTGTTGATACATGGATCCCTATAAGGGCTAGTGTCAGGGCATGGAGGCCTAGATGGTATCTATATCCTATTGGATTGATACAAGGGCTATAGCCTAATGGTACATATAGTGGAAAATTCCTAGATGACACCTTGGTCCTTGTTGGGAGTATACCTTGGAAGTGAGGGTATCACTAGCATTGTGTATGTTGTTCTACTCTACTTAAGAACATTTTAAATTGAGGTCAACCTTGAACTAGTTGAACAATTATGAATACCTCCTTAGTTAAGAGGGATTGTTGATAAATGTTACTAGTATCGGTCTTCATAATTGTACTTGTGTCATGATATAATGTATTTTTCAAAAGAAAGAAAAATGAAATTTATTGTAAAAGAAAATTATTTATAAGCATGGGTTTCATGCTTCATTTATTTTTATTCTAGGTCAAAATCACCCATTGAGTTCTCTAGGATTCGTGTCTTGAGTCAATGTCTAAGAATGATGTAAAAGACCCTTTCTTGGGGTCATTGTGTCAAAGAAATAATTTTTTTTTTTTATGTATTTTGGTTATGTTATACTCCTCCACCAAGTTGGTATGTACTTCTGTTCAAGTCTGCCTCAAAAGGGGCTTTGAAATACTATGTATATCCATGCATTTGACCTATTGAAAAGAATATTCACTCATGGTGTTCAATATGCAATTAGAAGTGAAAATAAGAGTGCAAAGAACCTAATAGAGACAATCTTGCTATTAGATAAAGGAAGGAATCCAAACAATAAATAAAGGGACCAAAATATCCTCTTATTCTGTCACACGTGTAAAACAATCTATAACTAAACAAAAAAATTGCACGACCGAAGTTATAAGCTGAGCTTCAGGATTTTATAAGGGGCCGAGACTCTTGTTTACTCATTTTGAAGGGCTGATTCATGTTTACCTTTCAATATTTTTATTGAAGTTTGACTTGTTTACATGGGAGGCTAATTTGGTGGAATGGAGGAATTTTGTGTCTTGGTCAAAAGGTTTATGTTGTCTCATTTGATTTGGTTCTAAAGAAGAGAAGAAGAATTTTTTGGGTTTTCCCCTAGAAGTGGGATTTTCCCCTGGCTGAGTACCTACATCTTGTGTTCTCTTGTTGTCTTTGTGATCTTCATATTTTTGGAAATTGTCTTCATGATAAGTACATGATAAAGAAGAATAAGTAATAACACACCAAAAGAAGTTGTCAATATAAGAGAAATAAAATTTATATAAGACCTAACTAAGCTTCCCTAATAATTTATCAACATGGTATCATAACTAAGGTCAATGGAACAAGGCAACTAGAAGATCACTTTTGTGTTAAAGGAAAATAGTTTCAAATCTAACTTTGAAGGCCGAGCCATCTAGAAGGAGAACCCAACTGATATACCGCATTTATGGGCATGATTATAAAACTTTACCTTTGCAATTGAGCCACAAACTTGAGTGATTAGGGCCAAAGATCAGTACTTGGAAGCCATAACAATGATAGGATCTAAATATCGTTTTAGAGACCCAAAAATCTAGGAAACTAGCCTAGACAAGACTGAGAAAATTGTGAGGAAGATTGAAGTCTTGTGTATAAAATTTAGGGTCTAAATTCACCAAAAATATCTGAAATATAAGGTTCTGTGCTTAATATATAAGATGACAAAATCACAAGATTGGATTGTTTTGTATAATTAGTGAAAATTTCAATTTTTGAAATGGCTAAGGGCCAAGCTTTATAGAGGCATCCTCAAGCTCATTGGAAGGCCTGACTAGAAGTTACAATCACCATAAGGACTATAGTCATCATTTATAGGGAAGAGTATAACCCCATAATCTACAAAATAAAGTATCATAGGTCTAAGATTTGAAAATACCTGTGCATATATATATGGATTCCGAGACCTATAAAATTCATAGAAGTCGTCAAAAGAATCTTTATTGTATAAGGAATTTTAAGCCTATCTTGACCAGTCCATTATAGCGGTGAATGAAGCCCTAATTAGAGGGCCATAAAAGTCATTGTTAGAAATTACATCGAATCTTAAAGGCTTGTAGCAACACCTATAAAATAACCCTAACCAAAATTCAAGGATAGAAGAAATTTTTATTGAAAAGGATCAAGGAAGGAAGTAGTCTACAATAGTGAGAAAAAATGTTCAGTTTGTCTTGTACCAACTTGTGGAAGGCCTTGAAGATCTTACCAAAGTCAAGTAAGTATTATTTTTGTTATTTTTGTCTCAATCATCTAACAATATGTATTTGGTTTACAAGGAGAGCAATGGAACATTATCTTTCAATCATGGAAAACTAAGGTATGTAACCTTAAGGTAGGCAAACCATGTTTATTTGTTAAAAATATTATGTTTTTAGGGCCTAGTTGCTTATATGATCCTAGGGTTTGAAAATTATCATTGTATACAGGGATTGTAAACCCTAGATAGTACATAAGAAAACACTCATCCTATTTAGTTGTTCCCTCTTAGAAACCATATCCCATAATAGGGTTTTTAAGTAGTCCAAGATATATGCCAATCATTGGTAAGAATGAAATTGAATGGTGTGTAGGTTTTATACTAAAAAATCCATCTTCTAAAATTTAATGAAAAATCCTAGATCATAGTCTTGTACTTATATACTTTTGAAGGTACATGTTAAGAAAATGTTGCAGGTATATTCTAATAGGAAGGATTGTGGCTAGAATCAGAGGGAGCCCTTCAATAAGGAAACCCAATACATTTTGTAAATGAAGCAACTCAAGGCATGTATGCAAGTACAAGATTTGTAGTAGGTCTTCTTCATGAGTAAATACAATAATTTTATCTTCGAAGATTGCTTCATATTAATAACTCTATCATGTCTAGGGTTTTGCTATAAAATCTTGAAAGATTCTCATAATGTTTGGGTGACTAATCTCTAGACTAATTCAACGCTCGTCTTACTATCTATTGTTTACTTTGGTAAAACCATAACCTTTAGGGTTCACTATAAAATCACTAGCCCTTTTTATGTTTACGGTTTGTTGATATGGTGAAACCATAGCCTTTTAGGTTGTATTTTTGATGTCTAGAACATTTTATTAAAACCCTAGCTTGATCGAGCTATTGTATATATAACATTAAATTTTTTTATGTTTGTATTTAGGGTTTACACCAAACCCTATTAAATATTGATACAATATTCTAGTAACCCTAGATGTGAAATGATTTCTCTATGATTGATATTCTAACTTGATTTAGCTTTAGTTTTGACGATGGTATCTAAGGTTTGTGAAGAAAACCCTAACACAGTTGTTGTGAAAGTCTAAGGTATGAGAAATGTAACCCTTGTGATTGTAAACCTAACTAGGTTTTGGTTTATCTAAAATTTTGTTTTCTTAACCCTAGAAGCTCCACTTGTAATAACATGCTAACCATATATTGATAAATTTAAATTCATGCTCTTGTATATATATATATATATATATATATATATATATATATATATATATATATATATTTGTGCTTGGCTAATATTTTCAGGTACATAGTCTTCAATATGTTGAAGATGCTTACCTACCTCAAATTTGATGATGATGTTAAGCATGATGGAAAGAGGGAGTTGTAAGAATCTTGATGGCATTGAAGCTTACATTGCTGATTAAATTGTGAAGATAGAATAAATGATTCTCTGGAAGGTTAAAGTTATCTGATGATATGATGATGTGAAAGGAAGAGCCAGTGTGCCTGAGTTGTTGATGGTTTTGTCCCCTAGTAAGGAAGAAGTTTGGATAAAGAAAGTTTATATATCCCTAGTCAAGAGGCAGGGAATATTGTGAAAACAAGAAATACCATGAATAAAGAATGAAAATATAAGAAAGGTTAAAGAAATTTAGATATTTATTCATGATTAATGAAGTCGTGAACAAAAATTGGAATTTTTGGGAAGTGTTAAGGCTAAGTTTGGTGCTGCTAAAGGAACTGAAGAAGGAAGCTTCCATAAAAATGTGTTTGGATAATATGATGATAAGTAGCACCAGAATAGTTGAATACCCCAAATATTGTGCTCGCATACAAAAAAATATACATTGGAAATTTGAATATTGGTTGGGGATGTGAAGCTTCAATACGTGCCAACAAATTAAAAAGTAGCTAATGTGTTGACGAAATTTCTTCCCAACAAGAAGTTAGTTTATTTAGGAGAATGCGCGGATTCGTGGGTATCTATGATTTGGTTGAGAGGGAGAGATGAAGTAACATAAAGCTACCTATATGATTGCACTTGGGAGGACATCATGACTTGGTTAATATTGAGATCTCAGTTGATGTCTAGATCCCATAGGGATGGTGACGGTTGGAGCTTTGGTTTAGTTTTGATACCCAGATCCCTATAAGGGTTGGTGTCAGGTCATGGAGGCCTATACAGTATCTATATCCCGTTGTATTGATACCATGGCTATAGCCTAATGGAACCTATAGTGGAAAATTCCAAGATGACACCTCAGTCCCTTTTGGGAGGATACCTTGGAAATGAGGGTATCCAAAGCATTGTGTATGTTATTCTAATATTCTTAAGAACATTTCAAATTGAGGTAAACCTTATACTAGTTGAACAATTATGAATACCTTGCTATTTAAGAGAGAGTGTTGAGAAATTTAACTAGTATCAATCTTAATAATTGTACTTGAGTCATGATACAATGTATTTGTCAAAAGAAATAAAAAGGAAATTTATTATAAAAGAAAATGATTTATAAGCATGGGTTGCATGCTTCATTTATTTTTATTCTAGGTCAAAATCACCCATTGAGTGCTCTAGGGTTTGTGTCTTGAGAATAAGTCTATGTAATGATGTAAACGACCCTTCTTGGGTTCATTGTGTCAAAGAAAGAAAATTATTTTATGTATTTTGGTCATGGTATACTCCACCAAGTTTTCCTTCCCTTCTCTTCAAGTCAGCCTCAAAAGGAGCTTCAAACTACTATATATACCCATGCATTCAAACTTTTGAGAAGGATATCCACTCATGGTGTTCGATCTGCAATTAGAAGTGGAAAGAAGAGTGTGAATTGCCTAATAGAGAAGGTCTTACCATTACATAAAGGAAGGAATCCAAACAAGAAAGAAAGGGACCAAAATATACTCTTATTTTGTCACACGTGTAAAACAATCTGTAACTGAATAGTGAAATTGTAGGGCCAAAGTTAGAAGCCGGGATTTAGGATTGCAGAAGAGGCCGAGACTGTTGTTGACTCATTTGAAGGGCTAATTCATGTTGACCTTACAAGATTTTTTCTGAAGTTTGACATGTTTACATGGGAGGCTAACTTGGTGGAATGGAGGAATTCTGTGTCTTTATCAAAAGGTCTAGGTTGTCTCATTTGATTTGATTCTAAAGAACAGAAGATTTGTTTTTTGGGTTTTCCCCTAGAAGAGGCGTTTTCCCTTGCCTGAGTAGATACATCTTATGTTCTCTTGTTTTCTTTGTGATTTTCATAGTTTTGGAAATTGTCTTGATGATAAGTATATGATAAAGAAGAAGAAGTAATAACAAATCATAAGAATTTTTCAAGGTAAGAGAAATCAAATTTAAATAAGCCCTAACTAAGCTTCCATAAGGATTTATCAACATGATATTAGAGCTAAGGTCAATGGAACAAGGGAGATAGAATTTCACCTTTATGTTAAAGGAAAAAGGTTTCAAATCTACCTTTGAAGGCCGAGTCATCTAGAAGGAGAACTGAATTGCACATTTCTGGGAATGATTATAGAATTTTACCTCTAGAATTGAGCCGCAAACCTAATTGATAAGGACCGAAGAACAACACTTGGAAGTGATAGAAATGAGAGGAGTCTAATAGAATTTTAAAGACCTGAAAATTTAGGCAACTAGCCTAAACAAGACTGCGAATATTGTGAGGAATATCAAAGTCTTGTGTATAAAAAATTGGGTTTGAATTTACCACAAAGATCTGAATTATAAGGTTCTTTGCTTAATCTATAAGATGATCAAATCATAATATTGGATTTTTTTGTATAATCAATGAAAAGTTCACTTTTTGAATGGGCTAAGGACCTAGATTTATAGAGGGATCCTCAAGCTCATTGGAAGGTCTGATTAGAATTTACAATCACCATAAGGACTACAATAATCATTTATAGGGAATATTATAACCGCATAATCCAACAAAGGAAGTATCTGAGGTATAATATCTAAAAGGACCGATGCATATATATATATATATATGGAGGCTGAGACCTATAAAAGTCATAGAAGTCATAAAAATAATCTTTGTTGTATAAGGAATTTTAGGCCTATCTTGAGTAGTCTATTATAGTAGTTAGTGACACCCTAATTAGAGGGCCATAAAAGTCATTGTCAGAAAGTACATCAAATATTGAAGGCTTGTAGTCGCACCTACAAGATTACTCTAACCGGAATTCAAGGATATAAGTAGCTTTTATTGAAAAGTATTAAGGAAGGAAACAACCTACAATAATGAGAAGAACTTGTTCAGTTTGTATTGCACCAACTTGTGGAAGAAGCGTTGAATATATTATCAAAGTCAAGTAAGTATTATTTTTGTTCTTTTTGTCTCAATCATCTAAAAATATGTCTTCAGTTTACAAGGAGAGAAATGGACCATGAATATTTCAATTATGGAAAAATGAGGTATGTATAACATTTTATTTGTTAAAAATATTATTTTTTTAGAGCTTAGTTGCTTGTATGACCCTAGGGTTTGAAAGTTCTCATTGTATCTAGGGACGGTAAACCCTGGATAATACATATAAAAACACATCCTATTCATTTACCCCCTCTTAGAAACCCTATCCCATAATAGGGTCTGTAAGTAGTCCAAGATGTATGGAAATCCTTGGAAATAATGAAATTGAATGGTGTCTAGGTTTTATACTAAAAAATCCATCTTATAAAATTTAAGGAAAAACCCTAGATCATAGTCTTGTAATTGTATACTTGTGAACGTACTTGTCAATAAAATGTTGTGGGTATATTAGAAAAGGAAGGATTGTGGCTAGATTAAGAGGGATCCCTTCAATAAGGAAACCCTACAAGGTTTGTAAAAGAAGAAACTCGACGTATGTAGCAAGTACAAGATTTGTAGTAGGTCTTATTCATGAGTAGCTACGATCATTTTGTCTTCGAAGATTGCTTCATATTACTAAATCTTTCATGTATATGGTTTTGCTATAAAATCTTGAAATATTCTCATAATATTGGGGTGATTGATCTCTAGACTAAATCAACCCTCATCTTACTATCTATTGTTCACTTTGGTAAAACCATAATGTTTAGGGTTCACTATAAAATGAATAGCCTTTTTGATGTTTAGGGTTTTTTGATATGATGAAACCCTTTAATTTTAGGGTTTATTGTTGATTTCTAGAAAATTTGATTAAAATCATTGCTTGATTGAGTTGTTTTATATATAACATTAAAGTTTTTTATGTTTGCGTTTAAGGTTTACGAAAAAACCTAGTAAAGATTGATATAATATTATGGAAACCCTAGATGTAAAAAGATTTCAATATGATTGATATCCTAAGTTGATTTAGGTTTAGTTTTGATGATGGTATGTAGGGTTTGTGACAAAAACCCTAGCAAAATTGTTTTTAAAGTCTAGGGCATGAGATATGTAACCCTTGTTGATTGTAAACCTAACTAGGTTTAGGTTTTGGACATATGACAGTTTGATTTCTTAACCATATATTTATAAAGTTAACTTTATGATCTTATATATATATATTTATGATTGGTTAAGATTTGTAGGTACATAGTCTTGACGATGTTGAAGATGCTTACCTACCTCACAGTTGATGATGATGTTGAGCATGATGGAAAGAGGGAGCTGTAAGAATCTTGATCGCATTGAAGGTTACATTGTTGATGACCTTGTGAAGATAAAATGAATTATTTTATAAAAGGTTAAAGTTCTCCGATGATATGATGATGCGAAAGAAAGAGCCTATGTGGCTGAGTTGTTGATGGTTTTGTCCCTTATTAAAGACTAATTTTGGATAAATAAAGTGTACATCTCCCCAGTTAGGAGGGAGGGCATATTATGAAAATAGTAAAGACCATGAAGAAATAATTAAAATTAGAGAAATACTAAAGCACTTTAGATGGTTGTTTGTGATTAATGAAGTTGTGAACAAGAATTGGTTGTTTTGGGAAGTGTTAAGGCTAAGTTTGGTGCTACTGGAGAAACTGGAGAAGGAATCTTCCATTGAAATGTGTTTGGATAATATGATGACCTAGGAAACATCAAAATAGTTGAAGACCTCGAAGATTGTGCTAACATACAAAAACATATACATTATAAATTTGAATATAGGTCGGGGTCATGAAGCTACAATATGTGACAAAAAATGAACAATTAGCTAATGTGTTGATGTAATATCTTCCCAACAAGAAGTTAGTTTATTTAGGAGCATGCTCAAATTGGTGGATGTCTCTAATTTGGTTGAGAGGGAGAGATGAATTACCATAAAACTAGCTGTATGATGGTACTTGGGAGGACATCATGGCCTTGTGAATATTGAGATCTTAGTTGATTTCTAGATCCCAGAGGGAGGGTATCAGTTGGAGCTCCAGTTTAGTGTTGATACCTAGATCCCTATAAGGGTTGGTTTAAGGGAATGGATGCGTAGATGGTACCTATCCTATTTATTGATACCGAGGCTATAACTTGATGGTATATATAGTGGAAAAATCTTAGATGAAACCTTATCCACTATTGGGAGGATACCTTGTTAGTGAGGGTATCCGAAGCACTATGTATCCTATTCTACTCTTCTTAAGAAATTTTCAAATTGAGGTAAAACTTATACTAGTTGAACAATTATGGATACCTACATAGTTAAGAGGGAGTATTGAGAAATGTAACTAGTATCGGTCTTCATAATTGTACTTGAGTCATGATATAATTCATTTTCAAAATAAAGAAAAAGGAAATTATTTATAAGCATGGGTTTCATGCTTCATTTATTCTTATTCTAGGTCAAAAGCACCCATTGAGTCCTCTAGGGTTTGTGTCTTGAGTCAAAGTCTAAGTCATGATGTAAAAGAACCTCTTGGGTCTATTTTGTTAAAGAAAGAAAATTGTTTATGTATTTTGGTCATGTTATACTCCTTCACCAAGTCGGCCTAAACTTCTCTTCAAGTCGGCCTTAAAAGGAGCTTCAAACTACTATATATTATTCGACCTATTGAGAATCATGTCCACTCATGCTATTTGATCTACAACTAGAAGTGAAAATAAAAGTGCGAAGAGCCTAATATGGTATTACCATTACATAAAGGAAGGAATCTAAGTAAGAAAAAAAGGGACCAAAATATCCTCTTATTCTGTCACACGTGTAAAACAATATGTAAATGAATAACAACATTGCACGACCAAAGTTAGAAGCCAATATTTAGGATTGCGAAAGGGGCCGAGATTGTTGTTGACTCATTTTGAAGGGTTGATTCATGTTTACCTTTGAATATTTTGACTGAAGTTTGACTTGTTTACATGGGAGGAAGACTTGGTGGAATGAAGGAAGTCTATGTCTTTGTCAAAAAGTCTAGGTTGTCTCATTTGATTTGATTCTAAAGAAGAGAAGAATATTTTTTTGGGTTTTCCCCTAGAAGAGGGGTTTTTCCCTGGTTGAGTGCCTACATCTTGTGTTCTCTGGTTGTCTTTGCGATCTTCATAGTTTTGGAAGTTTTCTTGATGATAGGTATATGATAAAGAATAATAAGTAATAACAGATCACAAGAAGTTGTCAAGAAAAGAGAAATCAAATTTAAATATTCCCTAACTAATCTTCCTTAAGGATTTCTCAACAAGATTGTGTATATGTGGATCCAATTCCTTTACCATTTTTGGAATGGTTTGTTCTATTTAAATGGAGGAAAACTGAGATGAGAGGCATTCATTCATTCTTTCATATTTGAGGAAGGGAATGCCACATTCGTTCACTCACTTTTGAGGTAAGGAATGCTACAAGATAAGGGCACTATTAGTAGTAAGTTGATTGAGGGATCAGGGGTGACATCTACAAGAAATATTGGCTGTAACTCGTCTAAGGTTGGGTGGAGATTCATCCCCACCACTTTATTGCAATCAAAAACATCTGGATAGAAGAACAACTTCATAATCATCAGTAAGGCCTATTGTTTCTCCACATTTATGTTGTTATTTAAAAATCTTATAAAATCCTATGGGAATTAATTGAGTAGATATGTTGATTGATAATAACATGATTGATGTTGTTGACACCTAATCCTATGGGTTGGGTGTGCATATGTAATATTGTATAATAAATAATATTAGGAAATAAGGAAGGCCAAGAGTCATTGGGAGATGAATCCCAATAGCCTCACCTCCATGTATAAATGCATGTACATTCTTCAGCTAATACACATTCTGATTTGAGGAGTTACTTCCTGGTTTGACATGGTATCAAAGCCAGTCCCACTATTGGCATTTTTTCCTGTGGTGTAACTCCCTCATTCCTTTGCTCAGTCAGTTTTTTCTGTATAGTTTTGCTGCTCCATTAAATTGATGCTATATACTGTTATTCTGCATTTTTTTAAATTTCTGCACAGCTCTGACATTTGCATCTCCTGCAGCTCCTGAAGATTCTGCAATCCTGCAGTTCCTGAAATACTGCGAATTGCAATCCCTACACACACCTACAAATTCGATTATTAAAGTCCTGCAATTTCAAAATTTCACCTACCCAACCCAGTGCGCTCGCCTTCATCCATCACCCATTCCCTATCGCTCCCACTACCGCCCTCACACTATCCCACATCCCACCATCTGCTACCCTCTTTCTCTCCTTACCAGCGCGCTCACCCATACCCTCGCTGCACATACCCATCCCCTCCATCCCCTTCATTGATACAACGCTCTCTGTCGTGGTATAGCGGTGTTGTTCTGTTTGATACACGATACATACGCTCTTTGTTTTGATATATATACATCAATCCATATATGTATCTGTTTGTCATTTTGTATGTCTGTTTAGTCATATATATATATATATATATATATATATATATATATATATATATATATATATATATATATTCGCCATCGAACATATATTCCCACGCTGTCATATCTCCGCACAGGCGGTATTCCTTGTGGCCTTTCGGCTCCTTCCTCTCCACGCTGTCCGTTCCTTCCAAAAATTAATACGTTGTCACACATCCATATTACAATACGCCCTCCATGCAGTTTGTAATACCAATACAATACACCCTCCGCCTCCAATACATATTACATTGTTTTAAACTGCATATCCACGTTGTTTTAATATAATACCAACTTGTCCCATCTGTCATAATTATCTCTGCTTATTAAAAACTCATTGTCATAACACACATCTTGCTTATAATACCATCCCATACACTCTACGTCGAACGCCCTCCCACCATGGTCCGCCCACTCCATTTTCAATTCCATTCATTCATAATCTTGCCCTTCCATTGATACGCCCTCCCATTTCATATTACCGCCCCCTCCCACCCTAATACCATTAACAATTCAATACTGCCCTCGTCATCTATATTATTTCCGCCCCCTTCACCATATAATACCACTATAACCCCTCTATACCACCCCCTCCTCCACTTTTTCAATACAATTATCCATATAAAGCCTTTTTTTCAAACACAAATATATATATATATATATATATATATATATATTGGTGCAGAATTCAGTATTTTCAGCAAAGAGTTTTTGTCCTTTTAAATTCAGTATAATTTCCAGCAAAGAGTTTTTGTCCCCTTTAATTGAGAAAATTTCCATAATTGAAAGTTTTCGAGCAGAATTTTTTCCTCTTCAAAAGAATTTTTTCCAGAAAACTAATGCATTCTCTCATATCTATTGTTGGGGTGGTTCTCTCTGGCAAAGAGAACTATCTTGAATGGTCTAGAAAGATTAAACACACACTCATTTTTAATGAGTTGTGGAAAGGAATCTATGAAGGACAAGAAGGAAATCCCCCAGCAAAGCCCACTTCAGACAAAGAGCTTGCCATTTGGGAAAACAAGAAATGCAAGGCCTATGCCTTGATTGCAGCTTCCGTAAATGAAGAGTTGAGTCACCACATTTCATCATTCTCAAATGCCTAGATGCCTTGAGCAAGCTAAAAGAACTCTATGACTCACATTCAGAATTAGAAAATGTTCAATTGATGATTAAGTTGTTCAGTCTTGAAATGAAGAATGATGATCCCCTTGCCTTAGCTTCAGAAGTTAGATCGATCATGCATGATATTTAAAGCACTGGTGTAAAAATGGACATACCTCTCATAGCATATGTTAAGGCATTATGTCCGACTTACTCACATTATCTTGAGTCTTTGCAAGAAAGTGGGAACCTTGAGCATATCACCTTTGAAACACTTGAGAAAATGTTTGCAGAAAGAGAAAAAGCTTTTGGGAAGATGACAGTCCCTTCATCTTCCGAAGAGGCTGCATACTTGGCACATAGAGAAAAGAGTCATGCTCCAGATTCATCTAGAGGAAGAGGTGGCCGAAGAGGAAGAGGAAGAAGAAACTTCACAGAAAGGGGGGGTAGACAATCTGACAAATCCAATCTTCATTGCACACATTGCAATAGAGATGGAAATGATGCATCCAAATGTAGAAAACCATGGGACAAAATTGAAAGCTGACAAAGAAATCAAGACAAGGTAAAACTAATGACAAAGACAAAGGTAAAGCACAAGAATCCGCTCATTATGTTCTAGCACATTGTAAGGAGTAGCTTGAAGACTTGTTTGATGTTTCATTTACTTCATGGAGAGATGATTGGTTGCTAGATTCGGGAGAAACATGTCACATGACATTTAGAAAGATTTTTTTTGAAGAATTCAACGACAAAGTTGATGGAGCGATATATTTGCAGATAAATCCAAACTCAAGCCATCGGGGCTTGGCACATCAGCTTAAGTTGCTGGTCTTCCGGATCATATCCTACATGAGGTTCTATACCTCCTTTGAGTTGAAGAGAAACTTGTTGTCCCTGGTCCAAATCCGCCGGCAAGGACACTCCATTCACTTGTTTGATGGCAAGGCGGAGGTCGAGAAAGCATCGGATCACTCACTTGTCATGGAGGGAATAGAAGAAGGAGACTCTTGAAGCTGAAAGGTTCATCTGCTCATGCTCCAAAACTTTGCATTCAGTTCACATCATGATGAAGGTACATTCCCATCAAGTCTTTTATGGCATGCTAAATTTGGACACTTAAACTATGATAGCCTTCGATTGTTGAAGAAAAATGGTGTTAATGGATTGCCTACAATTCCTAGGAAACTTAAGCAATGTGATGCTTGTATTCTAGGAAAGCATAGCAAATAGCCATTTCATGATTCACATTCCAGAGCACATAGAAAACTTGAGCTTATTCATTCAGATTTATGTGGCCCCATGCCTGTTGCTTTTGCAAATGGAAATAAATATATGATGACATTTATTGATGATTACACCAGAATGTGTTGGGTTTACTTATTGAAGAACAAGTCTGATGCTTTTCAAACATTCAAGAATTTTCATGCATGGATTGAAAATGATGCACAAAATCATATTGGCTCTTTACACACGGATAATGGAAAATAATACTCTTCAAACAAATTTGAAAATTATCTTCTTCAACATGGGATCAAACATCAAACAAATATGCCCTATAATCCCCAACAGAACGGTGGAGTTGAAAGAATGAACAGGATAATTATAAATATGGTTCGCTCCATGATGTTTTTTAAGAATGTAAAATTGATGTTTTGGGCTGATGAATTTCTATGTGTTGTATACATAAAGAATAGGTACCCTTCAAATTCAATCATAAATGAAACTCCTTTGAAATGTGGCATGACCACATTCCTTCAGTAAAGCATTTCAGGGTCTTTGGTTCTACCTGGTATGCTTTGATACCTAAGGTACAAAGGAATAAAATTGGTGCTAGAAGTTGAAAATGTATATTCTTGGGGTATTCCAATATCTCCAAATGATATATTCTCTATGATGAAGTCAATAAGAAGTTTGTGGTAGCAAGAGATGTCATATTCCTTGAATCTTGCAAGACTAACAATGTTGTTGAGCGGAAACTTGATCGCGTAGAGAGATTCACAAATGAAAAATATTTTCAAGAATGTAATAATCAGATTCCACATCTTGAAGGGGGGATTCCAATATTGAATCAAACTGTGGAGTCATGTCTTGAAGCACTCTCTCCCCCTCATGAAGAAACAACCGCGGATGACACATTGGATGATGTGATTGAGAAAATTGGGAGATTGAATCTTGAATCAATCCCAACTCGGTCAAATGAGCAGCCTGGGCCATCTCAGAAAGGTCCTCCCAAATGGATGACAAAGACAATGGAGAATGTTCATCCTGATGAGGTTAGAAAAACAGGAACAAGAAGTTCCACTCAACAAATCGAAGGTGATGTAGATAATTATGATTCTCCTGTTGATATGGATATTGCTTATAACTGTGAATTGAGTTTGTCTACAGATCATGAACCAACTTCCTTCAAAGAAGCCGCTTCTCGTGATGAATGGAAAGAAGCAATGCAGAAGGAGTATGATGCCTTGATAAAGAATGGCACTTGGAAGCTGGTTGATCCACCTTTGGGAACGAAACCAATTGGCTGTAAGTGGGTCTACAAGAACAAGTACAAAGCATATGGCTCACTTGAAAAGCACAAGGCTAGGCTTGTAGCAAAAGGTCTTGCACAAAAAGAAGGAATCGATTATGAAGAAAATTTTGCTCCCAAAGCAAAATGGACCACCATCCGGACTCTTTTTTCCCTAGCAGCTCAGAATGGATGGAAAGTCCATCAGATGGATGTAAAAACAGCTTTTTTGAATGGAGATCTAAAGGAGAAAGTTTATATGTCCCAGCCAGAAGGATTTTTTGTAAAGGGTAAAGAACACAAAATTTGCAAGCTTATAAAATCCTTGTATGGCCTCAAGCACCACGAGCCAGTATGAGAAATTAGAGCATCTTACGAAACTTGACTTCAAACATTTTGATCTTGATGATGCAACTTTGTTTGTTAAGAAAGTTGGAAAAACAGTTGTATATCTTGTGGTATATGTAGATGATCTTTTGATAACAGGGAACAATGAGAGCTATATTGCATCCATGAAGAAAGAATTGAAGAAAGGTTTTGAAATCATTGATTTGGGTCGTGTTCATTACTATCTGGGTATTGAAGTAATTCAACATCCTAAATTTATATTTCTTTCTCAAAAGAAGTACATTGGAGATCTCTTGAGCAAGTTTGGCATGGATGCATGTAATCCATTAACCACTCCAATGAAACAAAACTTGAAGCTCACATCTATTGAAGGGAAGGAATTTGAGGATGCAACTAAGTACGAACTGACTTATAGGAAGCCTTATCTGCACCACCACGACGACATTTCATTTCTTGTTGGAATCCTCTCAAGGGTTTATGAAAAAACCTTGTGAAGGACATTGGTTTGCTACAAAAAGAGTTCTAAAGTACTTGAAGGGGACTCAAGAATTTGGACTCAAATATTCACAGGTAGGCGATTTCAGCTTGATTGGATACTCCGATTCAGACTTTGATGGGGACAAAGAAACTGGGGTGTCTACTTCAAGTTATACCATGAGTCTTGGATCGGGAGCTGTCTCACACAAACGGTCCAGTTCCGGATTCCCACGGCAGGCAGAATATGTGGCAGTAGCTGAAGCAACAAAGGAAATTGTGTGGCTAAGGAAAATCTTAGAATATTTGCAGATGAAACAAATGTATTCCACACCACTCATGATCGAAAACACTTCTGCAATAAAGTTGGCCAAGAACCCAAAGTTCCATGATCGAAAAAAGCACATCAATACAAAATACCATATAATTCGACATCATGTTCAGGCCAAAACCATCCATCTACATCATTGTTCCACAAATGAGCAAACCGCTGATATCTTCACCAAAGCACTTGGAAGAGAAATGTTTGAAAAGTTCAGATCGATGCTTGGACTCACCAACATCCCTTCGGATTAAAGGGGGGAATGTTGACACCTAATCCTAAGGGTTGGGTGAGGATATTTAATATTGTATATTAAATTATATTAGGAAATAAGGAAGGCCAAGAGTCATTGGGAAGTGAATCCAAATAGCCTCACCTCCATGTATAAATACATTCACATTCTTCATCTAATACACATTCTGATTTGAGGAGTTACCTCCTGGTTTGACATATGTATTTAATTTTGTATATTTTACTTCTGGGTCATTACAAAACAACACAAAATTAACACATCTCTTCATATTCCTACAAGCTAGGGTTTTCATATGCAAATTCATTTTTTCCAAAGTGAGAAGCATTACATTGATGAATCTTTACAATCTAGACAAAAAAATGTGATATTTATTTATGTTTCGAAGGATTTTTCTTTTTGTAGTTTGATTCTTAGGAACATTATGAAAAAGTTTATGGTAGATGGGACTTGGTTTTGGGAAGAGTGGGGCTCTTCCTCACTCCATGGTTTCTAGAATTTGATTCGTCTAACATTGTTATAATAAAAATTCACCTTGGGTTAGGTTGTCACATCACCTTCTTCCAAACCGTCATCAAAAGGTCATTGGGGATATTTGGAATACCCTAGGAAATTTCATAAAGATGGATAGTGAACGATTACAACAAGGATTTTTCACATTTTCTCATATATGTGTGGAAATATATTTGAGTAAAGGTATACAAGATTATACTTTATTGAATAATATATCTCTTCGATGGATCCAAACTTTAGATTATGAAAACACAAACTTCAGATGTCATTCATGTTTTCCAAAAGGGCATCTGTAGGAATTGTGCCCATAGGTAAAATAATTTCAAAAAATAAAAAGGGGCAGATTTGAAAATCCAAAAGATGTCAACCATATGAACCCATTTTCTCGGAGGATGAGGAAGAGGAGATCAAGAAATATCCCCTCTCTAAAGATGATATGAAAACCTAGAATCCAGTTTCAAATTCAAAACATATGCAGAAATCACAAGATACATAGACAAACCATGATCTTGGTGCAGAAGGAATGGAAAGTGAACTCATGGTCTTGATGTAGAAGGAACGTGACACTTAAATATTGTGGAATAGCGAGATAAAAAAGAGAACATGTGTTGGAAAGTTACGATTTTGATAAAGAACAAACCACTGTGGTGAATGTGATAGAGTTGGTAGTAATACCTGTAGATACATCGTTAGAGGGTTGCCATAAACTGCAAATAAAGAAGGGAAATAAGAGAAGTTAAGTGATTTTTATAACACTCAATTTCTCTGTTGTTGTATTTTATTTTTTGAGTTAAAAGGCAGTGTATTTTTCATACAATATTATCAATTTTCTCTTCTTAAAACATATGCAAAATTTAATTTACCAACCTAGATCCATCTTAATCTACAAAGCGCTTAGAGGGATCAAATCCCTTGAGGAGCAAACCTATTTTAGAATGAAAATAGATTTGATCCCTCTCAATGCTAGGTAGATCCTGAGTTAAGATGGATCTAGATTGGTATTTCACCCTTTAAATAAGAAATATTGCATATGAATACCATGTGTCAATACCATGGGAGAATACCGTGGATCATTACGTTTTCCAAAGTAGAAAAGCCTAACCCTCAGGATGTTGAAGAGAATCAAACTCATGACATCCCAATAGCAAGGTACTTTAGAAATGAGATCTCGATCAATTGAGCTAACCCTTAAAGCTATATATATATATATATATATATATATATATATATACATATACATATGTCATGAAAATATTTCCTATAATGTGATTGGTGATATACATAGATATAAACCCTTGGTACCTTAGTGTTAACAACTTTAGTTATAAAAATAAAGATTCTACGACTCATTGTAGTGATTAATACCACACCTCCAATGTCCTCAAGGTTAAAAGGTTATGTAAGACATCAATGCATTATGGAAAAAAATTAAATTAATATCATAATTTTAAAGGGATAAAGTAAGTTTTCAATTTTTTTTTGTTTTTGTTTTTGTTTTTGAATAAGTTGTTTATGATGAGTTGACAACTTGGCCCATATTGAGGACTACTTTATTTAAAGGTTGTGGTCGATGACAAAATACTTGCAATGTTTTATAGAAAAAAAAGTAGACAAAGGCCCGAGGCTATCTATTTACCTTTAGAAATTTTACAAGGTGGGGCTTCGTTCCAATGGTTTTCTGTAATGAATCCAAACATAGTGATTTTACGAAAGTGGTTTCTTATAGTCCTTATAAGAAAATGTGGATCTAGTAAAGAGAAAGGGAAAATGTGGATGTGTTTAAGTCTATACTTGACAATGAATGCCAACAACAAAAGCGATTACGATGATTGCACGTCATCCATGTTCCAAGTGGACTCCACCTTCTTTAGAAATCATATCAGTATTACTAGTATAACGGGAAATTGAAATAAGTAAGTTAATCACATTCTAACCATCATTACACAATAAAAACACAATTAAAAAAAATAAAAATAATATTATATGTTAATTCATTTTTTAAGTAATTAAGCATTTTAATTACTTAATGCCCAAATCATGACTACTCTAACTTTTAACCATATCTTAATCAAAATGAAGAAAAATCACTTTTTTATAATATGAACTAAAGACCCTAGAGTGGGTAAACTATAAGGTAAAAATTAGTCTTAGAAACGAGGCTGTGGCCCCTCCAAATATAAGTTTGAATAATCCTTCGTGTGATATCTCATTAGAAATTTATTAATAAACTTTAACATTTCAATCTTATTTGAAATAATATGAATTATTTGAATTATTTTCCAAATTATTTATAATAAATTTGGATATATATATATATATATATATATATATATATATATATATATATATATATATATATATATATTATGAATTTGATAATGATGATGGTTAATGTCTATTGAGACCAAACTTTGGTCTATTAGATCTAAAGAAACAAATTATTTATTTTATTTTAAAATTGTATTCATCTACTCAAAGAGCTTGGAGAGAAGCGTCCCAAGCTTATTATAATTTTGACATGTTAAAAGGCTAGGAAGGTGGGTATTGCAACAAATATTATGAAACTGAGATCTAATGTGGGTGTACGCAGGGAATTCTAAGAGGAAGCGATTCTCATCCTCAATGTTCATATTCTCGCAGAGATGGCAGATCCTTTCCACCCATGGTGTTTTAGGAACTTCCCAATGACCCGTTTCACTATGGAGCTCATGATAGTTCGTTCTAATCTTGGCTATATTAATTTTTTTCTTTGAGCTAGTTAAAATAGAGAGATACTTTTGATCTTCTAGAGTAGGGTTGATGACCTCCTTATAATATCTTAATTTTCTTTTAGCCTCTAAATCTTTCTCACACCACATTTTCTCTTTAAACTTAGAAGTAACAATATTTTTAATGTTATTAATTTTTTGCATTGCAACATTTTCGTTGATCTCCCAATGGTTTAACTAGGCCCTAGTATCTTTATACCAACCTCGTTTGAGCCTTAGGTGGTTTTGGCTAGAATTTAAAGCTAGGTTAGGATGTCTATGGTCCCCCATTTTATTGATTTTGTTCTTGTACGACAGAAGCCTAGTCATAGCTAGGCTCTCGATAGTGGAAAGACCCACTTCTATAAGGAGAATAGGATAGGGTGTATCACTTTTAATTTTGAGGTTATATGTTATAAAACGCTTCTGGATTTGCTCAATATTTCTCCAGGATTCTCTAGAGATGCTGCAACCCCAAACCTTACATCCATACAAGATAACATGAGTGACTAAAGCTTCAAATCAGAGCTTATTTGTATCCCACATCACAAGGTTTGTTGTTTTACAATTATTTTCAAGACCAAAATAAGCTTTCCACCCTCCATTAATCCTTTTCCCAATGCTATAGTTTCAGTTGAGCTTGTGATGAATATCAATTCCTAGGTACTTGTAAGAAGATACTTCCTCCAAGTTGCTATTGTCATACACAAAATTAGCGTAAATGTCCTTCTTGGATTTGATAATCATAACTTTTTTTTTGTCAGTGTTAATAGTCATACCCATGGTAGAGCAGAAATCCTTAAGAAGTCTAAGTTTCTTATCAAGATCAGAAGGGCACATTTCCAGAAGAACAATATTGTTAGCATAGAGAAGAAGGATGATGACTATTCCAGCTAAGATCGTGCTAACACAGCCTGCTTCCTCTAAACAACCTTCTAGCTTGTGGATGTAAATGCCAAATAGGGTAGGGAGAGGGGGCAACCTTGTTTAACCTCGATATCACACTTAATATCTTTCGACCACCCCTCATTGCTCTTTATTGGCAATTACATTCTCGTATAACCTTATAGTGGCAACTCTCAACTCGAAAGGAACCTTTAGCTATTCTAATCTATTCCATAGGTTGTTTCTAGGTACTGTATCGAAAGCCTTTCTAAAGTCCACAAAGAAACAAAAGAGATTGGATTTATCATTATGACATTCCTCCACAATGATCCTAAGCGTAACAAGGTGGTCCGTTGTTGAGTGATTCTTTCTAAAACCTGCTTGGCCTTTAGCCCGCTTACCTTTACTTTCAAGCCATATGCTCATCTTATTTTCCAAAATAATACCATATAACTTGGCTAAGAGAGGGCTAATCATAATTGTTCAATAATTATAGGGGTTATTTGTATCCCCACTTTTAAAAATAGGAATAATGAGGCTCTGAGTCCATGGTTTTGGGAACCCTTGCTTGACTACTTGATTGAAAAGCTTGTGGATGTGAGGGATGAGGACAAGAGCTCCCATTTTTAAAATTTTTACCTAGTAACCTTCGAGGTCCTTATCTTTTCCATTTGCCAGGCGTTTAACCCCAAAATCTATGTCTTCTAATGAGAAAAATTCTTCCGTTGTGATCAGGGTTTCAAAGTTATCTATGACATTTGGAGATTCATAAATCTTTTTAAGATAAGAATTCCAGTCATGTAAAGAAATTATATTATTATCCTTAGTTTTTCTAGTTATAATCTGCCTCTAGAATTTCTTAGGAGCTTACCTGAGAGAGGTGTAAGATATTTTCTTGTCTTTTATGAATATACTACCTTTTTTCCCTTTTAGTTAGGGAATTGTATATTTTTCTCTTGCCAATTTTAAGATATTCATCAACAACTTCCTTAATTTCTCTCCTCGCACTTTTACAATCTTTATCATACCAAGGGTTGGTTTTGATATTTCTTTTATTACTTGAAACTTCAATTGAGAACTTGTTAATAGAATATGAGAGGGTTGTAGTAAAATTATGATAGAGGTCTTCTATGTTGTCTATATTAGATAAAGGAAGCAAATTCATTTTAAATTCATTTAGAAATAGATCTTTTTTATTTCTATCAAAGATTAAGTTCTTTTGGCTATAAGGATTATCTTCTATGGGATCTCTATGCATGACAAAGTTGAGAGTTATATTTAAAGGTCTATGATCAGAGGCAGACTCATGGTTGTTTAAGATGTCAAAATTTATTATTTCGTTGTATAAAGGGATATAAAAAATAACATAGTCTACCACACTGCTACCAAGCCCATGGATACATGTCATCTGGCTAGAATTGGGCCACTTTTTTAGACCGTTGCAAATTATAAGATCTTGAGCATTACAGAGCTTAAATAGCTCTGACCCAAACAAATTTTCCCCTAGATCTTCAGAGCTCCTTTTGTATCGACTAGCCAGAGTAAGGGAATCATCTAACCAAAGAGGATTAGGGTTGGAATAATTTCTTAGAAGAATAGCTTGGTTGCTTGAAGTTTGAGCATTAAAGTCACCCATTAAGAGGATATTACCTTCATTCCTTAGGCTAGAAATATCATTCTCTAAACCACTGTAAGGACTATTTTTATCTAAATTGTTTTTATTATAGAACTTAGAATTGATAGGGGCAAAATAACAGATTTCTATGTAGGTTTTTTTTATCATTAATGTCAGTAATCTCTATCCAAATATATTGGTTTTAAGGGTCATTTTTGTAAATCCCAGCATGGGGGCAGATGTTCTTCCTAATGTAACAATATATACCCCCAATGCCTCTACGGGAGGATCGCTTGTTCGAGATAGACCATAGTACAAAGCCATCTATGTTAGGGACCTTAGATTCTTCGTGCTCCCAAGTTTCAACTAGCAATATAATATCAACTTCATTTGAGATCCAACTTAGCTTGGGGCCTTTGTTCCATGGAAAGCTGTGATAGTTCCAAGAAAGAATATGGAGCATGTTGAATTGCTATTTATTACTATATTTTTGGATTCTATCTCGAATAACGACTTTTCTATTTTTGATTATTGCCCATTTTCCTTCCTTCCTAGCTTATTTTACCTTTTGAACCTCCTTTCTTAATTCTGCTTGATCTTCTAGAATGATATCTTCATTTATAAATATTCCCGTTTCTTTTAGACTTGAGGTTTTACTAAGTATGTCATACTTACGATCAATAGAGCTAACCTTTATCTGGATCAACCTTCCTTTATTCTCAGTTAATTTCCCCAACCTTGTTGCTTTTGTGAGACACGTTGTTTCAATTTGTAATCTTTTATGTAATTCTGTCTGGGCTGTGGCTAAAGTATCCTAGTCTACCTCCTCTTTCAAACCGAATATTATAAGGTTCATGGCCTTTTTGTTACACTCATGGTCTAATTCTATCAATTTTTTTTCATTTCTTCTTTAATGGGTTTGATATCTAATTTACCTGCCACTATTTCAACATTAATTTTAATGAATGGAAATAATTATTATTTTAATATTAATTGATTTATGTATTGAGATATAAGTAAATTTGTAAGTGTATTGAGAGTGGCTCTTCATCCCAATATAAAAGGGATGTAATGTTTTGTCTTTTAAATATTTTGGCTTAGTCATATTACATAAAAATAAAAAATAATTTAAAATAAACATTTTTGCTCAATAAAAAAAAATAAAAAAAAATATTTATTATCATTATTAAAATTAAATTTGAATATGTTTAATTAATTAGTATATATTTATTTTGGTTAAGTTACTAGTGTATTTTTAGCTCCACGTTTATGAGAACCCATGTTATTGACCCATGGTATTAATGTGGAATATGACCTATATAAAGGGGAAATTAAACTAGCCTAGATCCATCTTAACTCTAGATATACCAAGAGCTAAGAGGGATCAAATCTCTTGAGATGCAAACCATTTTTAGAGTATAAAGAGATTTGATCCCTCTAGGCACTTGGTAGATCCATAGTTAAGATGGATCTTGGTAGATCCAAAGCTAAGATGGATCTAGGCTATATTTCAATGAAACCATTTTTCATAACATTTTTATAATATGTTGAAATCTAAGATTATGAAAATTATTTTTCCAAAGGTTTGAGATCAATTAATAATAGGTTTTGCCTAAATTTTATGGAAATACTGAAAAATAAAAATAAAAGAATAGGAAAATTTGCACATCATCTGCATAAATGAACTCTTCTTTGGCTGATTTTCGCCCTATCTCTCTGTGGAACTGTATTTACAAAGTGATAGCCAAGGTGGCTGCGAGAAGACTCAAAAGCATTTTGTCTACTCATATCTCTAGAGAACAATTTGGTTTCCTGGAAGGTCGTCAAATACATGAAGCAATCGGAACTGCTCAAGAGGCTCTCCACAGCATGAAGACAAAGCACCTCAAAGGGTCTGTGCTGAAAATAGATCTCTCCAAAGCATATGATCGGGTAAGCTGGTTATATATTCGTATGCTTATGACTCACCTTGGTTTTGGCATTGGCTTTATAAGATGGATTATGAGCTGTATTACCACTGTCTCTTTCTCAGTTTTAATTAATGGGGCTGCCTCTCCTTTTTTTCATGCTGAAAGGGGTCTGCGCCAAGGCTGCCCCCTTTCTCCCCTTTTGTTTTTATTGATTGCTGAGGGTTTGAGCAAAGCTCTTTAGGAAGATAAGAGACAGGGTTCCTTGAAGGGCATACAGGTTGCTACAAATTTTTTCATCACACATTTACTATTTGTAGATGACGTATTAATTTTCTGCTCTGGATCGGTGCGTGATGCAAACACTATTGCTGAGATTTTAGATCTGTTTAGCACGGCTACTGGTATGATTGTGAACGCTGATAAGTCCTCCATCACTACTCATCTTCTGAGGGATGAAGAGAGACGTGAGTTCGGGAGGATCTTTTCTTATAATCATGCTGATTTGGATGATGGGCTGAACTATTTTGGGTTCCATTTAAAACCCAATGATTATAGAAAACTTGACTGGAGCTGGCTGCTGGAAAAGATGGAAAAACGTTTAAGAGTTTGGTCCCATAAATGGATGTCCAGAGCTGGGCGGTTGACTTTAGTTAAGTCTGTTTTGGAGGCTATCCCGGTCTATTGGTTGTCTTTGTCTTGGATTCCAAAGGGTATTCTAGAGGCTGCCAGGAGGATTTGCTTTCGTTTCCTATGGAGCGGGAAACAAGACTCTTTGGTGACCCCTTGGGTCCGGTGGGAGAAAATTGTTGTCCCGAAAGGGATGGGAGGATGGGGATTGAAAAATATTTTTCTCTTTGCTCAGGCCCTTGCTGCAAAGAGTGGGTGGAGGCTTATCAATGTTGATAGTCTTTGGACTCAGGTGATCAGTCAGAAATATATTGCTCCATTCTCTATTGTGGATTGGATAAGGAATCCTAGAAAATCCTTTGCTGGTGGCTCGGTGATTTGGAAGGCACTTGTTAAGTCATTTCATATTTTGGAAACAAGTCTGGCCTGGGATGTGGGTAGTGGCAGGAAGCTTCGGGTTGGTGAGGACCCTTGGTTGGGCAGTGAAGTACAACACCTCCTTCCCAGGCGTACAGTGGAAGCTTTAAGGCTGAGGGGGATTACTTTTCTCTCACAACTTGCTGATCCGGTTAGGAGAAGGCTGGGCATTCAGCCTTGGATTTTGGCCTCTTCCTTGGGGCTGGATGAACAAGACGAGAGGGCTTTGGTTGTTTATATCCGTGCTTTAAAGCAGGCACATATTGTGCTGCAGGCTAGGGAGGATATGATTGCTTGGGATTATGATTCTTCGGGGATCTATTCCCCCAGGGCTGGTTACACAAAACTTAGTTCTGGGGCTGTCTTGGGTGTGGAGCGGTGGTGGTGGAAAAAACTCTGGAAACTAAATTTCCCTCCTAAGACTCGCCTTTTCATGTGGTGTGTCCTTGAAAATAAAGTCCCCACGTGGGATGTGCTACAACACAGAGGTTTTCAGGGTCCAGGTTGGTGCAGTTTGTGTCACTCTGATGTGGAATCTGTTAATCATCTCTTCCTCAGCTGTCCTTTCATTAGAGGTGTCTGGCTGGAATGCTCCAGATCACTGGGTATTCTCTGTAGATGGGAAGGAGTATCTCTGTCTCATGCATGGGATTCGTGGTGGGGGTCTTATGCTGAACATAATATAAAAGCTTTGCCTCTCCTTGTCATCTGGGGTTGTTGGTTGGCACGTAATCGGCTACTATTTGATGGGACGGTCAGCACTCCAGAGATCGTTGGGGCAATGACCATAGGACTGCACTCTACTTTTCCTATCCACATTCGGGCTGCCAATCAGAGGGAGGTCCTACTATTGGATATTGATAGGAGGAATCCTTGGGGTTTTTTTGATGGGGCTATGCAGCAAAATGTCTGTGGTGGGGGGGCTCTGCTGTATCTGTCAGACGCACATTGGTTTGAGATCTCGGCTGGGCTTGGCGTAGGTATAAACAATTATGCTGAAATGCTGAGCCTCAAGATCCTTCTGATGTTCGCGGTGGAGAAAGGTTGCCGAGTGTTAAATTTCTATGGGGACTCCTTGAATGTGATTAATTGGATTAATGGTATTCAACAGTGCAGAGTTCATCACCTTCAAAATCTGCTCTGTTCCATTAAGGAGATCCTCCGCTCGCTTGATTCTTTCTCCTGCCTGCATATATATCGAGAGAATAATGGTTTTGCTGATCGAGCCTCAAAGAGGGGGCTTCTGCAGGATGAAGGTTTCTGGAGAATCCGTGAACATCAGGATGGAGGCACTACTGATTTTTTCCATCCATCCTTATTTGGCTGAGAGGCAAAAGGTCTCCATAGTTGGCCTGATCAATACTTGCATTCAGAGAGGATAACTCATGGTGGTTCCTTAACACAAATGTTTTTGTGAAGTTGAACGAGGATTCTCATTTGGTTACACTTGGTCTAATTGCCCAATGGGCGGTCTGCTGTGGGATGGTTTTTTTCCATAGATACGACACCTATCAGATATGGACTGTTTTTTGGTGTGCGTTTTTACTACAACTGGTACTGGTGGTTGCAAATACGGGTTTTGGTTACTCTTGCCAGAAGGGCCGCTTCTGTGGGCTGTACATAACAGATAAGGACTCAAAAAGACAGCGTCTTCCCTCTGGCGGTGTTTCTTCACAGTTTTATTACAGTGCTGTGTTTTTTTCTCACAGTTAGGGTGCTTTTTTGAGGTTTTTGATCGATTGGGATATAATTTCTATATGAGGATTTCTGGGAGCTTTAAATTCTAGGCAGCGCTAGTTTTCTGATCGTGTTAGTGCTGTTCTTCTAGTGCATAACAGAGTTTGTTTTATCTGTTCTGCTAGTGCTGTTCTGATCGTGTTAGTGCTGTTTCTTCACAGTATTATTACAGTGCTGTGTTTTTTTTTTTCTCACAGTTATGGTGCATTTTTGAGGTTTTTGATCGATTGGGATATAATTGCTATATGAGGATTTCTGGGAACTTTAAATTCTAGGCAGCGCTAGTTTTCTGAACATGTTAGTGCTGTTCTGCTAGTGCATAGCACAACATGTTTTAAAATAGGCTTGGGTTATCTGCCAAAACCTGACTCTGTACAGGATTTCTTTTCAATTTGTAACCGGTGCTTGTCCACAAACTATTTATGTTTGTATATCTATGATCACATATACATGTGAATCACAATGTAATTTTGTACTCACCTGCAGTAATGAAATTACGCTTTTTTCTCGAGGAAAAAAAAAAATGAACACAAGTTTTATCCTAGGAAACCTAATACAAGAGAAAACCCATTAAAAGGTGAGAGTTGTCTTCTTCTCTCTTTGCTTTAGTTATAAAATGCACATACAAAGTAAATCAGAACTAACTACATATGGAGTTTCCCTTTGACATTATGGCTTGGATGACTATTACAGAATTATCCTCCTCCTTTATGATCTTGAAATACCACTCCTAGATGTTTTGCTCATCTATGGAACACATACAATGTAAAATAATGGAACCTCTCATCCTTCTAGGATCCATATATTTCACATAGCTGGATAACCATTTAGGGTTAGGGTTTTGACTTTCTTAAGTTTTGAATAATCTTAATTATTGCCAAGTTTTTTGGATCTTTTAAAATATTCTTGAAAGTATATAGATGGCTAGCCCCACATGTGTATGTAATGGGGAATGTAGTGGCATCCACTCATACCACATGTTCAACAATGTCGGTCAACTTTTGGGATGCATAACTTTCACTTGAGAGCTCTGATGAAGATGAATTTTGCATTGTTAGAAATGTATCTATGTGTAAATGAATGATGAGGGTGTGGGCATAAGTTATAGATGTTACAATCCAAAAAATATCATGGATGCTTGGAGGGTTTTATATTCCAAAATTTCAAATTAAAATCTACAACTAAAATGAACCTCACATGCTAATTCTTCCAATTTAAAACCATGTAACATGAATTGATATAATAAATCGATAATATTGTAAAATTTGTTTTTAATTAAAATGTAATTGGGTAGAAGCTTTGTATTTAAGTATCTTTATTAGTCCCTACCTACCAGAGAGCATGGATTATAGTGATTGTTGGAGCTTTGATCAACCAAAAATTTTCACTTTGTTTCACTCTTTAACCTAAGTTTAGAATTGACGATTTCTTTTCACTTAATTTTTAACCAAAGTTTAGATTTGCCCTCTTATTGAAAACTTCATGTGCCTCAATGATATTTTTGGGGTGACAAGTTATTTTATCCAAAATTTCTTAAATTAAGGTTGGGGCAAGTTTTTTTATCCAAAGTTTTTTAAATGGAGATTGAGGCAAGTATTTTTAACCAAAGTTTTTAAAAATTTGAAAAAAACAACTTTTGTGAGATTACACCTCTCACTGCTGGATACGACCATTGTTTACACCTACCACCCTTGTTTACACCTAGCACCATCTGAAATTCAATATATATTGGAGATTGAGAAAAGTTTTTTTAACCAAAGTTTTTAAAGATTTGGAAAATACAACTTTTGGGAGATTACACCTCCCACCGCTGGCTACGACCATTGTTTACACCTACCACCCTTGTTTACACCTAGCACCATTTTAAATTCAATATTTATTGGTTTTGAACCCTCTTCCCTAGTTGAATTTTTTTTCATTCCCTCCCCAGGTGCTTCTTCTGATTCCTTCTTCCCCATACTGGATTGCACATACAACCTTCAAACTGATACCCCTAAATTGGACTTTCATGCTTGAGAAAGAACATTCAAGTTTCTCTATTATGAACGAATATTGTTTCTCATTTTCTCATTCCAATTCCATATGAATTCAATTGCACAAATGTAAAGTAAGCATATATGCCCAAAAATCTCACTAACTCATCCCATCTTCAATTCAACCCTTTAATATTTACTTTTATGGTAAGGGGAATTCTCATGATATAGATAGAAGTAATATGATGATATATATTATATACATTGTAAGTTCTCCTTACAGGTAACACCTGGTTTAGTTCTACATGTGAAAGAGGTCATTGAGGTTTCTGTAGAGGCTACATAACACCTTCTCTATGTGCCATCCAGTTCAAGTCTTTTTCTTTTTGCGGATATAGTTCGTATATATACAAATAGTTCATTTTTTTCTTCTTCTTGCAGATATAGTTCATACAGATACAAATACATTAGAATTTGTAGGGTGAGTGTCATCAATTCTAAAGCCGGTCATAGGCTGGAATTAAACACTCATAGAAGTCGCTCAAAACTATTCAGAGCAAGCTCAACAGTGTTAATATGAAAAAAAATAAAAACCAACAGAAACCAATAGAGTGCAAGAGAAAAACAGAAACCAACACAGAGAAAGGTATTTCCAAATTTCGCATTTTATCAATATTCAAGTTATTTAATGTATAGTAACAAAGCTAAAGTAAAAATAGAGAAAAAATAGAAATTATTTTCAAATTTCAATCACTAGTAATTTTGTTAAAATTTCCAAAAATAATAACAATATCTGTTTATATTTTCTAGGTTTTATTACTTTTTTGAGCTCAGAGGTTCATTCTAAAATCCAGTATGAAAGTCATGTGTAAGTATGTCATGTCCTCAAAAAATAATAAAAATAATTTTTATTAATGTGAGCAAAAAAAAAAACAAAAAATAAATAACCATATAAATAAACATTTAAAAATAGACTAACACAATAGGTTACTGAGTTTGTTGATATTTCACTTTCATTCGACATGATTTGTTGATATTTAAATTTCACTCTTTGAGTAATAAATAAAATATTTAGGTGTTTATATTAAATAATATAATTTTATATAAATTTAATAGATAAAGTAATAAAAAGAACTTTTATTTCTCTTATAAATATATCAATATAGAACTTAAATATAACACATTCAAAAATACAATTTAAATAATGAAAAATTACCGCGATACATATATCTTAGTTACTTATTTACCAAGAGTTAAATGGGATTAAATCTCTTGACATGTAATTTTTTTTTCAATTTTTTATTCTAAAAAGAAGTTTGCATATAATGAGTTTTGATCCCTCTATGGTCTTGGTAGATCCGAAGTTAACATGAATCTATGCTCATTATACCTGCAAATCAATTCACTAAGTTTATTAACAAGATTTTCAAGGCAAGCAGGCTTCCATTCATTCAAGGATTGCTATCAGCTGGGATTGCGCAGTGGAGGCAGGTTGTCTGGAGGCAGTAGATTGGCACATGAATTTGCCAATTTTTGTATGAAAGTGTGAGACGATTGTATATTGTATTGAGAGATCTTTGATTAGAGTTTTGTATGAAATTGTTTCATGATGCATGATATATACATAATATATGATAGTGGGGTTTTTAGCTTTATGATTTCCCGGTAAAAGCATCTGTGTTATGTGTGATTGATCTTTCTTCTTGATATTGCAATTGGCGATCATGTTTTAAATTCTGCAAAGATTTTTGTAGAAGAGATTTTGTATTTAGCAATGGCATATAATTATTAGACCAGGAGAATCCAGGCAATACATAATTTGTATTAAAATTTCTACATGGTATCAGATCATAGAAGATTGCAATTTTGAAGCAGGAGTTGAGTTCGTTGGTGGAAAGAATTCGAATTTGCAAAAATATTTTCCTGGTGCTACAATTAAGTAAACATCGAAATGGCTTTCAATGGCTTGCAGATAGAGTATGCACTAGAGGGCATCTCGAACTACATTTCCTAGAAGGACATGATGGAGGCGGTGCTCGAAGATAATGGCTTGAAGGAATTCATCGACAATGATGTTCCGAAGCCCACTTTGACAAATGCTGCATTACTTGATGCATGGCAAAAGAAAGTGGAAAAGGCGAGGAGTATTTTGTTGGAAGGTGTACGAGACCAAATTGTCTCAAGCCTTCATGGGAAAGCCACACCATATGCTATGTGGAAGGCTTTGACGGATCTTTTCCAAAGCAGCAACGACCATAGGAAATTGGCACTCAAAGATAAACTCAGGCAGATCAAGATGGAAAAGGGCGTCAACATTCCAAAGTATGTCATGGAGTTTGTTTGATCTCGAGATGAACTGGGGAGTTTGGAAATCACTGTGGCTGATGATTATTTGGTGAGCTTGGCTCTCTTGGGACTTCCTAAGAGTTGGCACAGGTATGAAGACTCTGTCAAAAAATGGGAAAAAATGTTGGATTGGGAACGACTGTGGTTGAATATAGTGCAGGAGAAGTTCAGGTGGAACACCAGAGATGGCTCTTCATCAAAGCATGATGATGAATAGTATTATGATTTGGCTGCCAAGGCAAGGAAGGGCAAGGGGAAGAAATTCCATTCTATATCTGAGTCTAAAAACAAGAAGCTGGATTTGTCCAAGGTGAAGTGTTTTCACTATCACGAACATGGGCATCTCGCTACTAACTGTCCGCAGAAGAAGAAGAACAAGAAGGTTATTGGAGCTACAACTGGCGAGGTCCTTTCCTCGCAATTTGAACTTGACTTCTCCTTGATCGCATGCATGGTGTCGAGTGCATTGGGATCGGTGTGGTATTTGGATAGTGGCGCTTCCTTCCACATGATGAGAGATAAGGAGCTTTTCAGTGAGTTGGAGGAGAAAGATCTCCAAATGCATATAGAGATGGGCAACGATGGACGATACAGTGTGACCGAAATTGGTACCATTACCTTTGAGAGGGATTTAGGTAAACCATTTCAATTGAAATATGTTATGCATGTTCCAGGTTTGAAGAAAAACTTGGTCTTAGTCACAATGTTGGAGGATAGAGGCTATGACGTTGTTTTTAGCGATGGAAAAGCTTTCCTGCAACATAAAACAACGGGTAAAACCAAGAGGATAGGGATTCATGTTAAGAATCTCTACAAGCTGGAGGTAGATGGCTTTGCTGCCATGATGGGCAAGGCGGAAAAGGTGGTGAGTCGGGATGAGGGCAAATTATGGCACAGGCGATTGGGCCATCTTCATCATGGAGCCTTTAAAGTCATGCAACAAATATCTACTGGACTTCCAAAGGGAACACTTTCTCAGTTAGATCAGTGCAAGGGTTTCACCATGGGGAAGTATGTAAAGTCCACCTTTCATGAAAAGGAGAACCGTGCTTCGGTAATCTTGGAGAGAGTTCACACAGACGTGTGTGGACCATTCTTATTTGCTTCAACAACAAAACATAAGTATTATGTTATTTTTGTTGATAACTTTTCTCATAAATGTTGGATCTTGTTCATGTAGAAGAAGGATCAAACATTCTTAAAGTTCTATGAGTTTAAGGCATTGGCGGAGAAAGAGTTGGGGAAGCAAGTGAAGGCTCTGAGGAGAATACATATCTAACGAATTCAAAGACTTCTACAGCAAAGAAGGAATTCGAAGAGAACTCATAGTGCCTCATAACCCACAAAAAAATGGGGTTGCGGAGAGGAAGAAGAGAACGATCGTGGGTGTAGCACGAGCGATGTTGCATGATCAAGACCTACCAATGAATTTGTGGGCAGAAGTATGCAACATTGCGGTTTATGTGAAAAACCGTTGTCCTCATAGAGTACTTGGCATGAGTACACCTGAAGAAGCTTTCACTAGTAAGAAACCAGATGTTTCACACTTTAAGATTTTTGGCTCATCTGTTTATGTGCACGTGACCAAGAACGTGAGGAAGAAGCTGGAGCCGACTGCTGAAGTTGGGATATTTGTGGGGTACACAGAAACACCCCATAATTATCGAGTGTATTTTCCTAACAGTAAGATGATTTTTATGCGACATGATATAAAATTCGATGAGGGGAAAGCCATGCAGTTGTCGCTTGAGAGGGAGATGGACTTGCATGCGGAGGAGGAACTGTTGGTTCCCAAAGATGCGTCTCTAGATGTGGATCAGCCATAGGAGGAGGTTCATGGAGTGGAGGAGTCAACTCATGCAGAGCCAAACATCAGAACTGGCAGAATGCGTACCACAAAAGCTGATAGGCTGAGACTTGATGTTACACAGAATGTAGGAGCCCCTACTTCACAGCGCAGACAAGGATAGTCTCCTGACCAATTTACTGGATACATGGATCTCATGAGAAAATGTATTGCGACTGAACCATCTTCCTTTCAGGAAGCAGTGTAGGAGCCCACATGGATAGATGCAATGGTGGAGGAATATGACTCCTTTGTCAAAAACAATACTTGGGAAATTGTTCCAAGGTCGGTTGATAAATCAGTGGTAGGTTCAAGATGGATCTACAAGGTAAAGCACGCTGCTGACGGGAGTGTTGTGAAATACAAGGCCAAATTTGTGGCCCGGAGCTTCTCACAGATCGAGGGGATTGATTATGAAGAAACCTTTGCACCTGTCGCAAGGTATTCTTCTGTAAGGACCATCCTTGCTCTCTCAACGTAGATGGGTTGGCACATTCATCAGATGTATGTGAAGACTGAGTTATTGTCACCGATTACGTAACATTGTGCACCTACAACCATCCCTAATTGCATCTGCACTTGCGACACAATGTTTTGTGTACGTTGTATAACTTATCGTTAGCATTGAAACACAAAGTCTGTATTACATATGGAGAGGTGCAACACGAGATGTACACACGTTCAGGAAAAATAAATTTGTAATTTAAAATTACAAGAAGGAATAAGCATTTTCCTCTGTCACGCGCTGTAAGCATTTCAAAATGTTGGTGGTTCATACTTCCATCATTATAATTTTTCTATTTGAATTGTTTTTGGTTGGCATAATGATGTTGCATCTTCACAATGTTATAAATCAACATAAATCTACTTTAATCATGGATCTACCAAGAGCTCAGAGAGTTCAAATTTCATTATATGCAATTCTCTTTTTAGAATACAAAATTTGAAAAAAAAAATACATGTCAAGAGATTTAATCCCATTTAACATTTGGTAAATAAGTGGCTAAGATATATGTATAGTGGTATTTTTTCATTGTTAAATTGTATTTTTGAATGTGTTATGTTTAAGTTCTATATTGATATATTTATAAGAGAAATAAAAGTTTTTTTTTTTTAACTACTTTATCTATTAAATTTATATAAAATTATATCATTTAATATAAACACTGAAACATTTTATTTATTACTCAAAGAGTGAAATTTAAATATCAACAAATCAAGTAGAATGAAAGTGAAATATCAACAAACTTAATATATTGTTATTGTGTTAATCTATTTTTAAATGTTTATTTATATAGCTATTTATTTTTTGTTTTGGCTCACATTAATGAATTTTTTTTTTATTATTTTTTGAGAATATGACATACTTACACATGGCCCTCATACTATATTGTAGAATAAGCTTCTCAGCTCAATTAAAATATGTAGCTAGAACCACTTGTAAAAATTACATAAAAAATAAGAAATAAGAAATAAAAATGCCAATCTATGTTAGATCTTCTGCATTTTTTTTTTTTTACATTTCTTGTTTTTTTTTAAATTGTATACTAAGGCGTTGTTTAACTGTGGAGATGATTTTTTTTTTTTTTATAACTGTTATTACTCATATAATGTATATAAATCTCTTGGACAATCGACCGTGACAATCGAAACTTTTGGACCGTCACATTGAAAAAAATCGAAATTCATGTAAAGGAAATTAACATTTATTTATTTCAAAAATGTCGAAACAAACTTATGTACCGGTAGGACTCCCGCTTGCAGTCCTTGTTAAAACTAGTAAAAATATTTCCATGGGCTTTTTATTTGCATTTTGTTGAACATATGTTAGGCCTCATTTACCATAAAAGTAATCTAGAGTAATATAGAAAATGCATGGTATTTAAATTGTGTTAACATGAATTCAAGATATGGACCATGTAATGTGAATTGAGGGGATAAAATAATATTGTAAAATTAGTTTTTTTTTTCTTTTTCAAATGCAATTACCATAAAACTTTATATTTAAATGCTTCTATTAAGTGACTTCCACGGGATTTTTCACAAGCTACATTTATTTGTATTATATGGAACACATATTAAGATAATTTAAAGTAATATAGAAAATGCATAGAATTAGAAATTATGTTAGCATGGGTTTATCATGTGAAAGATGTAATATGAAGTAAAAGAATAATTGAATATTATTATAAAATTAGTTTAAAGTTAAAATGCCATTAAGTGAAAATAAATATGTATTTTTATTAAATTAATAGAAATCTTCGATGAGCTTTCACAAAAATTTGTATTACATTGATCATATATTTAGTTTAGTCATTTATCATGCTTCATTAGCCATGAAGATAATGTAAAGTAATATAGACAATGTATGGAATTAGAAACTATATTACTGTAGGTTAAAAATGTGAAACATATTATGTGATTTGAGAAAATAAATAGATAATATTATAAAATTATTTTTTAGTTAAAATACAATTAGGTGGAAAGTTTGCATTTGGGTATCTTTATTAGCCTTTGTTATCAAGCAAGGGACTATAGTAATCGGTGTAGTTCTTTATATTAGTCTTTAAGGAGAAATTAAGATTGCAATCCTAAATTAATTATATATATATATATATATATATATATATATATATATATATATATATATATATATAATTAATTTAGGATTGCAATCTTAATTTCCACCCTATTAAATATTGACAATGCTTTTTTGTTGGCCAATGAATACTTTTGGCGTCTTATTTGGCCTCTTACTGAGGTCGAGAGGCACATACTCTATTGAAATCTTAGGTTAAAAGAACATATTATAACTTTTTTTTCAAAAAAATCATTATTGAGTAATGCTAGAATTAGTTGATTGACATTAAAGTTTTTTGCTAAAAATTAATAGTAACATACTACACAATACCATTTCCTCCTGAACTACCACCTACATTGTCATCCATTTCCTCCCAAACTACCACCTACACTGTCCTGCAAATGTCTGTGTTGTGGTCTTTTTGAACTACTTACACGGTCATGCAAATGTGGGTGTTGTGGTCTTTGTGCATCACCATCAATTGATCCAATGCCATTTGAATGATCTAGACATGCATTGGTTGACCTCTTCACTTGTCTTTTGTTTTTTCTCTGTTTTTCAGGTTGGGGTGAATGAAAGGGTATGTAATCTTCCAGGCTCGGGGGAATGAGTGGAGATAGGGACTTGGGAAGCACTGGTTAACCTCTGCACCTCTATGTTTCGTTTTCTCTATTCGCCAGGCTAGGATGAATGAAAGGGTATGTTATTTATCGAGCTCATGGGAATGAATGGAGATAGAGACATGAGAAGCAGAGAAGGAAGTCTCTCCCATGCATCCTGAAAATTTCTAGTGTAAGGTTTACTTCATTCTAAACTAAATTCATTTTGAGACAGTGAGAGGAACTTGAAATTCTATAAAAATATATAAAAATCTGTAAAATTTTTGGGTAGTTTCTATAGAAAACCTTACCAGGAGACTTGTTGTCGTGACTTGTATCAAAAATTTTGTTCACTTGTTGTCGTGACTTGTATCAAAAAATTTGTACAAAAGTAGTTGAATCCTACAACATTCTTTGATTGGATCCTCTATTTTTTTATGTGATACCAACTCAGTCATGTGGCCGATTCTTTCAAGTCCTTACAACTTCGTCCCTCATGTGCTTGGTACAAGCTTTACAAAATGTTGGGTATGTTTTTTGTATTTTACATATTTATGAAAAGGGAATTTGTGTAGCTGAGAACATTGCATTGAAAATCTCCAATTTCCTTTATAGTATGTACCTAGAAAAAAATCAAAGCACAAAAAAATCAATGCTGAAAACAAAATCAAAGCAAAGGGGACGAGCTTAAATAAAAAATCAACGTCGTAAACAAAATCAAAGAAAAGGGGACGAGCTTAAATAAAAAATCAATGCTGAAAACAAAATCAAATCAAAGGGAACATGCTTAAATAATTGAACAAATGGCATGTACCCATTTTTGCTCAATAAACAATGCCAATTTTTCATTAGTTGAATTGCAGATGCCCATGCTCATGCCAACACTGATCTGTGTACCTGCGCTAAACATGATTATAATCAACACATGTATATATTCTATCAACATGCAAACATGACCTAACTCAAACAAAGTAGGGGTCTACACGTAGGGACCTAGCCACATTGGGATCTCTCATATCAGCAGGCCTACAAAACTACCTCCACCAAGGATCTAGATGGAACACCTATTTGTATTGGAATCTACTTGCTACCATAAAACTAGGATCTAGAAACTTCTCACTAGGCTACCCATAGAATAGGTATGAAGGGGATTTCTGGTCAAGAGCCTATAAGCCTAGAATAAGTAACTAAGATGTTCAAATATAGGGAAAGTCTTATAACCACAATACACACACACGAAATTATACCCATCCTTTCGAGGTGATGAAATATTTGGTGGAACATTTCGATTCAGAATGACGAGGATGAAAAAGCCTATTGTAAGCACACTTGGCTTTATTTACACTAAAAGCTATCGGGTAAGGATCCAACTCCTTATTATCTCTAGGTTGAAGCTTTCTCCAAGGTCTATTGGAGCCCTGTTAAACCCTGTGGAAATGACTTTAATGTGGTGACACCAACTACGACGATAGGTAACATCATCATAGCTAATCGAGTACAAGTCATATTCATGTCCATTATTTTGCATCTGGAATAGGGAAAAAGGCGGAACTATGAATCCCCAAAATGAAGGCTTTGTAATTTTCATCCTCATAGCAGCCTAGAGGCCAAGTTCTTAGTTGCAGATAACAATTATATTTGGTGGGCATCTTGAGATTTCCAGTGTTCAGAGAAATCACAATAGCCATTTTATGAGTCGACATTTCGATTCTATAGCAAAACTCATCATCAGGACAAAAATCCTACAGATAAGAGCGCTTAATGTGGAATGGAAGAAAAGAAAAATGAAAAGAGTTGACAAGTCAATTAGAAAAAAGTTATAATTGATAATTAAAGCTCAAAAATATATTAATTATTGTTATTATATTAATCTTTATTATTAGTATTAATTAATTAATGTTAATAATAAAGATAAATAATGATAATAACAATAATATCTCTAACTAGCTATAAACCTAACTAGTAAATCAATGATTTATAAATTTATACTAGTGTGTTATTAGTGTTAATTAATATTGTAGATAATTATTATAATTATAATTATTATTAATCCTTATTATTATTAGTATTAATTATTAATTTAAAACTAATAATAAAGTTAATCAATAATAATAATAATGCTAATAATTATTATGATTAAACCTATGTTAATACTTATTATTATAAATATTTTTTTGTAATAATAATTATTGATAAGGTTAATAATAATAATTTTATAATTGAATTGGACATCATGTTAATAAATTTAATAATTATTAAAAGGGGGGGGGGATATGGATATCCACAGGTTGGATTATTAGAGAGGGATAAGACAATAATATAGTTAAGATAGGAAGGAATAAGGTGTGGGGCAAAGAGAGAATATTGAGAGGGAAAAATGAATCAGGATGGGAGGAAACTGAGGAAAGGTAAAAAAATTTAGAAGAGGAAGAGGAGTGAGTGCGAGAGGTACAATCAAGGATGAGAGACTTGAGATAGTAAGGGAATCCAACTTCTAATGATATCCATACCTCCATATCTATTAAGGTTTCTCAGATGCTTAATAATTTCTAGAGCTTCACGAATCTTACGCTTAAACTGATTCTTTTCTTTGGTGATAATTGTCGTGTTTTCAAGGCAGACATGGTGGCATGTTTTTGTTGAGTGTTATGCAAGTGCATAAGATCTAGATCTTCCATTTATAATGTCAAAACCATGCTCTTTAAGTCCAGTCTTGAAGGTTCTTCCTGTTTCACCAATATAACATTCTCCACATTAACACGAGACCTTATAAACCCCTTTGTGCTAGAGGTGATCAAGACCGTGTTTTACAAATCTCATCTTATGTCTGATAGTTGTTAGAGGCTTTAAAGAGGTATCAATAATTTTATTTCTTAGAACCCTGGCCAACTTATCTTTGACTCCTTGAATGTATGGTAGATAGGTCTTATTATTATTAAGAGCTTTAGGGCTTGTCAAAGTGGGTCTTGCTTCATTTCCAACTTTATATTTTTTGATGCTTTTTATGATATCCTTATTTTATATCCAATACTAAAAAAGATCTTATTCAAATATTTTAGCTCCTCTTCCACTTGCTTAGTGTTTGAAATCCTTAATTCCCTAGAGAAGAGGGTTTAATCACCCCCATCTTTGTGTTAGATGATGGTGTGACTCAACATGAAGGTAGTTGTATGTGTGTGCTTTCTTTCTGAAGACCTTGCGTCCTAATGATCCATTATCATTATTGAGTATGATAATGTCAAGGAATGGGATGTAATTGTCTTCTTCAACCTCCATAATGAACTGGATTTCTTTGGATAAGCTGCTAAGGTGATTTGTATTTTTTTTTAGCTCTTTGACTCCACGCGGCCAATTCACACTGGTGTCATCAACAAACCTAATCCAAAATTTTGGTTTTAGAGGATAGGATTCTAGGGCTTTCTTTTCAAACTTTTTCATGAAAATATTGTCTACTATAAGGGTTAATGAGGACCCCATAGCTATACAAGATGTTTTCTAAAATAATTCTCCTTGCAAGGTAAAGAACGTGGAGTGAAGACATATCTCCGCAAGCTTCACAGTTTGAGGGTCTGTGACTTCTTTTATCACTTGGATAGCCTCATCCAAAGGTATATTTTCGAATTAACTTGTTGGATCTTTTCATTTTTATTTTCTTCCATTCCATATTGATATCCTGCAAGCAACCTTATCTGTAGGCTTTTTTTCCTGATGACGAGTCTTCCTATAAACTCGAAATGTTGACTCATAAAATGGCTACTGTGGTTTCTCTGAACACTGAACAATCTCAACAATTATCTTGAGAAGGTTCTTATGCATCCAAATGAATTAGGCATAGCGCTAAGGGTAGAAATACATGTGCTCCAGTCCGACAGTTTAAATGATAGTAACAACTATGAGGATGCATGCAACCCATGTGTTAAACTTTCTATATTATACAACTTAAAAACATATAAATTGATATAAAAAAATAAACCAACTTTCAATATTATATATAATTTAAAAATATATAAATTGGTATAAATAAGGAAACCCATGTGTACACATGTCCTCTTTGCATACAATCTACGTGGTTTTAAGAGACTGAAGGTAAGCGTGTGCATCCAAGAAATACAAGATACCAGTAGCCTAAACTGATTCTAGTTTTGTTTCTGTATTTAACACATAATTTATAGACAGTCAAGATGGTAAGATTTTAATGATGTTTACTTCCCCTTGTAGGGTGGGTTCAAAGTGCAAGTAATCTTTGTGGTGAGAATTTGCTGGGTGTTTAATGCATGGAGCCTAGCATCACTAGAATGTATGTCAGAGGCTAGATCTTATAGATGAAATACTACTCTGTTTTATTCAAATAATAATTGGTTATATGTTTCTGGTCATTTTAACCTTGCTTTCTAGTCATATTTTAGCGATTCTTTATGATCTTTATAGACTTTTCACTGACACTGCATAATCAATGTTTTTCATATTCCTGTAATGATGTCTCTTTACCCTCTTTGATTTGTAGAAATTTAGTTCTCTATACTTTGTTTTTGTAAAATTGTGTGCATTTTTAAAATATTCGGTCTGAAAAAAATCCCATTGGCATTTGTGCACTATCTATATTTAGAATTAGAGTATTGTAATTGACAATGAAAACGTTAGCCAAATTGTGGGAGGTTAGCCAAATTGTGCTTGTATCCCACAGATAAAAATTATCATAATGATTATAACTTAGTTTTCCATGATTTTCTCCTTTTCAGATACAATCATTACCAATTTTCATAACAATGATCATTATGATACTACAAGAGATTTAAGGATTCATTGTAAGCCATATTTCATATGAAAACTTGTCGATGGTTAGACACAGTCCAAATATATTTCAACGATGGTAAATGTGGTGAATCCCAAGTCGACTTGCTACATTTTATAAATTAGTGAAGGATTACATGGTTACATTATAACAACTTAATGTTTTTTATCATTTAAGGAAGGATAATATGCTTTGATTATAACGGATTAACAATAGTTTTAAACTCTACCTTTTTGTGTTGTTCAATTTAGGGTTGAAGGGCATGTAGTTGAATTGAAATTTTGATAGCATGTGTTGTGGGAAGGCAAACTACCTTTCTCTATTTTAGAATATAACCACTATTTTAATGGAATAAAGTAGATAACTACTATTTTAATGGAATAGAGTAGATACATTTGATAAGATACAATGAAAAAGCATACTAAACTACACATAATCATGAACACATGAGTATCATGTGTCTTTTAAAACCTTATTTTGTTGATTTCGTGGTCTGCTGCCATGGGTTTTCAAAGACTATGAGGTTAGATTTTGAAAAATGCATACATAGTTTTTATCACATGTATAAATTTTTATTATAGCACTTTTTTGAATTCCTTATTGTCATTTCTTGGATTATTAAGATAATGTCAAAGATCAATTTTTTTTTTTAGTTAAATCAGAAGTAAATGATATCATTTTTCCATATTCAAAATAACTCCTCCATGAAAGATTCAACTCATAAAAATGATACTAAGGTTTAACAAAACAACCATCCACAATATCATTGAACTCTTTTGCAAGATAAACTGAACCACCACCATTACTCTAAGACTATAATCACTGTTGAATCCAATAAGGAGAAAATATTACCTTCATCTAAAATTAGTTAAATAAAGAACAAATGCAGGAAATTAGTAAAGGGACTCCCTCTCCAACTCAGCATAAATTTTCACATCCGAGACCAATTTTTGTTAGTACCAATCAGAGTAATTATCTCAAAAATATAGAGGCATGGAAATGATACTAACATACTAATGGGTTTTACACCATAATGACAAGTCAAATTTTGCGAAAAATGATGACATATTCTTCTCAAAGAGTGTAATATATATCAGTGTTGTTAGTAGAATAAAGATTTTTATAATATAATTATACTTTGTTATATTTTTTTATTTTCATATTATAACTGAATTAAAATTTTGAAATATTAAATAAATCCAATTTAAATATAAATTAAAAAATTACAGTTTGTTATTTTAAATGTACATACTCCATTTCAAATACTTAAGAAAATCTATAATTCCGACTATCTTTAGCTAAACAAAATTAATAAAATAATATACTTAAAAGAACCTGAAAACGAAAAGGTTTTCTATTAAAGAATTGATGAATAGGTTATATGATATGAATGTATCATATTAAATGAATGCATCATGACTATGTGGGCTTTTGGTGAATGTCACAAGTCACCCTATATCCCATGGCGTTACGATTTCTATTGTATGCACTAGGCCTCAGTGTACTTTGACCTCTTACATCATACACTCTTTCTCCATTCTCCAAATAAGTGTGTTCAAATCTTTAGACTAAATTATACTACATCAAGAAAATTTTATGGCTTGGCCTCTTGCATCTTCATTTTCAAGTTTTTTTAAGTGACCTGATCATTTATTGGATCACTCACAAGTCTTTGATTTTTTAATGGATCACTCCATAACTTTCTAGGTGTGGGAAGTTAGACTAGAACGATCCTAGGAGGAAGCGCTTTCTTGGGTGGGTTAGAAGACGATTTTCTTATTATTTTCCTGGGCACTTAAAACCTTTAATATAAGCCTTTCACCTTTACCTACCTATTTGGCTTTAATTTTCATCGTAACAATTACCACCTCATTCCACCTTACTACTTACCTTTGTAATGCCAACCAACAACATTCACCGAATTCCCATAATATAGAGCTCTTGGAACGTAGAGCATACAATATTAATAGATAGACCTGACCATTATTCTTGTTGCAGATGGAGTATACCAATATGACTATCATTATGGGTCCGAGCCTCGGGAAATTTATTAATTAATTATAACCAACCCCTGAAGAAAAGCCCTACTTACCTTTCATTTTAGTGCTTGCTACCAACCCACCTATTCTATTCAATGCCCTCTACTCTATATACTACCCTCTACTTACCCCCTGCTTAGGAATGCCCCAAATATACATGTACTTTCTTCCCTTAGAGAGACGTTGCATTATAAACAAGTTCTGTTTTTCCAAAAATTAAGTTGGCAGAGGCAGCAATGCCTTTGCAGCCACTCTTATTAAACATGTGGAAGTCTTTCTTTGGGTTGTTTTACAAATCACTTTTTTTTTTTTTTTTTAAATTGTTAGTATATGGTTAGATAGAATGATTGAGTTAGTTATTTATGTTTTATTTTAATTTTAATTTGGTGTATTCAGTTAAAGGTTTTTTTATTAAATTTGGTTAATTTAATTTGAAATTATTATGTTAAATAAATATTTTGAAATGATTAATATGTATATTGATATATAATTATAATGTTTTTAGGAAGACATTAAAAATAAATTATCCATTAATGATGAAGCATGTTGTTAGGGTTTTTTTCATGATGCTCTATGATGTTGGATGTCATTGTCATGCCTAACTGTTGACTTCGGTGAAGCGATTACTTAGACCCCACTTGCAAGCATTGAACGAAATGGTTGTGTAGGGTTCGTTTTTTGGGCGGAACAATGGCATTTTCTCCACAAAGCTCCCAAGGAGGTCATAGAGAGTGGGGGGCTTGAACCAATAGATGTGCCTGTTGCATAGGCTGTTCCAAGTTTGACCATGATGTTAATAAAATCTACGGGAATTGTAGGCGGCTCCAATGGAAGTCCCATCTTGTCAGTGTTGGAGTGGGACAAAATAAATTATTTTATTTTATTTTTCACCTTCCTATAACTCTTTTTTTCTCCCATTTTTTCCTTCTTTAAGAAAAATACTTTGTTCCATCATCCCCTGCATCTATGGGGTTTTCATGGGCATGCAGGTAACCCTTTCCGTCCCATAGGCTCTGTGTGGTGTTACACCACCTCCAAAATTTGCGCTGAAACATTTATCAAATCTTCATTAGGAATATTAGTGGAAAAAAAAATATTATCTTGACCAAAGTTCAACCTTTCTATACTCACTCAAGCAGGCACTGAATATACGTGGGGTATACGTTTATGTTTTCAATATTTGCAATTTGAAGGGAATGTTTTATTTGATTATGGTTAGCTCAAAGACTACAATATATTAGAATATTCAACAATCATCATGAGCATAAGGCTTCGTGGGGGTGCTCCTGGTGCAAATAATGTTAATGGGACCCATGTCTCTTTTATGGAAGCAATCCAAGGAAAGGTTCCAACATCAACAACTCATATCCAAAATTTTCTAGACCCCTATATTGTAGAGGAAATGGAGAAATATCCTTCTATGGAATTAAATCTTCCTGAGTCACCTATCATTTTCTCTGTTCTACAATCTAGAGAAGTTATTTGTAGATTTAATGGTTTTTGGCCTAAACTTGAAGCTTTAATACAATGGATTTTCTCCTCATGGACTATGAAATGTGAAAGTCTCTTATGCTCAAAGGGTTTTTTCATAGTCCAAATTGAAACTCAAAAGGATCTGGATTATTCTCTTAACAAAGGGCCTTGGTTTTGGGGTAGAGCTAGACTATTCATCACTGCAAGATTCCTAGAATTTGATGCCAACACTATGGTGGTCTCTACCATGCTGATCTGGGCGAGGCTTCCAAACCTCCCCTTCCTTTATAGCATCATAAAGTCCATGAAGATATAGGTAACAGTTTGCGCAAATTCAATAAAATGGATCTAGAAATACAGAAACTAGTCTTTTTACATATGCCATAATATGTGTGGAGAATAATCTTAGCAAATGGATCCAAGATCATATATATTTTAAACATAATAACTTCCATTGGTCACATGTTTTATATTATGATAAATTGACATTCAAATGTTGTGTATGTTTTCAAACAAGAAATTTACAAAATCCATGCCCACAAGCAAAGAATAATCCTAAGAAGAAGAAGAGGTAGTCCAATCAACCAAAAGTATGGAAGTTCATATAAAAATATCCCTCTAAGGATGAACAAGAATATAATAAGTAAAATCAACCTAAAAAATAAGAAATGAATGATATGTCCCAACAGAGAGGAAAAATGAATGGGAATGCTACAATTTAGTTAGGAACTGCCACCATTCAATAAAAGGAAATAGATTCGGAGGACTCTTTGTCATTGGATGGAATAAAGGGCACAAAAATATCTCACGTCTTTAAGAGCTTAAATTATGAAAAATAAGTCTATCAAGTGGGACAATAATTTTCTTTGGTTCTAGTTGAAACAAATCTCGATGGATGGAAAAATGTGCAGAAAAGGAAAAACAAAGAAGAAAATATTATCACTAGTTGCTCGTCTTAATTTTCTTTAAATTTTTGTTGTTGCTTCTTGGCTTATGCTGTGTGGTTCTTAGTCATTAAAAAAACTTATATGTTGATTTTATTTTTCTTTTTAGCTTTATCTTGTATCTTTCTAACTTCTATATGCATACACATTATGTGTGTCTACAAAATGAAATTTTTATTTTTATTGATAAAAAGTACAGTTTCTTTTCTAAAGAAACAAATTACAATGTTTTTAGGAATTTGATTTTAATTTTATATTTTATTGTTTTAGAAAAAATATTAAAAAATAACATCATATTTCTAATTGCAATCAAATATATATTATTATTACATTAATTTTAAAGAAACAAGTAATACTAAACTATCATTATTATATTAATAATGATAGTTTAATATTACTTGTTTCTTTAAAATTAATGTAATAATAATATAAATTTGATTGCAATTAGAAATATGATGTTATTTTTTTAATAAAGTGTAAAACAAATTGAAAAACATTAATAAATAAACTCAGGTTCATTATAATTTTATTAATATTTTTTCATAATAAATTTATTATATATATTAATTATTTCAAATTTATATTATTTATTCAACACTTACCAACTCTAATAGGGTTAGGGTGTGATTCTGAAAATTTTTCTAAAAACTTTGTTTACCGTTGGCGCCTAGCACCATCTAGCAAGGAAACATTTTATACTTCAATATTATCACTTCAGCTACATATGATTTACTCTACAAGTGCCCAAGCAGGGAGGGGTGCAAGCCCCTCCTACAAAAATGTAGAGACCAAGGTGAAAATCAGTAAAATGTAGGAGGATTTAGAGCTACAAGCGGAGAAGGAAATACATGAGATAATATGATTCTTGGAGCTTAATGGGGATCATTTTTCAAGGGAATATGTTTTCCAAAAGTAGCAACAAAGCCCAAATATAAGGTTTGGCCTAACAAATTGGAAGGATACAAATAATATATGTAAGATCATCACCTTGTTTGTAAGTTTATTAGCATATGGCCTTTCGAGAAGGATGTAGTAAAATGGATTTATACTAAATAACAACCAAAAGGTGAAATTTATTTTTAACTAGGGGCTAAAATATTTTTTATGGTAATCTTTTCCATCTTAGAAGACATGGCCCGATTATTTGAAAATTATCCTTATTTTTTCAACAATGCAGGCCTCTTCATGAGATCCTAGGAGGAGTGATCATTATAGAAATTTTAAGAAAAATCGTGCCTCAAAACAAAAATGTACACCAAAAATAAAATTTATAAGAACCAATAGGATTTGATACGTTGATGTCAACCATGGAGAATGTTTCACCATTTTTGTAGTAAAAAGGTAAAAAGACAACAAAACAAAAGAACTGTTTTTTCAACGTATCTCCCTATGATTTTATACAAATTTCGAGTGGGAGCACTCTTTAGATGCATAATTCAATTTTGCATTGAAAGAGTACCCATGTCGCATACTTTTGATGGACCCTACTACATGAAAACATGTGTTGAATCAAAATTTTTAATGTATTTCACATTTTTTGTGTAGTGGGGTCCATCGAAAATATGTAACATGGGTACTCCTTGGATACAAAATTAAATTTCGCATCCAATGAGTGCTCCCTCTCAAAATTTGAGTACAATCACAGGGAGATAAGGTTAAAATACAAGTTGAAAAAGTCATTTTTTCTTTTTTGCCCTCCAAAACTTGATGAGGTAATTTAATATTATTTTATTGTTTCCAAATTTCTTTTATAATATTCCTTAGGAGGCCTATTTTAGACCTCAAAATTTCTCTAATGATAATTCATAAAAAGAGCATTTTTTTAGCAACAATAGCGTTATTTCAACTTTTATTTTATAATATTCCTTAGGAGGCTCATTTTAGACCTCAAAATTTCTCCAATGATAACCCAGAAAAGATAATATTTTAGAAGCAACGGCGTGGTTAAAACCTTTTTCAAAGAATTTGGGACCCATAAATTCTCAAAGGATTTAGAAACTTGTTTAAATATTTCTTCAAGATCTTGGAAGTGACTAGGCATGGATGGTACACTTCATATGCCAGAATATGTGTATACATGAAGATATCCCAACCTTTAGCGGAGTTCATTGGAATTCCCTACCAGGAAAAAGTATAGTGTCAATGTTTGGACTATGAACTTTTTCCTTTCTAATGTTAATGATATCACGAGTATGGCCACTTATTCTAATATTTCTTGATCCATCAAGAAAAACTACGAGAAGAGACCCAAAAAAATAATTTTGAAGGTATTCAAAAAGTTTCAACTAGAAAGAGAAACCCAAAAAACACAATCCATCCAATCAGAGGCTAAAGCTATTCCCACTTGAAAATAATTGTTCAAAACTTACAAATTTGGATGAAAATATCAAGGTTCCTGAAGATGTGATGAAGTTGGACTCGAATGTGGAGGAACCTCAAAATAAATCCTCTCCAAAAAGATATACTCTAGAAGCTTCCCCTGAAATCCAAGATCCAAAAAAGATACCCATGTTGGATAAGGTAGAAATGGATGCAAAGGAGGATGCTTAGATCTTGAACAATGCAAAAGCAAATTTGGTAACTCTTCTCAAGGAATGGGAAAATAAGGACATGGGCACCATTCTAAAGCGCCATAAATTAAAATATCATCAAATTTATCTTATATTGAAGAATCAGACTACAACAGTAGATAGGGAGGCCAGATTGGTAACCAAGGGTTTGGGCGTACACACAAAAAGAAACAAAATTAAAGCTTAGATGCATAAGGAATTTAAGAAAAGGGGCAGAAGGAATACTAAAGCTTCAATCTAGATAATCGAGGATCATTGGGGAATTGTTGAATGTGGTCTGTATCTAGAACATTTTGTTGAATATTTACCAATTGACTAAAGAATGTGTTGTTCTTAATATCCCCATAATGTGCTATCAATTCATCTATAAAAATATCCTGATATTTTAATTGCTTCATTGAGAATTGATAGCACATTATGGGGATATTAAGAACAACACATTCTTTTGTTGTTCTTAGATTGCGATGAAGACCAGAGATTCAGAGTGTGAAGCTGTGGGAATTCTTGTAGTTTGCGTCCTGTGTAAAAGAGTCAATGGTTAGGGCCGAGAATGAAGGAGTAGTTGCCCAACGGCATTGCTGGTACCCAATTTGGACATTTATGTCTGCTTCTGGTGGCAATTGCTGACGATCTGCAGTCTTTGATGTTAGCTGGTACCCAACGGGGACATCTTTTGTTGATTTGGTGGCAACTGCAGATTTGCTGGAACCCAATGTCCAAATTTTGTTGCTTCTGGTGGCTATTGCTGATGTGCTGCAGTTTTTGATGTTTGCTGGAACCCATTTTGGACATTATTTGTCGCTTTTGGTGGCTATTGCTGTTTCATATGTGCTGATTTTTGGTCAGCTGCGAGTTTATTGTGACTCTTCTCTCTTCTCATCTTGCTGGTACTCTCCGCAGACAATCTGCTGTAGCTTTTGGTGACTATTGCTGAGTCAGGGGTGTTGAATTTTGTTACGTCTTGCATACATGGTGGTTTGGTGTTCATGTTGGGGATTTGATAGGGATGAATGGTCCAAATGAGCAGTTCTCCAGGGTGTCGTATTTTAATGGGCTAAGAAGAGGTGCTGACATATGGTGTATTGTCATATGGTTTGGAATGGATTGTTGATGTTTGATGGCTAGTTTGTCTCATTATAGCTGCCATATACATCCATTTCGCTATATATATTCAAATCAAGTTTTATGAATTACAAGGTGGAACATAGTAATTATCTTCATTCATCATCTCTGGTATCATCTTCAGAGTCTTTCGACTCTGAATCATCCTGGTCGGATTGGTGGTTTATCCTATGGAGAAGTTGTTTTGTTTCCATCAGTATCTCCCGACCATGCAAGAATTTTGGCATTCGTTTTCGTGAAAGGTGGTGGAATATTCCCGGATGTTATTTCTGTTGCTGTGGTCAAGTTTGAGGGGTGCAATATCCTTTGGACTGGTTTTTCCGACGGTTTTCCGGTTGACTGCTTTTGAATTTGCAGTATTTTCTGGCTAAATTCAAACTTCGGATGGATCATCACTGATGACGTTTGGATGATATTTTTCTAGGCGCATTCTACCAAGGCATAATTTATTGGTCTGGCAAGTGTATGGATACATGCATTCATTTTGGTGGATCCTCTCACGGATGGTTTGGATTGAATGTCCTTGATTGAATATCATATTCCTCTTTGGGATTTCTTATTCCTTTCGAGCATTTATTCCACTTTTAGGCAAATATCTGCTCCTTTAGCTGTGGCGGCTCTCTAAACGCATCTACTTCTGTCATCTGACATAGATTTTCCTGATGGAGTATCGGTATCGATATTTTCTGTGTTTTATAGGTGATTTAATTATTTAGACCTCATCATTCTAATCTATGCGGGCCTCCTTCATATGTCCGGCGCTACAAAGGCTTTCGATGGTGTTGTCAGTTTCTTAATTACAGGGTGACCGTTTCGACGTAAATTCCCTGATTTTTTCTGGATTTGGCTGTCTCACATATCGGGAGGCCTATTTCACAATCCTGAAGATGTCGTTTTTATATTCAATTTCTTCTGTATGCGTCTAAGTGACGGCATCTGTCTCGTCAGAAGTTTGTACTTGGGGCTTGTCATATAGATATGGCTGGGGCGAATATCCGAAATTCGGTGAATTTATCTGGCCTCTGGGATGTTAATGCATCCACTCCTCCGGATGTATTAAAGCTATCAGAGAATTTTAATGTTGATGCTCATATTATCGGCTATGCTGCCGATTTTCCTGCCAGATTATTGCATAGAAATGCGACGAACAAGAACATTTTCACACAACATGGATATCGTGAGTGTTGCCGCAGACCGCTGAAGATTTATGTATGTAGGTGACGCAGTTCGTAAGCGTATATTATCATTCACCGGATGTTTTATCTGGTATCTTCATACCTCCACGCTGGATTGCTGAAGCCCGTTCTCAATTATTGGTTATACACCCATATTCAGTGCTCTTCTCAATGGATGGTTCAACGTCCATTTTATGAACGAAAAGGACGTTTTTAAGATTATTGGGCGCACTTGGGTGCGGGGACGCTGCTTTCTACAGTTGCTTCCATGGTACCTCGGTTTTAATCCTCTTATGGAGGCCCCGCGGAATCACGTTGTTTGGGTGAAGTTGCCTGGACTCCCGTTGGAGTTTTGGACGATTAAGGCTCTTTAGTCGATTGGTAACTCCATTGGACAAACTAAGTACATTGACCCTAGCAGCATCGGTGCATCAGATAAAAGGGTGGCCTGGATTTTAGTTGATGTTAACTATGCGGGTGGATTGCCCGGCGATGTGGATCTGCCGTGGAATAATCGACGCCATCGCCATCGCATTGATTACTGGGGCATTCCTTTCCGATGTCTCATATGTCATCGGATTGGACACTTGAGGGAAAATTTCTCTTATCGTTTTCGCATGTCTCGGGCTAAGGTCGCGGTTGCTGATGTGGGCGGGGATCGTCACCAGGCTGCGGCTTCTGCTGGTCTTGACGGTTTCTGCTCAGGTATTCCATGCACTTTATCTTTTGATGATGATGTTTACGTGTCTGCAGATTGCCTCAATAATGATTCGGTTCCCATTCTTGATAACAAGGATAAGCTTGAATGTCCTCTCCCTCATAATCAGCCTACTCCTAGAGTTTTAGAACTTGAAGACAACTTGGAACCTATTTTAAATGTTGAGACATCTCCCAATGACAACATTTATAAGGTTCTATCTCCTGACCTCACTATCTCCGTGGATCCCGCCCAACCGTGCCCGGATTTGCCTTTGTTAAATAAGACAGACTCTGTTGTCATATCTATCCCTTCGGACATTACTTCTAATTCTGAACACAGTCTGTCTCATCCTTGTCCGTCTAGGCAACCATCTGGGACTCGTTTTTCTACTGACACTGCATATCCAATTCTGTCCGATCCCCTGCTGTTCCGTTCTTCCCACCCTTTCCAGGGGGAATCCTCCACTAATCCAGTTGAGGGGGAAGTTTTTTCCCCCATAAACTCCTGCTCCCAGTTCATTTATGACGACTCCATTTCTCTCCCTGAATCCCCTAAGAATACTGTCGGAAGTGCTATAGAAGATATTATGGCCAATCCACACATTGACCTAGCCACCCTCACTGTATTTGATAAACTGCCATCGTCGTTGTCCCGACTATCTGGATCGGAGGGGCCTGCCAATATTATTGGTCGAAAATCATCTAATCAATCTGGCCGCAAGGGTAAAGGGAAGATGATACCTGTATCTCTTTTTGCGGATGGGGATGATGAGCTTACTGATATTCCAATTGCCGTGGCTGAGTATGCTGGAGACAATCCTGGGGCGCTTAGAGCACGCCGCCTTGATGCGGTTCTCCCATGAATTCCATCATTTCTATGAACATTCGGGGGATTGGAAATGCCTCCAAATCACATTGCCTGCGAGACCTTATTGATTCTAAGGACATAGTTATTTTTTTGGGACAAGAAACTCTGTGTGTTCGGGAGAAAGCAATTTGGTGTTTTCTAAACATTAAGAAGGGTTGGTGTGCTGCGGAAGTGGATTCCTCTAGCCATTCTGGTGGCATGATTGCTATATGGGATCCGAACAGGGTCACTTTGAAGGCTTATAGTTTTTTTGGGGGATTTATATTAACCGGCTAGTTTCGGGGTATAAGTACAAAGTTCAACATAGTTAACATTTATGCACCTTACAGAGGTAGATTGGACTTTTGGAACCGTATGAAAGTTTCTGGTATTTTTGATCTTCAAAACCTAATCATCATGGGAGATCTCAATTCGTCTCTGCATGTGGATGAATTATGGGGATCAAGGGCTCGAATGGATCCACTGGCTAATTTTTTATTCGATATGTTTAGAGAGTCCGAATTGGTGGACATTCGTCCCCATCCTATGGTGCCCACCTGGACCAATAGAAGATCGAGCAAACAATTTATAGCCAAGAGACTTGACAGGGTGCTCATTAAGGAGATGCTGGTGGAGGTTTTGGGAGACCCACGGTCGTCGGTTTTTACTTCTGATATCTCCGACCATAGACCGATTGCTCTGACGTGGAAATCAAATGATTCAGTTAGCGGTCGACCATTTAAGTTTAATCGTGTCTGGCTGGAGGATGCTGAGTACGTGGAGCTGGTTCGGAATATTTGGAAGGACGCTGGTGTTCAAGAGGGCATCGGGGGTTGGGAAAATTTTCATCGCAAAATTCAGTTGGTCAAATCGGCCACAAAAAAGTGGGAGATTAACAAGAAGTTCTCTCTCAGGTTGGAATTAGCAAAAATAAATTCCCGGATGGAGAATATTCTAAATAGTTATTCGGACCTTCCTTCGGATGTCTGCTCATACCACACCCTCTATCAACTGGGTATTAGAAAAAGGGAAATTCTGCGCATTGAGGAGGTTAGTTGGAAATTGAAGAGCAGAATTACTTGGCTTAAAGAGGGCGACCAAAATACTCGATTTTTCCATAGATGCGCAAATGAAAGGAAGAATGTGAATACCATTTGGCGCATTGAAAAGGAGGATGGATCCATGGCTTATTCCACAAGGGACATACAGGACGAGGCCTTTAGACATTTTTCTGCTTTCTTTCAGAGGGATTATGGTGTTAATGCAGAAAATCAGTCATGGTTGCTGGATCATGTTGAGTCCTTTTTCGATGCGGAGGCTATACTTTCTATGGAGGTTTCCATTACAGGGGATGAAGTATTGAAGGTCCTGAAAGCTTTTCCAAATGATAAATGCCCGGGGCCGGATGGATGGCCCGCGGAATTTTTTATTTTCTTTTATGAGCTCATGGGTAGCGAACTAACGATGGTTCTGGAATCTCGCTCTGAGGGGATCATACCTTTGAATCTCAATTCCACTTTTATCGCTCTGATTCCAAAAGCGGCGAATCCTATGTCTTTCTCTGACTTCCGACCTATATCTCTTTGCAATGTTCTATACAAGATTACTTCAAAGATTATTGCAAACAGGATGCAGGCGACCCTCTCTAGACATATTTGTATGGAGCAATATGGTTTTCTGCCGGGCCGATCCATCCATGACGCCATCGCTATCGCTCAGGAGGTATTGCATTCGGCTCATTCGGAGAAACAAGAGGCAATTGTTTTCAAAGTTGATTTATATAAAGCATACGATACGGTAGACTGGTCCTTTATCAGAGTCCTCCTTCTCAAGATCAGTCTTCCTATCAGGGTTATTCGATGGATTATGTCTTGTATCTCGTCTGCCAGCTTTGCGATCCTTATTAATGGTATTCCCACTCAATTTTTTAAAGCTGACAGGGGTTTACGTCAAGGATGTGCGCTCTCTCCATTAATCTTCATTCTTATTATGGATGGCTTCAGCAGGATCATGAAGAGAGCTGAACGGAATGGATGTATACAGGGTTTCTCATTTTCAAATAATGTATCTACATCCCATTCACTTTTTGTGGATGATATCCTAATATTTGGATATCTGCGCAGGAACAGCTGGTTTTACATCCATTATTTGTTTATCAGATTTGAACATGCCACGAGTCTTGCTGTCAATTGGGTCAAATCTTTCATATTATATGAATTCGGGGATTTCATGGAGATTTCTTTCATAGCTGAATTTCTAAGGGTTAATTGCAGGCCAGTGTTTGAGGGTTTCCGATATCTTGGTATTATGATCAAGCCATGTGGATATAAATTCAGAGACTGGTTGTGGCTTATCGATAGATTCTAGAGACGCATTGCTAAATGGTCGCATAGATGGCTGTCACTGGGAGGTCGTCTTGTCATGATTAGGGCTGTACTGTCTCAGATGATGGTGTATTGGGGACACCTTTTTTTCTTGCCGGAACAGATTATCAAAAGGATCAATGGGATTATCACTAACTTCCTCTGGGGTGGTCCCAACATGGCAAAAAAATATCATCTTTGTAGATTGTCTCTTCTCAACAGGCCAAAACAACACCACGGTTGGGGTATTCTTGACCCCAGATCCTTTAATAAGGCTCTGCTCACCAAATCTTTCTAGCGGGCTGTCACCGGTAATTGTATTTGGAACACCATTTGTCAATGCAAATACATTAAGGGAGATGTTCTACAGCAGATTTTCTGCAGGCAATTACATCTTCCACGATCTAAGTCGGTTATTTGGCTCAGTTTCGCAAAGGTCCTCGTGCATATTGCCGATCGTCTCTCTTGGTTTTTTGGCGATGGTAGCAAAATTCCGATTGGCTATACTAGATTAATTGCTATGTCTCCGTTGAGCCGACCTTCGCCTTGCCTTCTTCACATCTTGATTAATAGGGCTATCATCTACATCTCTCAGACAATTTATTATTGGTTGTGTGGTGCACCGGTTTTCGAAAGCGCTATTCAATTGGGCTTACTGGGTTCTGTGGCTGATGAATGGGAATTCCTTAGAGATGATTTTCGAAGAGCTGGTTTCATATGGTCACGGGAGGGTGACCATATTGTTTGGGATGGTCCTACTAAAAAAGAGGCGGTCATCGTCAGTGATGTTTATCTGCATATAAATAGAATTACATACGAAGATCAAATTTCGTCTGTGTTTCTTGCTTTTTGGAGCAGAAAAATTCCGTTGAAAATTTTGCTATTTTGCTGGCTGGTCTGGAGGGGCAAGATCCTTACGTGGGATAATCTCATTAAACGAGGTTTTTATGGTCCGGGCTGGTGTATTTTCTGCTGTACTGACTCTGAATCAATTCAGCACCTTTTCTTCAGATGTCCGGTTATACTAAACCTCTGGAAGCTTTTCAGTCCGCAATTCATGGGTAGTAATTGGTCTCCTGGGGATTTCATCTCTTCGGCTAATGACTGGGACAAATTGTTTGGAAATTTTAAATCGCTGCCTTTCTTTTTTATCTGGGAGGTATGGCTTGCAAGGAATCGAAAGATTTTCCAGGACATCTCGGTCAGAATTCCAGTGGTTTTTTCAGCCATCATGTGTTGGATGGAGGATCGGCCTTCCCAGATGAATGTCATTGTGGACGTATCTGCTCGCATCAAACCGCATGAATTATCCCTACCTGCTCTTTTCTTTGATGGTGCTTGTCAGGATGGTGTCACTGGCTGTGGGGCTTGGATAAAAATATCTTCCAGACGTAGGTATCTCATTCACTGGAATGGGGGTTTAGGTTCCAATAACAAAGCTGAAGTAATGGCTCTCTGGGGTGGTCTATTGGTGGCTAAGTTTCTTCACATTCAGTTGTCTAATATATTTGGTGATTCCAAATTGATTATCGGATGGTTGAATGGATCTTCTGTTAATATGAATCCGGTTCTGCAAGGGTGGATCTGGAGGACTAAGGGATTATGGAATATGCTGGGTTCTCCTTCTCTGTTTCACATATACAGGGATCTCAATACTAGGGCTGATGGTCTGTCGAAGAAAGGATTATCTGTGGCTTATGGGGTCTTTCATGTGGCTCATTTTTTGGATGGCTCTCTGGTCAGGATGGAAGTGGTCCCGGTCCCTTAATTGGAAATAATATGGGCTGCTCTTCTTTCGATCCCTTCTATTTTTTGTATTCTTTTCCTATGCGATAATATCCTATCTATTTTACCTTTCATACTTCTATCAAAGATTATCTACAAGTGTGGCAGAGTCTGTTTTGACTGTGCTCCGGTATCAATTTGGCACCTGCGTTTTTGCATATCTTGACGGGCGGTTTTCTCTCTGTCCCACGTTTCATGGTACTTGATGTCAAGCGAACCTGAATCATCAATCCTATTGCATCAAAGGTTTACAATCGAGGCTATCAATCTAACAGGTTTATCAAGCGAGCCGGGACAGGAATAATCAAGCGAGCCGGTTTCATATGGTATATATCAAGCGAGCCTGCACAAGATTCTAGTTTCTCTATCATGACAGCAAGGCTCATCTGCTCTTTTGCTTAACCTATGTAGTTTTTCCACAGTTATCCCTCCTTTTTAGTTTTACAAATCGTGCATTATACTTTCTATGTTATATTTAGCTAGCAGATCATTGTAACCCTCTGTGTTCTGTTGTTATTTAAATAGAAATGAACAGTGATATACTCTGATTGGGGTTGAGATGTTTCTCCCCCTCTATCTGACTATCAGTGGTCTATAAGAGTGCTTATTCTTTCTTTAAATATGCATTTTTATTCTGACTGTTTGATGTGGTTTTTCTCGCTGATTTTTACAGTGCTGAATGTATGTTGTATATGATCTGGTATATCTAATATACACAGGTTTTTTTTCTTCTGAAAAAAAAAGAATGACAACCCATAAAAATGAAATCTCAAGCTTTGTAATTGCTTACAGACTTGTATCTACAACACTAGTAATAAACAATTTCTCCTTAAATAACTGAGAAAGGACCTATGAGAAAGGCCAATAATTCCATCATACATATCCATTCAAATATATTATTTAATCCTAAATTTACATCGGTTAGCTTATGTTTACAAGGAATAGCAACTGAACCTAAGTATTAAACAATCAATTACGACTTGAATGGAGGCTTAATTATACCATAGTTTATTTATTTGAAATAGAAAGTGACACGTTTAATATGAAGTCCATATCATGTATCAATTATTGTGTGTTAATTGGATGTAGACCACGTGCTTATTGAATGGAGATCTTTCCTCCCCACCCTTTAATCATTCTTGGCCGTTTCTATCAATAGAGTAAAAAACAATTATCTTGTTGTTTCAAACATGAATGCCAATGCTTCAAGAGTTGAAAAATACAATTTCAAAAATTTATACTTACTACATCCGAGTGATTCATGTATGGAAACTTATAGGTATATAGTGCAAAAAAATGCTCCTGATACTTTAATTGCTTCATTGAGAATAGAAAATTATCGAAAAGAAGGTCATTATTGGCTTCTTTCTCTCTTCGCATGGTTAGTAGGAAGGAATTTTTGATTCTCACGGTCCATACCCTCCAACATCTCACTCTTCATCCTTTGGACTTACCTCAATAGAGTTTATAGATATTTAGTGGTTAGATCTTATAAGTGTGAACATTTATTAAAGATGATAATCAACATTGAGAAATTTTGATGTCTAAAAAAGATTTATAAGGAAAATAAGAAAATAATAATTGAAATAATAAATATAGATTATGAAATTTCGAAGTTTGAGAGATAAATATTACTTTTTAATCATATTTTTGGTTGATCTCATAAATTTACTCAAATTTAGGGTCTAGGAACTTGCCAGATGTGGAATTAAATTCTATATTTAATTAATACACTATATACATATTTTTTTATTGACCCATGTTGAGATAAGCTAGAAATATAACTGAAAAAAATTAATTCTTTTTGTTTCTCTCCAAAAATATTTACCTCAAAATTTCTCAAATGGTTACTCAACATGTTACACTTAGCTTGTAGTTCAATAATTTTCGATTTCTGGTGTAGAAGGATGTTCATAATTATAACATTTTATGAATTTCACTAATGTTGATTCTTGTGAACCTTGGATGTCACCAAAGAAACATAAGATCTATTAAATAATATTGAGTCCTCACGTGTTGTTAAATTCCTATTGAATTCTTATGCTCCCCTATATCCATATAAATAATAAACTTAAGAAAAAAAATTATACCTTAGTTTGTTTGATGTGTCCCAAGGCTAAAATCGATGCAAAATGAAAAGTTCCCAAAGAAATCCTTGGTTCTAGAACTTAAAGGGAGAACGCACTTTACACATATTAATTCCAATATCTAGATTTTCCAAATCCATGGAATAGGAAAATTGAAATGCTAGGGCTCAAAATAAACCAAAGAAATTTTCCCAATAAAGAGATACTAGGGAACATAAGAAAACCAAGTAATTTGGTGAACCAATGCCAAGAATATTCCAGAGGAAATAAAAATTCTAAGGGCATATCAAAGAAATCGAAACCACACACAAAATATTCCCTTTAGGGAAAAAAATAATAAATGAAGGAACCTTCTTAATAGCTTGAAATCAATTCTCCTAGAATAAAATACTAAAGGACCAACCATAAATCAAGATAACATATTACTAGGATTGGTTCAATGATAGTCATCCATTAGACCTAAATTTTTTTTTTCTCACTATAAATCATAATCCCACCTTGCTAAAATAGTCCTTCAGAGATCGGTTCAAGAGACATAATAACCTTAAATTCATGCATGCAAATGATGGGAGTGTGTGTCCTTTTATACCTAGCCTCTTTAATTGAAAAACAATGGTAGTGTTTGATGAAAAAGTGGATATTAGTTACATAATTAAGTGTCCTTATCTTCATGACCTTGGTTTTCTAAGGAATTGGGTGAAATCGCCACCATTCCTTTTCCACATGAATTGTGTATGATAACTAGTTCATTAACCAATAAATTAGCTTAATGGTTGTGTACTCAAAATACTTGGTAAAATGAGGCTTTATGTAGACTACCAATCTCCGTTAAGAATCAGGTTATGTCTGAAACACGTTTTCTATCTAATGGGATTGTTTGATATATAAATTACTGTGCTTGAGTGTTCGATGAAACCAAAGGGTTTGGTCTGACTACTTTTGCTAGAAGTACACCTTAGTAAAGAGTATATGGCTATAATTGATTGAATAGCCTTTACACAACCCTAAGAACATTTTTTTTTCTATATTTACATCGACATTCAAAATGAACTCCCCCACCCCTTACTTACATGGTATTATGAAATCAATTGAATTGTATTTTAACTTGTGATTGTTGAAGTACCAAACAATTTACATCTCAATTATTATTTTGTCCTTATCAATGCTTAATAGAGCCATGCTTAAAATGGTTTTAGGTTGGTCATGGCACAATCAATATTTCTACTCAGGAATTCTCAAGGTGATTTTTTTATTTTTTTATTTTTTATTTTTATTTTTATTTTTCCGATTGGTGAGAGGAGAGTCGATGGGAGAATCAAGAACTTTAGGGTTTTCGCATGCCCTCCTCCTCCCTCCGCCGACGTCGTGTTGCAGTTCAGCCCTGAGGCCCATGCTGACTAGAAACTAGATGCACCATAGTCAATTCACAAGTCGCACCTTGAGGGCAGCAGACCTGACGGATGGGCCAAGATGGTGGGCGTCCAGCTTATAGAAAGCTATGCACTCTTAGCTGCAAACATGGATGTGGATATCCATGATTAGAAGGCTAGAGGATCCCACACAGTTCGGATCGGGCATAATCCCATCCACAATGCGACGCAGTTGGATTCCTACGCGTTGTGGAGCAACAAGAAGACCATCGACTGTTGCGGATTACTCTTGTGGGTCATCAGCTCACCATCACACTGTGCGACCCCAGGGCTTTTGTACGAGGATGACCACTATGCCAAGGGAAAATAAAAATGCAAAGAGGCAACCTGGTGTAGCAGCAAGTCGGAAAAGTTCGACACTGTAGCCCCTTACATGCGTTATGGCAGTCAGGGATCCCCTGTTTTCCTATCCCCCTCCTTTCAGATACAGATCGCTCTTCTATCAGGAAAAACCATGCTTTTCCGGGTTCATTCAAAAAATCTGGTGAAAGACCTCTCGCATGCCCTGGAACTCAAACTAGGGGTCCATTTCGCCTCTCAGCGAATTCTATATGGAGGTAAACAACTTGAAACCTCTCTTCCACTCTCATTTTATAATATTGAAAAGGATGCCACATTAGTTTTATCCCTTCTTCTACGAGGAGGGGCAGTTGGGAAACCTTATTCCGTTTAAGCCTTCTCTTACAAGGATGTTGTCCATACACAACCTCCCATGAAGGCTTCCCAACCCACAGAGGCCCCCAAGCCTTTTGTGGTGGATAAATTGGAGGACGTGCCCTCGATAGAAATTTCCCACCCGAAACTTGAAAACCAGTTCCAAATATGTGCAGAATCTGCCATTATTTGTCTATTCAATGGATTATGGCCTCACACAACAAATCTATACCAATGGATCCACTCCACTTGGACCAATAACAACAAGGTTTTATTCTACTCAAAGGGTTTCTTCATAGTTGTGTTTGTTTTGATGAGGACTATCAAAATGCCTTAACTGGTGGTCCATGGTTTTGGGGAAAAGCAGGGCAATTCCTCACCCCCTGGTTCCTAGATTTCAACCCATCCACGACCGTCATTACTAACCTTCCAATTTGGGTCAGGCTTCCAAATTTACCTACCCATATTTGGCACTCCTCTGTCTTCCAAGGAATAAAAAATTCTCTAGGTCACTTTCTGGCAACAGATCCCTTTAGGGGGAGAAAGGAATATACACCTATGGAAGAATCTATGCTAAAATTGACTTAAGCAAAGGTCTTCCCAATCAAATAAATCTCAAAGTGGGTGACTTCCTTTGGACTCAGACCTTTGATTATGAGAACACCATGTTCAAATGTTGCCACTACCATCAAACATGGCATCTTCAGAACTCCAGCACCATGTTCCTTGCCCCAAAGAATAAAGGAATTCACTAATAAAAATCCAAAAGCTGGAAACCATGTGATCTGCCCCCCATGGATGACATTGATTCCTTCAACTCATATGAGGAGGAGATTGAAGCTTATGAGGAGGTAGAAATGAAGTAGAATTAGGAAACAAACTCGGCAGGCCCTGGGGGGCCCAATGCTACCTCAAATTCTCAGAAATGAACTCATGAGTCTGCCTCCTCCGAATCAGATAAGGAGACTCTTCCTTTGATCATCAACAATCTTCAAGTGGTTTCAGCCCAACCACCCCATGACGACTAGGTCAAAATTTCGAAAAATAAAGGAAAGAAATGTCGTATTGAGGATAATACCCATTCTGGGTAAATTCTTGTGTTTGTTTCTCATGGTTCCCATGTCTCTCTTCTTGTTCTGCTATGTTTCTCTCTTGGCTACGATTTGGGACTGAGGTTGACTGTTCATTACCGACTTCCCCACTATCTAGTCTCTCTTTCTTGTAACTCCATTTGTACTATATTCTTTTAATAGAATTAGTCTTATTAAAAAAAAAAAAAAAAAAATACAATCACCCTTTCTATTTGAAATATAAACAAAAACAACTAAATTATGCAAAGGAACCCCTTACTCTATTTTTTTTTAAACTTAAAATGAAAACATGTAAATTTTAAATTCACTCATCTAACTTAAGAGTGTTCTTTTCTTAATAGAAAAAAATACATATATATATTCATTATGATATCTCTACAATAACAATTATAATATGACATGTAAAATGATGCATTTGAAGTGAAAGTCTTTAAAAACAACTTATATAATAATAATAATACTAATACTAATAATAATAATAATAATAATAATAATAATAATAATAATATAATTTTAATGTATGGGACTCCCTTGTTTATAAAAAAATGGACCCCTTCCAAGTACTAACTTGAGTACTAAAGTCTATGAAAATATACATGCTTTGCCCTACTTTTCCCTTTTCTTGATTTGAACCTACATTAGAGAAACATTTAGGTCTAAAATGGGCCTCCTAAGGAATATTATAAAATAATAGTGGAAATAATAAAATAAGATTACATTAAATCATCAAATTTTAGAGGGGGAAAAGAAAAAACTATTTTTTCAACTCATATTTTCAACTTATCTCCCTAGGATTTTACTAAAATTTCGAGCGGGAGAACTTGTTGGATGCATAATTTAATTCCTCATCTAAGGAGCACCCATGTTGCATACTTTCAATGGACCTTGCTCCACGAAAAATGATAAATACATGAAAGAGCGTGATTGCAATAATATTTTTCATGTATTTCTCATTTTTTTTGTAGCAGGGGCCATCGAAAGTATGCAACATGGGTTCTCCTTGGATGAGGAATTAAATTACACATCTAACAAGTGTTCTTGCTCGAAATTTAAGTAAAATCCTAGGGTGATAATTTGAAAATACGAGTTGAAAATACAGTTTTATTATTATTTTTAAAAATATTTTTACCTTTTTACTCCAAAAATGGTGAATCATTCCCCATGGTTGACATCATCATCTTGAATCCTAATGGTTCTTATAAATTTGATTTTGGTTGTACATTTTTGTTTTGAGGCCCATTTTAGACCTCAAATTTTCTCTAATGTGACAATGTAAGAAGAAACCCACTTTCTTAACTATTAAACCCATCTAATTAGTTGATTAACTATAATAAAAACATTTTTAAATTTTAACAAAACAATTTATTTATAAAAATAAAACTAGTAGTTGTAACAAATAAATAAACGAATTAACATTAAAATATTAAAAAGAAAAAATTAAAAGTGGACTCCATATTTTTTTTTATCGGTAAAAAAACTTTCATTAATTCATCACAAAGATACATCTTGTAGACCGGATCACCTCTACTCTCTTGGCTTCACTCCAACTGAATTTGTTAGCTAGGAGAGCGTCATGAAAATAGAGAAGGTATTGTCATTTTTCACATGAACTCCAAAGGAAAAAAATCCATACAACCAAAAACATGAGAAAAACCAAAAAAAATACTGTAGAAGACATTTATAAAGGAGGATTTGGTGCATGAGAAACACCTTGGCCCGTAGGGTGGCCATGACCTTCGTGCACATGGAAGTCAATGTGAGCTAGCTATGTTTCAATTTCATCGAGTCATTCACTGGTTTAACGTTGGATATAATGAATAGAGGAAATACGATCCATAATTTCCCCTTTGATGAATTGAACATCGGTTATATATGGAATGTTTTCATTGCAGTCTTCATACCGCCACTCACGAATGATATCGAGACTGACCATAATATCGCACAACTTGTTGACAATTTAGGAAAGTGAGGGAATCTACACCCAACTCGGTGAATAGGAATTATTGTGGGCTTCCTAGCCCTCCTCATCTACACTCCCATCCACATAATTGTATCTCGCCCCCTAGTCTGCCCGCTCCTTAGGAAAACCCCTATGGTCGACACCCCATCAGAAATGACCCTTATGGTGGTTCATAGTAATTGTGTCATCTCTGCAGCAAATAGTTATAAAACCAGGGTCTTCCAAACCATTCCCCCTCTTCCTGTTGTTCCAGTACTTGAGAGGGAGCTCAACCACCCACCATGCATGATGGCCATGGCAATTGTCGCCCCACTAATTATGAATCCAATTGACACAATCCCCAAACAACAGACCAAAAAAACAAAAGGGACTCCCAATTTGGCCGCTACAAGACCCCCCAACTACACTAAGCCTCAAGAGGAGGAAAACCAGCTAGCCCATGTCCATAATGACTACAGGGGCTAATAACACACTATTTATGACCCAAATTACCACCACCCTTCGAAAAATATTCATTTATAGTACCTCTAGTGAAACAGGGATATATATATATATATATATATATATATATATATGACATGTGATTAAGTGAAAAAATTACATATTAAAAAAAATCACATCTCTAAATACTTAATATCTAAATTTAATATGAATCTAAATTGGTTTTAGAATTCCTTATAAACTAGGTAACTGTTTGTTATTGGTTCATAAAAAAATTATATTTCTTATTTAGTGGCTTGCCACTGGGAAGACCATAACATAGTATAGGTACAAAGTTTATGTTCGAATCACTAAATTAACAAATATGGCATAGAAATATAATAATTTTTTTTTGATAATGTATTTGGCGATACTAATGTCTATAACTTGTACAAAGAGCACATTTACTAATAATACTAGAAAATAAAAAATAATCATTATGAATATATCTTCTTCAATAATATTCCAAATATAATGCCTTTGGATTCTCATTCTTCTCCATTAAGGCTATAAAATCCAGATCGGCTAACTTCTTGGTTAGAAGACACACCTTATTGTTCAATTTTTTCACTTGCAGTTAAAGGACATCAATGCATAAGAAATTCTATATTAAGCTTCAATAATCTCCACCAACACATTATCAATAATTATGTTTATGTACCTATGAAAAGTGACAATATGAAAACACCTTGTAACAACCAAGCTAATTTTGAAATTAGTTTTCATTAGTTTGCTCTATTTTGGGACGAAGCTTGGAAACTTTTGCCTCGCTTAAGAGAGAATGGACATATTCATGATTTGCAAAATTTTACAAGTGATTTGGGAGCAAAACGTGTTAGATATTTTTGGAAATTGGATATTGTTACTAGTGCTTGGAGGCTATCGAAGGATAAAGAAGATTGGCCAAGGCCTTCTCAATATTTGCAATGGGACCTTCAACAAATATTGTGGGAAAAAAAGATTCATGTTAACCAAGAGAAAGATATATTCAGGTGGGGGAAGATATGATTGGGTTATTTTTCATTAAAGGAAGCTTATGAAGTATTCATAGGGCATTTGGGGATGACCAAGAATGATATCTGGAGAAATTTTTGGTCTGGAGTCCACTTACCTAAAATTACCCTTTTCCTTTGGTTGCTTGCCATACAACGTCTTCTTACTTGCAACGGAATTAGTAGGAAGGGATACATTGGACCATCTCTTTGTTTTATTTTCTGACAACAGGAGGAAATTTTTTATCATCTATTCCTCTCTTGTCCATTGGAAACATAGGTTTGGTTAATTATTCATTCTATTTTTGGTTATGATATTCCTCAGCAGGAGAATGTCAACTGTTAAACACACGCATGGTAGATGAGAACCTAAACACACAAGATATAGGATAAGCGTGTGAGACTCATATTATTCACAATAGATGTCTATTTATATTACATTGGTGTGACTCTTGGATTCATCTTCCAAGGTCACTTGGACTCCTTTGTGACTGTTCGCCTTCCACACCTACCCATTGAGAATTAGGTGTCCAACATCCCCCCCCTTAATCCGAAGGGTTATGTGTGAGTCCAAGAAGAGAGTTGTAATAAAAATATGCAAAGTATGCATGGCAGCACGTAGGCTGAATCAACTCTCTGAAATGTTGGCATAAAGAGGTGGTTTAAGGATGACCACCAACACTGGAACACAATGTTTATTGTCGTTCCCGAAACTCTTCCAAAAATGGCAAGAAGCTAAGGGCTTCTGCTAGAGGAAGTGTCCCTCATATTTGAAGAGGGAGACCTTCAACCTAAAATAAGGGAAGTCTACAACCTGTGATGGTTTAAGGATGACCATCAACACTGGAATGCTTAATGCATTTCCTGGAACTCTACCAAAGTTGGCAAGATGCTGAAGTCTTCTGTTAGAGGAAGTGCTTCAAATTATTTGAAGAGGAAGAATATGAACCTCACATAGATGGTTTAAGGTTGACCACCAACCAAAGGCATTCTCATGGGCATCTGTGTCTCTGACTACAATTTTGAATCTGGAATGACATGTTGTGGCTCAAGCTCGCTTGAACTGCTGTGTCTCTAGCTACAACTCTGAATCTGGAATGAGAGATTGTGGCTCAGGCTCACTTGAACATTGTGTCTCTGGCTACAACTTTGAATCTGGAATGATAGATTGTGGCTCAGGCTTGCTTGATGTGGCTTTGAAGATTTTAGATGACAACCATTTCCCCTGTGTTAGGTACAAGGTGAGATGACGGCGAAAACTCAACTGCAAGTTCGTTCAATATTCTAGAACAAGTTCTAACATGTGACTTAAACATCTCCTTGGATGTTGATGCCCATTGCCAAGAAGCGATCCATCCAAGATGAATCTTTGTTCTTGCAGGAGGCTTGTTTTTGAAGCATCTGTGTGAAGAATGGTTGTGCTGACCACAGTGCTTGCATGGGTGAAGATCGAAACAATGATCTTTCATATGGCCAATGCAATCACAGTGTTGGCATTTTACAATTTTTTGTTGTTGTTACTGTGGAAGAGGAGCAGGATCTGGAACAGCTGAAGGTGAACTGTCATGAAGAAATCTGGCACTCTGAAATTTGATGGGCTTGGAGTAGTCCGGAATATGAAAGGACAACTCCTTGTCATATCCAAGACCTGGTCTGTGCTTGTTGTGGACAAGCTCTTCCCAAGGTCTGATGATGGGCTTAGGAGGTGCATGTTGCATTTCTGCATCTTTCTGCACACCTTCTCCTGAAATGAGTACTGAATGTGAACCAACTTCAACTTTATATTCTTGCTGGTAATTAAGATTCTAGCTGCAAAAAATCAATCTTGTCTTGTGCATGATGCAGGCAAGTCTGAATGTGAAAGAGAGTGTCTTTACTGATTTGGATTGTGTCATCAACAATATACTGTATCAAAGTTTCTAAGGGCTGTAATAATTCATAAAATTTTGCCATTTTCCAAACAAATCAAGCTCAAGAAATAAAGGGTGTCGGCTTCAACCTATAATGCACCCATTTACAATGCCTTTTAAAAGAAAACAAGTGACTTTAGACACCTTTTAATCTTTCTTGAACTTCCAACTATGGAATTCCCAAAGGAAAAACTCTGCTACTCAAATTATGGAGGACTTAACTCAGAAAATAGATCTGACTTAGACTTTTAGCAAAGAGATTGCAAACAAATGGTTTCAAATTCTCTCTCTTTTAATGGAGAATTCTTGTGGAAATAATATACAGAAATAACATAAAAAATTGAGATATTCAAGGACTTAACTGAATTGTGTAAGAGAGACACTTGACTTGCAATGGCTTATAATTATTGGCACCAAATTTAATGCACTTCACACTATGATCTTAGGTTCCAATATTCACTCAATGATACCTAAACCAATGATTTCAATGGTCTTGAAAAATAACTCAACCCACATGTAAGAACCACTTACCATCAGATACCATCGATGCTTAGTACAGTTCCAGTCATTGCACCGCCAAAAGGTCCATCACAGAGTCTGTAGAATTTATCTGTTGCTGATGCTGCAAAAGGTGATCTAGTCAACAATATTTTCCACCTCCTCAATGTTGAATATCCTCCAACAAGTAGTACTGGAACATCCTCTCAAGTAGATGATAAATTATGGGCAACATTTCAATCTTCCGAAGCAACAAAGCTAGCTGCACAGCCTCAGCTTCAAACTGATATAAAACATGATATTGTGATAGATAAACCAAAGAAACCACAACTCTCAAAAGACTCAGAAAACAACACTATGAGTCTATTTGAAAAGTCTACCATAGCTTCTCCATATACACAACAATAAAAACACATTTAAACATGTATGGAAGAATTTTTAGATGGCTTTCCTTAGTTTGTAAATGCATTGTGCACCGAGTTTGAAGAATTGTGATCAGTTATAAGCGCAATGGCGGCTTACTTGGAGGTTAGAGATGATTGGTAGAGTATTCAAACTTCATTTGCTTTCGAATTTTCGCCAATGGAGCCTAAAACGACTATAAACGAGAGGCAGAGCCCTAGAATTTCATTCTCCTTATGTATCTCACAGAAAGACAAGATTTCAACGGAGAAACAAAAAAGCGATGTGGCAGATGTTAATTACAACGCTGACTTTGAATTTTGTATTAATGGCCGTAATTCAATCACAGGAGAAACTATGCTACCTGTTGCTGATGAACTGTTCATGGATGGTAAAATTCTGCTAGTCATTCATGGTCCTGTTGAAGCCCGACCTGTACTCATCTCTCATGATGTCAGCCTTGAAGGCTTAAGGTGTCTGTCACTGGTTTGATCCACCACCTTTCCTTCTTCATATATAACAAGCAGCTGTTCGGGAAATGTTGGGTCCAAATCCTTGGGTCGAAGCCTCCTTCTTTGACGAAATTTTGTGGCCATTTTCGAGGAGTTGCAGAACAGGCAGGGGAAATGAAGGGAACCGGTTTATTTTGCTTCTTATCATTTTCTAGAAGTCACTCTACAATAGAGCGTAATACAAGGTGGAAACCTTCGGCTGCGCTACTAAGGAAATAGAGACAGTTGAGGCATGGAGCATAAGGTGCAGGCTTGATAGGCCTGGAGAGATACAAATGTGTTATGCACTGGAAAGCTCAGAGAATACAACTAGAATTTAGTTGATCGGAGCAAGGCGCTAGAATTTTGCTAATTGGAGCAGGGCCAACAATCGCTCGCTCTGATACCATGTTAAACACACGCATGGTAGATGAGAACCTAAACACACAAGAGATAGGATAAGCATGTGATATTCATATTATTCACCATAGATGTCTATTTATATTACAATGGTGTGACTCTTGGATTCATCTTCCAAGGTCACTTGGACTCCTTTGTGACTGTTCGCCTTCCACACCTACCCATTGAGGATTAGGTGTCCAACATCAAAATTGTGATAGAAGATAGGGTTTATTAGAAGTTTAATAATACTATAGTCAACAGGGCCTAGATTCTTGCAAAATGTTTTATTTTATGGAATCTGTGGAAATAAAGAAATAATCTGATTTTCAGAGAGAAGAGTAAAAATTTTTCAATGATAAAGGAGTTGATTCTTTCAAATATTCAAGAATCCATTCTTATTATTTCCTAGTTTTGTGATGATTGATAGGTGGATGGTATTGAGGGTGAAATTATGCAAGCAATAATGTGGCATTGCAAGTAATAATATGGTTGAATTTTTAGCGTTGGATTATGGTATCCACGTCTCCATCAGGGAAGGTTTATTCTTACTTCAGGTAGAGGGGGATTGAATGATTTCCATTCAATGTGTTAATTTTTATTTAAATGGGAAACCTCCATGTAAGACATTTAAAAGTTGGAGATAGGTGGGGATTGTAGGAAACATTAAATAATTTCTTTCTAAATTAGAGTATGTTTTTCCATCTCACTAAGCAATCTAGAAATAAGGTAGTTGACTTTCTAGTGAATTTGGGTTGTCACCTCAAAGATTTGGCTTTGGATGAAAGCTACCTTGGATGGAAATCTAGCTCCTCTTCAGAACTTGTAGAATTTGGATTAGTTAATTCTCAATGGGGGTGATAGTGGGATTTTAATAGATGCATCGGTGGGTTCACAAGTGGAACACCTTGTTCATCGTTTAAGGGAGGGTGGATAATGACATTTATTTCTTGTACCTATGTTTGTGTTCCAATATGAGAGACATGAGGTGTATTAATATACCAAGTTGTATGAGGGTAGGTTGTGGTATGATTGAGAGGATTCCTGTCCTCCACTGGTATTTGCATTTTTCTGCGGTGAAGGGTGGTTTTATTTTCTCCTTAAGATGGTGTTTGAAAGTTGGAAGAGTTTCTCAGTCAAAGTGTGGGTGCCATGGTATTTATTATTGGTGGATTTTGGTGTGAATTTTGGTGTGTGAGTCATGGGGAGGTGGAAATTGAGAATTTTGGTGGCATCCCTTCTACTCTTTAGGCAATGGTATTGGGTGAATTTTCTGGTATCTTCCATTTCATGCTAGTACTGGTGTGCATTACTATACCTTTTAAAGCATTTGGGTTTGTATTTTTGGGATTTCAATGGGTCTATATATGCTTGTAAGCTCATTTATGGGTCTTTGGTATCCTTTGCATACTAGGTCTAGGTAATTGTGTACAATTGTTTTTTCCTTGTGTTGGTGTGGAAATTTGTCCTTGAACATCTACAATTTTTTGTTGTTCGTCTATGGATGCTTTCCTGAGTCAATTGATATAAGTACCTTTATGGATGGTGGATTCCGGAGGGTATTTATTTTTCTCTGGAAATACCCCCTGTCCAATTATTGTCGTCATTGTCTTCAGTCTCATTCAAGTGTTTTTAAGATGGGTTAGTTATCTTTATGGGTTATGAATCTTCATTGTGGGGAACTAAAAAATGTTTTGGGAGTTGGTCTTCTTTTTTTGCCTATAGGAAACGATCTTATTATATTTTAGTTTGCCTTGGAAGGATTTCTTCTTCCTTCTTCTCACAGTTTCATTGGCTATGGGTTGTTGTTTTGACATTTTCCATTTCTTAATTTTAGTTTTTTTCTTTGATTGAACCTCTATCAAATTTATGCGTGTTGCACACACCAAGTGACTATATTGACAACTTATGACATCAGGTTTATAGTCTTCAAAGTATACAAAATCTCCACTTTGATTAGTTTGTCTGAAAAAACAACCTTTCAGTATAATAGACTCTCTTTCATATTGAAACCCGTGATCATTATAGTTTTCCAATAATTTCATATTTCATTCAATGCAACGCATCAAAAAATACTTCACATTTTCATCATTGATAGTAGGTGCAATTACAACAAAAACATCTCCTACATAATAAAACAAACTTATATGTATTTAAATTTAGATCATAATTAACATGAAAAATTAACTTTAAACTATTTTTAGTATCTATTTCTAGATCTCTATCATTTGAAAGCAATTCAAATGTTACCTTCTCTAACAATATCAGAAACTCGATCACCATCAGATGATATTGTAGTCTCAGTTGATTGCATTTCTTCAAACATTGCAATGAAAATTTTCCCCTTTGTATTTAGCTCTGTATGTTTCCAATCTTTTACATACATTTTGTTTTCACAAACATCATTGGATTCTGTGTTGTCTATGCAAACATGACAAAAACAAGAATATTTTCTTTTATCCAATGCAAACACATTTGTGTACAACTTTGTTTTAATTGAATGCAAATTTTGAGTCCCTTTTATTGTTTCAACATCATTTCCAATCGATCTATCTACATCTTCGACCCCAATATGCCAAAAATACCTATATGGAAAATTCAAAGAAGAATGTAAATATGATATCAAAATACCATCAAAGATAATCATTGTGATAAACGTACACTATTTAAAATTGGATTTCCAATAAAAATTATATTGAATTTACCTTCGCACTTCCCTTGATCGGTTAGTCTCATGGCTTAATGCAGTGATGCACCATTGAAAAAATTCTTTAGCGTCCACAAGTCAGTTTGCAGAGGGGTCCATTTGATATCTTCAAAGTGCTCGTTTTATGCATGCCCCAACACCGTCATGTTCTCCTTTTCCATGACCAGTCTTAAAGAAATTCCAACAATGTTTAATGCAGGTTTTCATATGAAGACAACACAACCAAAAGAATGATCGTGAAGATTTTAATTGACCTGCACATCCATCTGACCATATCCAATGTTCATTGAATTTTATTCCATGACTTTTCAAAGAGTCATAATTATTTCCAAAATAGTGTTGTACAAAATATGTATCATGTGTACGAACGTCACTGATATAAAAGTGATATTATTTAATAACATGCCGAATTTCACTGGTGCTTTCTATATGATCAACGTTTTGTTTAGCATGTCTACATAGAATATAGATGAGCATGGAGACTTGGTCATAATTATAGTATTCACTCTGAATTTCTTTTTTTGAAACAAATGTGTAGTTTTCTGCAAAATCAATTATTGACAAAATAGTCCCTGGTAGAAAAACTTAACGGGATTTTTTGAATTGCAAGTCTTGCCATCGAGCTCTATGGGAATGCTTGGTGTATTTATAAATTTCTGCTTCAACATTTTTCAAAAAATCTATCACAAAAATTTATTCTTCTTGTAATTCAATTCTTTTAGCACTATTTGAACCTTGAATCGATGTATGGATATATTCATATCTCTTCCATTTCACTTTCATGTTGGACAATGATTGATCATTTATATCAATAGGATATTTGTTTTGAAATTTAGTCAAATTTCCACAATCATCGCATTTTTTACCACCAACACATTTCTTTTCGTAAAATAATTCATCTCTTTCTCTTCCACATAGAATTTGAGATATGAAATCACAGATAATGGAAGGAGGAGGTGAATATTTCCAAAATGTTCTACAAAAATTAAGGAATGTGTCATAATATAATTTAAATTCCACACGATAATGACAACAACAAGTGTCGCGTACGGTGATAGGTTTTACATACCATGGTTTTTGTTGCACAAAAGCACTGATTGAGACATAAATTTCATGATTCTCTTCTTTTAAATTTTTGAACAAATCTATCTGAATGGCGTCCAAGAAATGTTTTGGATGTGTTTCGTACTGATTTCGTGCTATTCTTCTTCACATCACATCCCTTACATTTGGCGAAACACGTGAATTTTTCTTCCAATATTCATATATTGTTTTTTTAACATTTTATCCAAGTCTATCTTTGTATGGTTGCCTACAAATAACTCTCCAACAAGTGAGTTCATCCTTTACATCTATTTGCAACTGAAATTTCCGATGTTTGTGCAAATTTTTTCGTGAGGTTCCTAATGCTCGTGCCATAGATTTTACCAAGCGATTCTCTTTAGTACTTAATGAAACCATTGCCATATGTATTGTTCTGCGTGCAACTGAAACATTTTTCTATCTAGATCTTCTAATTGAATTTATAGCACTATTTATATTTTGTATCACATTTTCCTTCATTTTTTTTTAATCTTTTTTTGATTTTCGAATACCCAATAAAGTCGTATCTTCTTTTAATTTCCTTAATGATAGGAGACCTTTCAACATTTGGGCTTGAATTTCCACATTTTCCTTTATGAAGTACGTATCAAAAATGCAATTAACATGATATCGTATGACATGGTCAACTCTTTTATCTTTATATATGTGAGTGTCAACATTTTCTAACATCTCATCATCAACATTGATTTCATCTGTACATATTCGAATTAATAGTACATAATAAGTTTACATATTCAATAAATAACTAAATTAATAAATATGTATAATTTCAATAATACATACATGTGTCCAAGATATATATATATATATATATATACCTTGTGATTCAATTTCTTCACTTGAATTTCTTTCAACATTTTCAGCATCTTCAATCATTGGTTCAATATCTCTTTCACTTTCTCTTTCAAAATTTTGTATCTCATCATCAATGTTTTGAGGAATATCTCTATATTTACATTGCAAAATATTTTTCATATTAGTTCATTAAATAAAAATTAAGCTTCACATTTTACAATAGGAAAATTTTAAATATCAAATTCATAATATTTACATTTACATACCTGCTTCAACTTCTAGTTGAGGTTGATTTTCCCTTTCAATATTTGAGAGTGGTTCTCTCTTTCTTTTGCGATATTCTCTCCCTTGTTCTCTACGTTCCTCGGGGTCTCTTGTTCGATCACATTTTCTCATGAAATTCCTTCGATTTCCCATGGTAATAGAGTAGGAAGTTCAAAAAATTTCCTTCAAAAATTTAGGCAAAAACTAAATTAAAAAAAAATCACAAAATATTTAATTTAAAAAAACTCATTTTAAAAATTTTGCAAAAAATACATACTCCAATCCAACACACTTACTTTAAAAATTCTGAGAAAAAAATATCTTATAAAAATTAAATGAAACTCAAAATATTTCCTTCCAAGTCCTGCAATAAACATTCATTTTAGAAGTTAGACAAAAACTCATTTTAAAAAATCATTATAAAAGATTTACTTCAACCCAAAACACGTATTCTAAAAAAATGTCACTTAAAAAAATACCTCCAAAAAATGTCCGCTGAAAATTAAGCCCAACTTCTTAAAAATTCCACTAAAAAAAATACCTCCAAAAAGCCTCTAAAAAAATATCACTTTAAAAAATACCTCCAAAAAAATTTCTTTGAATATTATGCCTAAAAAGAGTCTTTTCGAAATTAAGTCCAAAAAATGTTTTTTGGAAATTAAGCCCAAAAATCTCTAAAAACAAAATACATCCAAAAAAATGTCCTTTGAAAATTAAGCCCAAAAATTCTAAAAATAAATACCTTAAAAAAAATACAATGAAAATTAAGCTTAAAACTTCTAAAAACAAAATACCTTAAAAAAACAATGAAAATTAAGCCCAAAACCTCTAAAAACAAAATAACTTCAAAAAAAATGAAGCCCAAAAAATGTATCACATACCTCCAAGAAATGTCATTTTCCAAGAAATGTCCTTTGAATGTTATGCCAAAAAGAGTCCTTAAACCCAAAAAAATCCTTTGCAAAATCAGACCAAATGAAGAAATAGTGTGAAATTATGCGAAAATAATGAATGCGTTTATGTCAATTTATATTGCCGCGAAATATTTTTTGGGAGGGGCTTCGTTGAATTTTCCAGCCGATGGAAAATCAATTAAAAGTTTGGGCGAACTTGTAAGAAATTCAACCGAACTTTTGTGTTGTTAGATTTGACGGGCCGTCGGGGCAAACAACAATTTGGCCGCCGAACTAACACGTCTGCAATTACGCAGAGCCGAGCTCTGAACACATTTATTCAACTTTGGACTGATTAAACTCCATGAAACTTTATAAATTAACCGTCAGAACCAAGACAAGCATTTGCAGAATTCAATCTACTTTTAGAAAATATACCTTTTATGGAATTTCATAAATATTTACTAATTTTAATTAATTTTGTAATAAAACGGGTGCAAACAATTTCTGAAGGTCATTATGATTTAGTGAAATCAATATTTTGCATCTTCCAAAATATAATGTAAAAAAAATTGAAAAAATTATGGTGCATTACATTGGTCTGTCGTTTGTAATGGGTAGTTTTTAGATTTTTAGTTTATAACTTATATATTGAGTAATTTCGTACGTCCCGAAACATATTCAAAATATGCAATTTTTTCACATTGGATCAATTCAAAAAATTCTAGTAATTATGATATGCATCAGTTGGTTTCGTATATATAACGAAACCGAAGTAGACACTGTATAGATTGTTGTAACACATTTTGTTTCTAAAAAACACAAAGTTTTCAAAGAATACACTAGTGCATATTAACATGAATTTTTATGAATCATTTGATTGTTAAAAAACACACACTCAAAGAAAACGCTAAGTTGACATATCAAATGTGTATAAAAAAATTCAAAAAAATAAGTAATAGAAAGATAATAAAATTTCTGACAACTTTTATTTTTATCGCAAACATAAAAATTGTTTTGGCTTGCAAAAAGTTGAAGAACAAAAAAAAAATGAAATTTTTTTTCTCAAAAAAAGACAAAAGTGTAACCCAACTTCACATTTTCACCTATTAAATGACTTATGCCAATTTCGTTGATTTTGATCAACATTTCATTTGATTATTCGAATAAGGTTTTTATTTGTGGATTCTATTAAACCATTTCCTTGCAGATAATAATTTGCAGAATACTTAAGTTTAAAGCCTCTTTTGATTGCAAATTCTATCATAGCAGCTCCTAAGAAATAAGATGCATTATCGAACATTAAAGAAGTAGGTAAACCAAACCCAGTTATGATAAATTGATTAATGAAATCAATAATATTCTCAGAGTTGGCTACCTTTAGTGGAATTGCTTCCACCCTTTTAGTAAAATAATCTATAGCTATGAGAATATATTTATGCTATTTGGAAGAGTTGTGAGTGATCTCACCAATTATATCTAATCCTCATTGTTCAAATGGTTGTTCGATATTAACTATATGTAATGGGAAAGCTGGTTTCCTTTGTCTTCCAGATGCATTTTGACAAAATTTGCATTTTCTTGCATATTCGTGAGCATATTTGAAAAGTGTAGGCCAATAGTAATCTGCATGCAGGATTTTAAGTGCTGTTGTATTTCCTCCAAAATGTCCTCCAACTAATCCATCATGGAGTTCCTACAAAACTTTCACTGCTTCAGTTTTCTCTAAGCATCTTAATAGCACAGAATCAAAGTTTCTTCTAAACAATATGTCATTGATTATTTCATATTGCTTGGCCTTTAATCTCAAAACACGTTTTGTTTTATAACTGAGTTGGGTTGGGGTATATCCATTTTTCAAATAAAATTTGAGATCAACATACTAAGATTTCATATCGTTGAGGCTTACCTTTGATATTTGCACATTATTACCTGAATCTTCCTCTAGTGATAAGTGGGATGCTCCTGCTAGCATTTTGCAAAAACCTTGATCTCTAACAATTTTAGAAGGTCTAATTTCTACATCATATTCTTGTAAAGCGGTAACCCAGGTAGCCCTTTTCTCTCATAATTCTCTTTGCATCAATAGTTGTCTCACTGCAGAGAATGGAACTATTATTTTGGTGTGAGTTTTTAGGAGAAGTTGTCTAAAATGCTTTATAGCTTTAAATATAGCAAATGTTTGTTTCTCAACAGATGAATAATTTAGTTCCGCGCCTTGCAAATTGGAACTAAAAAATGATATTGGTGCTTCAATTTGTTGGTCATTAAGTTATATTAGAACAACAACATAAGATGTATTTGATGAGAAGGTGTATAAAGTACAAGGATTAAGAAAATTGGGGGTAGTAAGGAATGGAGCATTGATAATGGATTGTTTGATTAAATCAAATGCTTCTCTTTCGTTATGTCCCCATTTAAAGACTAAATTTTTCTTAATCATGGTTTGCAAAGGTAAAAATATTTGTGAAAAGTCAGGGACAAACCTTTTTACAAAATTTATCTGTCCAAGAAATGATTGCATAGTTTTCTTGTTATGAGGGAAAGGAATTCTTTTAATCTCTTCAATTTTGTCACGATCAATATAGATACCTCTCTTTGACACAATGAATCCTAAAAGTTTTCCTTCATTTAAAGAAAAATATGACTTCTTTGGGTTTAATGAAATTCCATATTTTTTACATCGCTCAAAGACTTGCTTTAGGTCATTCACATGATTGGTTGCTTCCCTAGAAAAGACTGCAATGTCATCTAGATAAATCACCACTAATTTATGGACAAGTCCTCTAAAATCTGTGTCCATAGCTCTCTGAAAAGTGGCACCTACATTAACTAACCCAAATGGCATCTTTTGATAGGTGTAAGTTCCCTGCTTAGTTATGAATATGGTCTTTAATCTGTAATCTGGATGTACAAGGATTTAGTTATATCCTAAAAATCCATCTAGGAAAGATATAAGTTCATAACCAGCTACTGTTTGCAGTAATTATACCATGGTTGATAATGGAAAGTTGTCCTCTTAACATGCTTTGTTTAAATTCCTAAAATCAATACAATCCTAATATCACCATTTTTCTTCCTGACAGGAACCAAATTTGAAACCCACTTAGAATGTATAACTGGAAAGATGATCTTTTCTTTGAGGAGTTTATTCAACTCTGTTTTGATTTTATTTTCAAGATTTGGGTGAATTTTCCTCAACTTTTTCTATATAGGTTTCTCATCTGAAATCATAGTAATAGTGTGTTGAATCACACAAGTGTCGTATGTTTTAAAATCAGTGTAAGCCTAAGAAAAAAAAAATTTGTACATCCTTAATAACTTGATAAATTATAATATTTCATCAGAAGATAGACCAAGACCCAAAATGACATTTTGAGGTTTATCATCAGTTCCAAGATTTACTAACTCAAATATTAAGGTACAACTTTGAGTTTTAGAGTTAGTAACTCTTTTAAACCTATATTTTAGATCATAAAGGTCTTCTAATTTGACAACTGACTTAGGAATTGGATTTCCATCTATTTCATCCTTTATCTGAGTGTCATGTTCATTTTCATCAAAAATTTGACTATCATAAGATCCTTTAGATGTAAGGAAATCTTTGATATATAAATCATTATTAAATACTCTCCAATTGGTAATATAGTCAGGAAAAAATGGTCTAAAAATCAATTCAATGGAAAATCTATTGGGATGAAATTCTTGAGATGGAATTAATATCGATGCTACATTAGCCAATAAATCTGCACTAGCATTTTGTATTCTAAGTACGGAAGAAATATTGAAGGCTAAGAAATGAATGGTCAATATTTGGACTAATGATTGGTAATGTTTTAAATGTCCAAAATGACAATGAATGGTATTTCTTACATTTTTAACAATAATTTCCGAATCTCCTAGGACTTTCAGATATTTGATGTCAAGATCAATTGCTTTGTACACAACTTGGATTAATGCTTTGTATTCTCCTATATTATTTGTGCAATTGAATTCAAGTTTGTAGGCTAGCATGGTTTTCCTCCTTCTGGGCTTATTAAAATACAGCCAGCTCTTGTACCATCTTCAGATTTAGAATCGTCAAAATAAAGAATCCAAAACAAATAATTGACTACTGGTTTATCTACAAAATTTTTACATTTCGAAGTGTCTGTCTGGGAAAAATTCTTGATTTGAGAGATAACTGCATTATCGAAAAAGGGTGATGTTTGAGCATTAAAATTTCCAAGAAATGATTCTTCTGAGTAGTTTCCAATAATATTATTATTGAATGCTACTAGTTTTTTCATTCCTTCAAGATCACTGACTGTATGTTTCATGAACTTTTCTCGGTCTACTCAGATTTGATTTGGCTTTCCATTGTGTGGTAGCCACATATGTGACCAGTCTGTTGCAAAATAACCATAAATTTTTTCAGACCAGTCTCTACTTAACATTAAACCGTAAAACTCATGAATATCATCCACCAATATATCGATTATCTGAGAAACCTTAGGGTTTGATGACAATATGATAGAAACATAATTTATTTCTCCTACAACGTCTACTTTAGTTATATCAAGTTGTACTATATCAACAGGGGAAATCTGAGGAGTTATGTTCAACTTAGCACATACTGATTTTGGCATGATATTAGAGAAAGCCCTTGAGTCTATTAAACAATTATGGACATTTTTATTATAGATATCATAGGTTAAAATAAATGGAGTATGAGAGATGGATCGGTCACCTATCCTATTCAAATATGTAGCATCTATTTTAGTTGAAGGAGATGGCGGTTTACCCATTTGATTAGAAGCTTGGACTACTACTGGAGCAGTTAAGGCTGAAGCAGGAACTGCATTTAAATCTCTAAGTAAGATTCTCTGTTGTTTCTTTAACTTAGTAATTTTGTGTATTGAAATGTTGGCCCTGGTATTTTTCATATATTCAACTACATTATACTTAATAGTGTCAGAGACTACCATTGTCTTTGATGTAGGTGGAGTATCTGAAGTAACAGGGATTGTTTGTGTAGCCTTAGAAGTAGACTTTTTACTTACCATTTTATCTTTAACAAGCATTGAATTCTTCTGTTTGTGATTTGGCTGCATTGCTTCAATAGTATTTTTTCTCCTTGTACTCATAGGTAAATCTTCTTGTTGTTCCTCATTTGGTAGGATAAAATCCCACATTCCATTTAGTTCAGCTTCTTCTTCTTCTTCATTTTCTTCTTCCTCTATTTTCTCTTCATTTGTATCTTGATCAAACTCAACATTAGATATGATATTCGGTGGTTGAGAATTAGAAGATTGATTTTTCTTGAGGGGTCTGAAAGTATTTTTTAAGCTAGAAATTTCAGCAACTTGTTTCTTGATGTCTGCCGTCTCATTTTTCACAGCGTTTAAAACTTTATGGAGACCTTCTACATCAAAAGGGTCTTTAGATGGCTTCTTTTTTGAATCATCTTTGAAGGATACTTTCTTTGATTTCCTATCTTCTTGGGAATTCTTCTTTTCAAGAGCGATTATGTGTTTCTCTACAGATAAGTCTTCCTTCATATTTTCTTCAAGAGTAGGAAGTTTTTCTCTATCAACAAAAATGGATATATTGGATGGGAGAGATGAAATATACCACTCAATTTGAACTTCTGCACTAGGAACTGATGTAGCAGGAATTTTATTGAGAAATTTATTAAATATTGAATTAAAATATTTTATTTTCTCCCCCATTTTAGCCTTTAAATTTGATAAATCATTAATGAGTGATGCAGTGGTTCTGTCATCTCCGAACTTCGCTAAAAATTAGTCTTTCAATATATTCTAGCTAGTTATAGAGTGGACAGGTAATGAAAAATACCAGGATCCTGTAGATCCTGTGAGAGTATATGGAAATAATCTTGCAACACAATGTTCTTCAACTACCTCTTTTAAATTAATGACTAACATGTAATTATGAATGTGTTCTTCAGCTGGAAGACCATCATCGGGATTAAATTTAGGTAACCATCTTTCAGGATATTTTGGGAGAGGATGAAGAGGAGCAGGAATTTGTGCAACCCCTGGATTGTTCCATGGTTGTACATTTGGTGGAGGTACTTGGCCTACAATTGGTCCTTGGGTGGATGTGATGGATTGAGTTTGAGTTGAAGAAGAGGTAGGCTAAGTGTTAGAACTAGTTGAAGGGATAGTAGTCTAAGTATTGGAACTAGTTAAAGTAGCACTGATTTTTGGAATGGAAATTGTGGAAGTGAGTGGAGGTAATGGAGGTGAATGGGGTGGATTATTGGATAAGATCTCGCTGGTGATTGACTCTTATTCATTCTTCTTTATTCTCCTTCGAGAAATATCGATGGGAAATTCAAAAGGAAGGATTCTTGTCTTTTGAGTTTCTGATCGAGTTAATATTCTTCTAGGTTGTAAAAAAGATGAAATACTAATCTCAGATGATTGAGAAGATTCAAGATTTTCAGTAGAAATGGATACTCTCTCTATATTTTCTATCAAAGACTGAAATTCAGGGGAATTTTGATGAAAATTGGGAGACAGTATGGGTGGAGTATCATTAGGAGACTTAGGAGAAGGATGTTCAACTTCAAATCTTAAAGATTTAGATCTAGCCAATTTTCTGGAAATTGAAGGGTATCTAGAGGGAGAGAGACTCTTATATGACTTTTAAATTGATCATATCTTCTTGACATTCCACAATTGTGGCCATCATTCACAAGCTTGTAATGTTGAGGCCTCGGAGGTCGTTTCACTTACAGAGCAGGAAAAACTCAATGGACCTTGACAAGTCTAGCATATTTGGTGTGGTGGCTCCAACTGGGGATGAAGGGACCAATTTCCCTATAAGGATGATTTTGGGGTGTGTTTTTTTTATATAACATGAAATGGGAAATTATTTTAATCTGTCACATGCATTTATCTAACACTTATATATTATGCCATATGCCAGGGGTGTTTCTTCCTTTATGCGATCTAAAGAAATATCCTCCAACTATTAGTAATGAATATTATTTAACAGTTGAAAGAGATGAAAATTATGGAAAGATGATTCTTTTAACAAGATAGTGTGATTACAATAATTGTGAAAATTATATCGCATTCATATGTGTGATTATATATCAGATAAGAAATTATAGACAAATATTAGTATAGAAGTGCATCTAACATTCACTTATTATTTCGGGTGAAAATCTGAAGTTGGGTTACACTTTTGTGAGAATCGGGGGCCGAATTTTGTTTTTCGGCAATAGTTCAACCAAACTGTATGAGAAATTTCAGCCAAAATTGTTCTGCCGTTTAGATTGACGACACAATGATGGCGTGGGCAAACAGAATTTTTGCCGGAGATGGGAAAACCGACACTAACATTTCTTTAAAAAAAGTTTGGCTGAACTCATATTTTATAAATATATCACCCACGAATGAGTCTCATTTTCGCGTGTCTCTATTCACATAGTCTATTCGCGGGTTTTTGTTTGAGTTTCTGTGGCGCGTCTCTGTTCGCATAGTCTGTTCATGGGTTTCTGTTTGAGTTTCTGTGGCACATCTTTGTTCGCATAGTCTTTTCGCGGGTTTCTGTTTGAGTTTATGTGGCACGTCTCTGTTCGCATAGTCTGTTCGCGGGTTTCTATTTTATTTTCTGTGGCCCATCTCTGTTCACATAGTCTGTTCGCACTCTATTGATCTGTTGCTGAATTAGCGCCCGCGCCCGCGAATCGCTGCTCAGGAGTTGCGCCGCTGCTTAGGAGTTGCTCTAAGTAAGTAATTGCTCCATATTAGAGATCCAGGGTGTTATAGGTTCAAATCTGGTGTTAGTTTTAATTGGTCACTGCTTATTGTATGGAATATCATAAACTGTACTAGATAGGAGCACTACCAGAGTGGAATTTTTGAAATTCCATATTTCTCAGTTGTACTTGATTTTACCTTATTTACATATTTGTGAGTTGTAAAAGAAATGATTTTCTTATAAAAGAGGGCTTTGCATTGAATATATACTCAAAAAAAAATTCAGAGATTCTCTAATGTGAGAGTTCGCCAGTTGTTTGGAATTTCAATATGACTTTTTCATTGCACTATTTTTTTCATTTTGGGTTGAAGAACCCACTCTAGAGCAGTTCTTTGGTTTATTTGGCAATTGAATGGTGAAAAAAACGCAGCTTTAAATGTCAAAGTCATATCGTTGCAAGGTAACAATTTCGACAAGTAATTTTGACGGAGTTGCTTTATTCTTTTCAATTCAGAGTACAACCCACTCTCGTTCCTTTGCCCCCCATTGCCTCTATATTCTTAATGATACATCTTATACTAACCAGTGTGAGTGTTATCAGAATTGGACCATTCTTTTATATATGTATATATACTCTGTGAATCCAAACCTTTAAATAGAAATATGCAAAGTTCCAAACATGGTTAGGATGGATTCTGAACCAGTTCAGACCAAAACCGGGTTGCAATTGGTTTGAGTGGACAGTTATGCCTACGAAAAACCCTAAACTAGCCTGACTGGCTTGTTTAGCTAGCTCTGTTCTGGTTATGATAAAATTTCTAGCCTTAGAAACACAAATAACAAATATTGATAGATACTGATTTGTGATTAATGAAATAGCTTTTTTTATCTGTTGTGAATTCTTGCATCTTATTGAGCAGAGTTTGGACTATCTCTTAAGGCATGCTTTTCTCCTCAGCAAAGACCTCATCCTTAAGCATGCTTTTAGTAATAATAGTAATGGTTACATATTAGTTACTGAATAAGCTTAATTTGTGAAACTTGTGATCTAACTAGTCATCCCATATTATAGAAACACTGCTTATCTCTACTAATTTTTTATCATGTAATTGTATCGACTTATCATATTCATTATGCTCTAATTACATATTGATAGGCCTAATAAGTGGTTACAGAAGATTCCAGAATATACTTCAAAACCAAAAGTGATTTGATAAAAACACATTATCCAATAAACAAACCATTGAAACCAAAATGATTTGATACAAAACATAGGTTTTAACCTAAGAGTAAATGCCCCTACAGTCAATCAATTTCTGGAAAAGTTTTAAATATATAGAAGTTTTTCATTTTCATATCCATGGTCTCAAACAATGAGAGAGAGAAAAAACATTTTATATTCAATGTATGTAAAACACAAATTAGCCACATATCTAGAATAGATCTAAATAGAAGTTTTTCATTTTCATATCCATGGTATCAAACAATGAGAGAGAGAAAAAAACCTTTTATATTCAACATTTAAAACACATATTAGCCATAAAAGTTTCCCATTGAAACCATAAGTGATTTGATACAAAACATAGGTTTTAACCTAAGAGTAAATGCCCCTACAGTGAATCTCTGGAATAGTTTTAAGTAGAAGTTTTTCATTTTCATATCCATGGTCTCATATAATGAGAGAAAAAACCTTTTATATTCAATGTATGTAAAACATAAGTTAGCCATATCTCTAGAATAGATCTAAATAGAATTTTTTCATTTTCATATCCATGGTCTCAAACAATGAGAAAGAGAAGAACTTTTTATATTCAACATGTAAAACACAAATTAGCCATAAAATTTTCCCATTGAAATCATAAGTGATTTGATACAAAACATAGGTTTTAACCCTAGTAAATGCCCCTACAGTCAATCTCTGGAATAGTTTTAAATAGAATTTTTTTATTTTCATATCTATGGTCTCAAACAATGAGTGAAAAAACCTTTTATATTCAATGTATGTAAAACACAAATTAGCCATATCTCTAGAATAGATCTAAATAGAAGTTTTTCAATTTCATATCCATGGTCTCAAACAATGAAAGAGAAAAAAACCTTTTATATTCAACATGTAAAACACAAATTAGCCATAAAATTTTCTCATTGAAACCATAAGTGATTTGATACAAAACATAGGTTTTAACCTAAGAGTAAATTCCCCTACAATTAATCTCTGGAATAGTTTTAAATAGAAGTTTTTCATTTTCATATCCATGGTCTCAAAATTTGAGAGAAAAAACCTTTTATATTCAATGTATGTAAAACACAAATTAGCCATATCTCTAGAATAGATCTAAATAGAAGTTTTTCATTTTCATATCCATGGTCTCAAACAATGAGAGAGAAAAAACCTTTTATATTCAACATGTAAAACACATATTAGCCATAAAAGTTTCCCATTGAAACCATAAGTGATTTGATAAAAAAATGGGTTTTAACCTAAGAGTAAATGCCCCTACAAGTCAATCAATCTCTCGAATAGTTTTAAATATAGAAGTTTTTCATTTTCATATCCATGGTCTCAAACAATGAGAGAAAAAACCTTTTGTATTCAATTTATGTAAAACACAAATTAGCCATATCTCTAGAAGAGATCTAAATAGAAATTTTTCATTTTCATATCCATGGTCTCAAACAATGAGAGATAAAAAAACCTTTTATATTCAACATGTAAAACACAAATTAGCCATAAAAATTTCTCATTGAAACCATAAGTGATTTGATACAAAACATAGGTTTTAACCTAAGAGTAAATGCCCCTACAATCAATCTCTGGAATAGTTTTAAATGGAAGTTTTTCATTTTCATATCCATGGTCTCAAATAATGAGAGAAAAAACCTTTTATATTAAATGTATGTAAAACAAAAATTAGCCATATATCTAGAATAGATCTAAATAGAAGTTTTTCATTTTCATATCCATGGTCTCAAACAATGAGAGAGAAAAAACCTTTTATATTACACATGTAAAACACAAATTGGCCATAAAAGTTTCCTATTGAAACCATATGTGATTTGATACAAAACATAGGTTTTAACCTAAGAGTAAATGCCCATTTTAGCCATATCTCTATAATAGATCTAAACAGAAGTTTTTCATTTTCATATCCACGGTCTCAAACAATGAGAGAGAAAAAACCTTTTATATTCAACATGTAAAACACAAATTAGCCATAAAAGTTTCCCATTGAAACCATAAGTGATTTGATACTGAACATAGGTTTTAACCTAAGAGTAAATGCCCCTACAAGTCAATCAATCTCTCGAATATTTTAACTATAGAATTTTTTCATTTTCATATCCATGGTCTCAAACAATGAGAGAAAAAACCTTTTATATTCAATGTATGTAAAACAAAAATTAGCCATATCTCAAGAATAGATCTAAATAGAAGTTTTTCATTTTCATATCCATGGTCTCAAACAATGAGAGAGAAAAAAACCTTTTATATTCAACATGTAAAACAAAAATTAGCCATAAAAGTTTCTCATTGAAACCATAAGTGATTTGATACAAAACATAGGTTTTAACCTAAGAGTAAATGCCCCTACAGTCAATCTATGGAATAGTTTTAAATAGAAGTTTTTCATTTTCATATCCATGGTCTCAAACAATGAGAGAGAAAAAACATTTTATATTAAATTTATGTAAAACACAAATTAGCCATATCTCTAGAATAGATCTAAAGAGAAGTTTTTCATTTTCATATCCATGGTCTCAAACAATGAGAGAGAAAAAACCTTTTATATTCTACATGTAAAACAAGAATTAGCCATAAAAGTTTCCCATGGAAACCATATGTGATTTGATACAAAACATAGGTTTTAACCTAAGAGTAAATGCCCCTACAAGTCAGTCAATCTCTTGAATAGTTTTAAATATAGAAGTTTTTCATTTTCATATCCATGGTCTCAAACAATGAGAGAAAAAACCTTTTAGATTCAATGTATTTAAAGCACAAATTAGCCATATCTCTAGAATAGATATTAATAGAAGTTTTTCATTTTCATATCCATGGTCTCAAACAATGAGAGAGAAAAAAACCTTTTATATTCAACATGTAAAACACAAATTAGCCATAAAAATTTCTCATTGAAACCATAAGTGATTTGATACAAAACATAGGTTTTAACCTAAGAGTAAATGCCCCTACAGTCAATCTCATAGAAGTTTTTCATTTTCATATCCATGGTCTCAAATAATGAGAGAAAAAACCGTTTATATTCAATTTATGTAAAACACAAATTATCCATATCTCTAGAATAAATCTAAATAGAAGTTTTTCATTTTCATATCCATGGTATCAAACAATGAGAGAGAAAAAACCTTTTACATTCAACATGTAAAACACAAATTAGCCATAAAAGTTTCCCATTGAAACCATAAGTGATTTGAACAAAATATAGGTTTTAACCTAAGAGTAAATGCCCTTACAAGTCAATCAATCTCTCGAATAGTTTTAAATATAGAAGTTTTTCATTTTCATATACATGGTCTCAAACAATGAGAGAAAAAACCTTTTATATTCAATGTATGTAAAACACAAATTAGCCATATTTCTAGAATAGATCTAAATAAAAGTTTTTCATTTTCATATCCATGGTCTCAAACAATGAGAGAGAAAAAAGCCTTTTATATTCAACATGTATATAATATTTAGAAACAAAAAGTAATTTGATACAAAACATAGGTTTTAGCAAATTATATAGTTTTTCATTTTCATATCCATGGTCTCAAACAATGAGAGAGAAAAAACCTTTTATATTCAACATGTAAAACAAAATTAGCCATAAAAGTTTTCCATTGAAACCAAAAGTGATTTGATACAAAACATAGGTTTTAACCTAATCTAGTAAATGCCCCTACATTCAACTTCTAGAATATATCTAATTAGAAGTTTTTCATTTTCATATCCATGGTAGTTCTATAGGAAGACTCTATAAAGGGCCAGGTAGCCTCTGGATCTCATCTTTTATGAAAGGTGACATATCTAGTAAATTCCCCTACAATAAATCTCTGGAATATATCTAAATGCCCCTACAGTCAACATGTATATAGTATTTAGAAACAAAAATTAATTTAATACAAAACATAGGTTTTAACCAAGTATATAGTTTTTCATTTTCATATCCATGGTCTCAAACAATGAGTGAGAAAAAACCTTTTATATTCAATGTATGTAAAACACATATTAGCCATATCTCTAGAATAGATCTAAATAGAAGTTTTTTGTTTTCATATCCATGGTCTCAAACAATGAGAGAGAAAAAAAACCTTTTATATTCAACATGTAAAACACAAATTAGCCATAAAAGTTTCCCATTGAAACCATAAGTGATTTGATACAAAACATAGGTTTTAACCTAAGAGTAAATGCCCCTACAAGTCAATCAATCTATCGAATAGTTTTAAATATAGAAGTTTTTCATTTTCATATCCATGGTCTCAAACAATGAGAGAAAAAACCTTTTATATTCAATGTATGTAAAACACAAATTATCCATATCTCTAGAATAGATCTAAATAGATTTTTTTCATTTTCATATCCATGGTCTCAAACAATGAGAGAGAAAAAAACGTTTTATATTCAACATGTAAAACACAAATTAGCCATAAAAGTTTCCCATTGAAACCATAAGTGATTTGATACAAAACATAATGCCCCTACAATCAATCTCTGGAATAGTTTTAAATAGAAGTTTTTCATTTTCATATCCATGGTCTCAAATAATGAGATAAAAAACCTTTTATATTCAATGTACGTAAAACAAAAATTAGCCATATCTCTAGAGTAGATCTAAATAGAAGTTTTTGATTTTCATATCCATGGTCTCAAACAATGAGAGAGAAAAAAATATTTTATATTCAACATGTGTAAAAAACAAATTAGCCATAAAAGTTTCCCATTGAAACCATAAGTGATTTGATACAAAACATAGGTTTTAACCTAAGAGTAAATTCCCCTACAAGTCAATCAATCTCTCGAATAGTTTTAAATATAGAAGTTTTTCATTTTCATATCCATGTTCTCAAACAATGAGAGAAAAAACCTTTTATATTCAATGTATGTAAAACACAATCTAGCCATATCTCTAGAATTTATCTAAATAGAAGTTTTTCATTTTCATATCCATGGTCTCAAACAATGAGAGAGAAAAAAACCTTTTATATTCAACATGTATATAGTATTTAGAAACAAAAAGTAATTTCATACAAAACATAGGTTTAACCAATTATATAGTTTTTCATTTTCATATCCATGGTATCAAACAATGAGAGAGAAAAAACCTTTTATATTCAACATGTAAAACATAAATTAGCCATAAAAGTTTCCCATTGAAACCAAAAGTGTTTTGATACAAAACATAGGTTTTAACCTAATCTAGTAAATGCCCCTACATTCAATTTCTAAAATAGATCTAATTAGAAGTTTTTCATTTTCATATCCATGGTAGTTCTATAAGCAGAGTCTGTAAAGTGCCAGGTAGCCTATGGATCTCATCTTTTATGAAAGGTGACATATCTAGTAAATGCCCCTACAGTCAATCTCTGGAATAGATCTAAATGCCCCTACAGTCAACATGTATATAGTATTTAGAAACAAAAAGTAATTTGATACAAAACATAGGTCTTAACCAATTATATAGTTTTTCATTTTCATATCCATGGTCTCAAACAATGAGAGAGAAAAAACCTTTTATATTCAACATGTAAAACAAAAATTAGCCATTAAAGTTTCCCATTGAAACCAAAAGTGATTTGATACAAAACATAGGTTTTAACCTAATCTAGTAAATGCCCCTACATTCAATCTTTAGAATAGATCTAATTAGAAGTTTTTCATTTTCATATCCATGGTAGTTCTATAGGCAGAGTCTGTAAAGGGCCAGGTGGCCTGTGGATCTCATCTTTTATGAAATGTGACATATCTAGTAAATGCCCCTACAGTCAATCTCTGGAATAGATCTAAATGCCCCTACAGTCAACATGTATATAGTATTTAGAAACAAAAAGTAATTTGATACAAAACATAGGTTTTAGACAAGTATATAGTTCTTCATTTTCATATCCATGGTCTCAAACAATGAGAGAGAAAAAACCTTTTATATTCAACATGTAAAACACAAATTAACCATAAAAGTTTCCCATTGAAACCAAAAGTGATTTGATACAAAACATAGGTTTTAACCTAATCTAGCAAATGCCCCTACATTCAATATTTAGAATAGATCTAATTAGAAGTTTTTCATTTTCATATCCATGGTAGTTCTATAGGCAGAGTCTGTAAAGGGCCAGGTAGTCTCTAGATCTCATATTTTATAAAAGGTGACATATCTAGTAAATGCCCCTACAATCAATCTCTGGAATAAATCTAAATACCCTTACAGTAAATGGCCCTACAGTCAACATGTATATAGTTTTTAGAAACAAAAAGTAATTTGATACAAAACATAGGTTTTAACCGAGTATATAGTTTTTCATTTTCATATCTATGGTCTCAAACAATGAGAGAGAAAAAACATTTTATATTCAACATGTAAAACACAAATTAGCCATAAAAGTTTCCCATTGAAACCAAAAGTGATTTGATACAAAACATAGGTTTTAACCTAATCTAGTAAATGCCCCTACATTCAATCTCTAAAATAGATCTAATTAGAAGTTTTTCATTTTCATATCCATGGTAGTTCTATAGGCAGAGTCTGTAAAGGGCCAGGAAACCTCTAGATCTCATCTTTTATGAAATGTGACATATCTAGTAAATGACCCTACAATCAATCTCTGGAATAGATCTAAATATAAGTTTTTCATTTCTCCCATGCATTTGCAATAAATGTAAATTTAATATATATATATTTTTATTGAATTTGTTTTTTTTTTTAGGGATAATAAAACCATTAAATATGGTTGAAAAATGGAAATTATGCATAGAATTTTCTTGCTATCCCAATCCAGGGAATGCAGTGATTACATATGTGCTTTCCAATATTGTGACTAGCAAATTCGTCCAAAGGAAAATGAATATACCGGGAAGAACAACAAACAACGAGGCATATTATATTGGATTGATAGAAGGATTGGAAACAGTGATGGAGTATAGATCAAATGGAATTGTAGTTTTCACCAATTCTGAACTTGTGTGCAACCAGATGAATGGCGTATACCAAGTTAAGAAGGAGAGGCTAAAAGAACTACATGGAATAGCAAACAATATTGTTAGCCAATTTCAATTTTTTAGTATAAGGAATTGTACAAATGTGAATAAGATGTCTACTGATTTATTGCGTGGGGCAATGCAAATTCAGGATTCATCTATCAAAGATGAATTAATAGATGAATTAGAATTATACGGGACAATGCCAATGCAAGATTTATCTCTCAAAGATGAACTAGTTTTGAGACACTCTTCTTCAAAAAGTCAAGATTCATCTCTCAAAGATGAATTAGTTTTGAGACGCTCTTCTTCAAAAATTCAAGATTCATCTCTCAAAGATGAATTAGTGTTGAGACGCTCTCCTTCAAAATTTATTGATCGACATTGTAACATATCTTGGATATGTGTGTGTTGTTTACTTATAAATGTGTCTTTTTTAATGACCATGTGCTTTTTTCAATTATATACCAAGTGTGCTCCCACCACACCATGTAAAGCGCAACTTGGTGAACTTCACATTTGCAACAAGTGGTGAAATTCACATTTTTATGAAATTAAAATGCGGGGACTTCAACAAATTTTTGTTTAAATGGAGTTTCACTTCTTTTTTAATGACAATGTGTTTTTTTCAATTTTATACCAAGTGTGCTCCCACCATGTAAAACACAATTTGGTGAACTTATCATTTTTATAACTTTTTTTTCTTAAATTGAGTTTCACGCATCAATTAGTGCTTTGAAAGTTTTGTTTTACATAATTTGTTTACACTAAATTACATTAATTTTCTGAAATTTATTTTGAATTTAATTTAAATTAGTTATTTAAAAAAATAATTGTAAATGTCCACCGTAGATATATATATCATGGAGGATGAACAATGAAGATCAACAGAATTCCATATCTCTACGAGAGGGGGGGATCAGGGATCGGGAGTTGTTCATGGTAAATTTAAATATAATCTTAAATCTCCATACATGTGTGTACATATGGAATTGATTTTTTATCAACTTCGTGAGTTAAATTAGTTGTTAATAAGTTTCATTTTTTATTTTTTAGGAGTTAATAAGAAGAGAAGGGTCTCTACTCCAGCCATGGATGCCCATGTTTCACCCAGTCGTGGTATAGTTTTAACACAATTTAATCAATGAATATGTACACGTGTATTTATATGTATGCATGTATTTTTCAATTGATTATAAATTCGTATTTTTTTATGAAGCTTCACTCTCCTCTCGAGAGGTTGGTGGTGGTTCAAATCCCCTTAGAGGGCCATCAATAAGTGGTAGCAGGTTGCGTGAAGGTGGTGATATTTATTCTCCCGGAGGCCAATAAATGGCTAGTGGTGCTGGTTTTCAGCAGGGTCATTCTGGTTCTCAACACTTTCAGGGTGGAAAAGATGCTAGCCAACCACGTCGAGGTTTCCATCAATTTCAATATTTTTTTCATTAAATTTGTACAAATTTGTTTACATGTGTTTTTTATAATATACAAAATTTTATATATATTGATGCAGATGCTGAAAATGTTCCAAATATTGGTCAAAATAGATGCAGGGCAAAACGCTACATTCAAGAAGAAAGTTGTCTACCCACCACAACTTATCCGGCCGAAATTTCTGATATACCATGGGAATGAAACATGGCGCAATGCACCTTAGAAAGGTGTCAACAACTTCATGCAAAATTGCGGAGATATCTCGTGGCTTTGAATCTACCTGCTAAGAGCAGACAAAGCCTCGAAATAGTTACACATTCATAGGGCGAAATAGTAAATGTGTATACAAATCTTAGGCCAACGACTGATACATTTGTAGAAGTCATGAGAAAGAGAAAGGAAATAGTAATGGGTCCCGATAAATGGGAGGATGTAAAACAAAGAGTTACAAAAGATATGGCGAAGTCAATGTTTAATTTCAAGGAAGGGCCAAAAAGGAAAATGCTGAAGGTGCAATATTTCAAGCACCCCGATATAGCTCACTATTTGTATGATGATCACCTTTCGGCATATGGAAGGCTCCCATGGAACGACGAGGTTCCTGTTTATTTTGCAAAATTGTTTTACGCAGAATTTTTTTTTGAAAATGAAACCCAATTACAATGACCTTCCGTCAGAATTTTTTGGTCCGGGGAAAGGTCGATTATGTGACCGTAGGGGCGCTAGGTGAGATGTGGAGTTGCCTCGCCCTAAGCCGCCATTGGTGAGTCGACCTTTTCGGGTCGAAACTCTGCGGTCAGATATGGATGTGACTTCTCAAATAATTTGAGAAGCAAGGGATGTCATGATCGACAATGTTTACAGCGGATTGGGTGGAGTCAATGTTTGTCTAAATCGACAAAAAGCATGTGAGAATGCACGTGTCAAATTTGTGTATTGTATAGATGAAGAGATTGACAACATGAATGTTGAAGTTCTCCAAATATATGCAAAGCACTGTCGCAATGGCTAGCAAGACCTAATTCTTCATGAGGAAGAGGGCACGAGAACGGTATGTGTTAATGACCTTAGGGTTCAATTATTTTAACACATACATGTGTACAATTTGTAATAAATACATGTGTATGTACATGTATACATTTATTTGTATGTACATTAATCTAACAAAAATGTATCATTATATGTTAAAACACGATTTGCAGTTGTCACACATGATGAATGACGAAAATGTTAATATCACGTTCGGGGCCTCTGGTTCAAACAATGAAAATGGGTTTCATCATCAAGATATGTTGACAAATGTTAGTGTTTTTTAAGTGATATTTTTAAGATAAATAATTGTGCACACATGTACATGTACATATATAATAATAAAATGTTTTAACAGATTCCAATTCCGTCCAATGTTTCTGGGATGGCGGTACCTTCTTCTTCCTTGGGAGATGTACCTTCTACTTCCTTAGGAGATGTGCCACATCCACAACAAGTATGGAAAAAATTTCACTTTTAAAATTTATGTTTAAGTTATATATATATATATATTCCACCTCAAAAATTTCCATTAAAAATTGAAATATATATATATATATATCTTGAGTTATTTTAAATTTTTTGAATTTTAGGTTTTTGGAGATTTTCTTTTGGAGCCTCTCTTAGGAGATGTCCCAAATTCACTTGCATAAGTATTCAGTTTTTCACTTTTAAATATATATATATATATATATATATATATATATATATATATGTTTTTTTAGAAGTTATAGTTTATAAATTGAAGTTTATTTAAGTTTTATTATAAATTGAGATCTTGATCTTGAGTTATTTTATACTTTTAAAATTTTGAATTTTAGGTTTCTATAGAAGATTTCTTTAATCCACGGACTCTAGCGACGGAGATAGGAACATCCACACCATTTCAACCATTTGAACAATTTGTCTAACTTTTTTTTTAATATTATTTAAAATAAGTTTATATATGTACACATGTGCATTTTCATCTGAAATATATATATATATATATATATATATATTGTACAGTTTACTATTGGAGATGTTCCCATGGGGGGACTTGTAGCAGGAAAACAAATGAAGAGGGAACCTCATGAGGTATTGCATGATTTTTTTATATTTTGTCTTTTACATGAACTTCTATATATTTTCACTCATTTTTAAAACATAAAATTTTAATGTTTGTATGTGCATTGTGTACAGGTTCCCCATGCTTTGCAAGATAGCGCGTGGATTGAGACTCTGATAGGAAAGACACTACATCCATCTGTATTCGATGGACATGATTTGTAGATTTGATTTCAAGATTTCTAGTCTTAAATTTACTTTTTTATATATTATCTAGATGCACAGTCATATATATATAACTTGATACTTGATACTTGTGAGATCTACAATTTTTGGACATATTTTATTACAGTGTTAATATAATTTGTTTTGTTCCAAAAAGTTAAGTTTTTGATGGTTTTAGTACTTTTGGCATGTGAATGTGAAGTAATGTTGTTATATAATTTGTTTGGTTTTTAAAACTTTTAAGTTTTGGATAATTGAACTACTAGTAATGTTGTCATCTATAAATTAATGTTTTGCTTCTGAACTACATTTAGCATGTTATGTAATGATGTGTTATAATTTGTTTTGTTTTTAAAACTTAAGTTTTGGATGCTTGAAGTACATTTGGCATGTGAAGTAATGTTGTGATCTATAATTTTTTGTTAAATTAAAAGTTAAGTTTTGGATGGTTTCAATCTACTTTTGGCATGTGATATAATGTTAAATGTTTTTATTGGATAGTTGAACTATAATTGGCATGGCATGTGAAGTAATGTTGTGATATAATCAAAAGGTTTTTAAAACTCAAGTTTTGGATGGTTTCAATCTACATTTGGCATGTGATATTTAATTTTAAATGTTTAATGTTTTTATTGGATAGTTGAACTACAATTGGCATGGCATGTGAAGTAATGTTGTGATATAATCAAAAAGTTTTTAAAACTCAAGTTTTGGATGGTTGAAGTACATTTGGCATGTGAAGTAATGTTGTGATCTATAATTTTTTGTTAAATTAAAGGTTAAGTTTTGGATGGTTTCAATCTACATTTGGCATGTGATATAATGTTAAATGTTTTTATTGGATAGATGAACTATAATTGGCATGGCATGTGAAGTAATGTTGCACGATATATAATCAAAAAAAATTTAAAACTTAAGTTTTGGATGGTTTCAATCTACATTTGGCATGTGATATAATGTTAAATGTTTTTATTGGATAGTTGAACTACAATTGGATGGCATGTCAAGTAATGTTGTGATATAATCAAAAAGTTTTTAAAGCTCAAGTTTTGGATGGTTGAAGTACATTAGGCAAGTGAAGTAATGTTGTGATATAATCAAAAAAAAAAAAAAAAACTAAGTTTTGGATACCATTTCAATCTACATTTGGCATGTGATATAATGTTAAATGTTTAATGTTTTTATTGGATAGTTGAACTACAATTGGCATGACATGTGAAGTAATTTGTTTTGATATAATCAAAAAGTTTTTAAAATTCAAGTTTTGGACATGGTTGAAGTACATTTGGTAAGTTTTTAAATTTTTTTTCACTCAAACAATAGTATGTAGTATGTAAAGATCAAAAACAATCTTAAGATTACTTTTAAGTATGATCAAGTGTTCTTGAAACATTTTCCCACATGATGATACCTTCATTGACCTATGAACTAAAGTAGTTCATAGTCTATATGTTATGCCTCTTTCCCATATAAATCTCTTTAATTTTGATTGGAAATATAAGAAGTAGATATATGTTTGTTGAATTGGGGTCAATGTCATTAATGCACTCAACTAGGTAGCCTTGTTGATTTATAAATTGGTAAATTGATGGTCCATTCACTTTTAATTTCATTCTAGAATATATATATATTCAGTACGTGAAACATTTTTCATCAATGCACATGGAAAAACTACTTGAACAATTAATTGCATTCTAGACCATATATATATATATATCCAATATGTGCATAAAATTTTTCATCAATGCACATAGAACATATTCGACCATTGGATAGACAAATTTTGTACTAGATTTTCAATCAGGAATAGAGATGTGGGTCAAATCCCACCAAAAGTCGAAGAAGTGCTCCGAGTCTCTTGTCTGAAAGGAATCTTCGTACAAAATTATACTGCAGATAATTTATTTACATTGTGGATACTTTTTATCAAAAAATCCCACAAGAAAAATTGTGTGCATTGATTTCGTGTATATATCCAGTACATGCAACATTTTTCATCAATGCACATAGAAAAACTACTTTCAGTTAATTGCATTCTAGAACATATATATTGAGTACGTGAAACATTTTTCATCAATGCACATAGTAAAACTACTTGAACAGTTAATTTCATTCTAGAACATATACATATATATCCAATATGTATGCAACATTTTTCATCAATGCATGTATAAAAAAGCTACTTTCAGTTGATACTAGAGTGTGCATGTACCAAAACAATTTGTACATGTGCAAACACTTGCATAGATAACATAACAAGGAAGCTCAATTTTTAATTGAGTACTGGAAGTTCTAGAACATATAATCCAAAGAGAATAAATTGTTGGGCAGTTCAATAAAAAAAATTCCAATGGAATGCCATCTTCAATAATCCGTTCATGATCGGATTTTGACATTTTCCATTTCTTAATATTCGTTTTTTTCTTTGATTGAACCTCGATCAACTTTATGCATGCTGCACACACCAAGTGACTATATTGACAACTTATGAAATCAGGTTCATAGTCTTCAAAGTAAACAAAATTCCCACTTTGATTAGTTTGTCTGAAAAAATAACTTTTCAGTATAATAGATCCTCTTTCATATGGAAATCCGTGATCATTATAGTCTTCTAATAATTTCATTTTTCGTTCATTGCAACGCATCAAATAATACTTCACATTTTCATCGTTATCAGTAGGTGCAATTACAGCAAAAACATCTCCTGCACAATAAAAAAAACTTGACAAAATTATACATATTCAAATTTATTTCTAGATCTTTATCATTCGAAAGCAATTAAAATGTTGTGTTCTCTAACAAGATCAGAAACTCGATCACCATCAGATGATATTGTAGTCTCCTCTTATTTCATTTCTTCAAACATTGCAAAGGACATTTTTCCCTTTGTATTTAGCTCTGTATGTTTCCAATCTTTTACATACATTTTGTTTTCACAAACGTCATTGGATTTTGTGTTGTCTATGCAAACATGACAAAAACAAGAATATTTTCTTTTATCCAATGCAAACACATTTCTAGACGACTTTGTTTTAATTGAATGCAATTTTCGAGTTCATTTTATTGTTTCAACATCATTTCCAATTTATCTATCTACGTCTTCAATCCCAATATGCCAAAAAAATCTTTATATGGAAAATTTAAAGAAGAATGTAAATATGATATCGAAATACAATCAAAGATAATCATTGTAATAAATGTACACTGTTTAAATTAGATATCCAATAAAAATTAATTGAATGTACCTTCGCACTTCCCTTGATCAGTTACTCTCATGGCTTAGAGCAGAGATGCACCATTGAACAACTTTTTTCGTGTCCACAAGTTGGCTTGCAGAGGGGTTCATTTGATATCTTCGAAGTGCTCGTTTTATGCATGCCCCTGTACCGTCATGTTCTCTTTTTCCATGGTCAGTCTCAAAGAAATTCCAACAATGTTTAATGCACATTTTCTTATGAAGACAACACAGCCAAAAGAATGATCGTGCAGATTTGAATTGACCTGCGCATCCATCTGACCATATCCAATGTTCATTGAATGTTATTCCACGATTTTTCAAGGAATCATAAATTTTTCCAAAACAATGTTGTACAAAATATGTATCATGTGTACAATCGTCACTGATATAAAAGTGATATTCTTTAATAATATGTCAATTTTCACTGGTGCTTTCTGTGTGATCGACGTTTTGTTCAACATGTCTATATAGAAATGGACGAGCATGGAGACTTGGTCAGAATGATAGTATTAACTCTGAATTTCTTTTTGTGGAACAAATGTGTAGTTTTCTGCAAAATCAATTACTGACAAAATGGTCCCCGGTGGAAAAACTTCACGGGATTTTTTGATTTGCAAGTCTTGCCATCGAGCTCTATGGGAATGCTTGGTGTATTTGTAAATTTTTGCCTCAAACTTTCTCAAAAAGTCTATCACAAAAAATTCTTCTTCTTGTAATTCAATTTTTTAACACTATTTGCACCTTGAATCGATGTATGGATATATTCATATCTCTTCCATTTCACTTTCATGTTGGACAATGATTGATCATTTATATCGGTACAATATTTGTTTTGAAATTTAGTCAAATTTCCACAATCATCACATTTTTTACCACCAATACATTTCTTTTCATAAAATAGTTCACCACTTTCTCTTTCACATAAAATTTAAGATATGAAATCACGGATAGTGGAAGGAGGAGGTGAATCATTCCAAAATGTTCTACCAAAATCAATGAATGTGTCATAATATAACTCAAATTCCACATGATAACGACAACAACAAGTGTCGCGTACAGTGATAGGTTTTACATACCATGGTTTTTGTTGAATAAAAGTACTAATTGAAACATGAATTTCACGATTCTCTTCTTTGAACTTGTTGAACAACTCTATCTGAGTGGTTTTCAATAAACGTTTTTCATGTTTCATCTTCGATTTAATCTGCTATTCTTCTTGCATCTACCTTTTATACGAATTGGCGAGCTCTTGGCAATTATTCTTCAATATTCATATCTTATTTTTTAACATTTTCTCCAAGTCTATCTTTGTGCCATAGTTGCCTACAAATAGCTCCTCCAACAAGCGGAAGAACATCATTACGTATTTGCAATAATGAAATTTTGATGTTTGTGCAAGGATTTTCCACGAGTTCTAATGTAAACACCATGACCACAGATTCTCTTTAGTACTTGATGAAACCACTGCCATATGTATTTCTCTACGTACAATTGAAACATTTTTCTATCTAGATCTTCTAATTGAATTTATAGCACTATTTATATTTTGTATCACATTTTCCTTCATTTTTATTTTTTTTAATCTTTGGTTGATTTTTAAATACCCAATAAAGTCATAACTTCTTTTAATTTCCTTAATGATAGGAGACCTTTCAACTTTTGGGCTTGAACTACCACCTTTTCCTTTATGAAATACTTCTAAAAAATGCGGTTAACATGATATCGTATATAATGGTTAGCTTTTTTATCTCCATATGTGTGAGTGCCAACATTTTCTAACATCTCATCATCGACATTGATTTCATTTGTACATATTCGAATGAATATTACATAATAAATTTACATATTCAATAAATAACTAAACTAATAAATATATGTATAATTTCAATAATATGTGCATGCGTTCAACATATATATATATATATATATATATATATATACCTTGTGATTCAATTTCTTCACTTGAATTTTTCTACATTTTCACCACGTCAATCATTAGTTCAATGTCTCTTTCACTTTCTCTTTCAAAATTTTGTATCTCATCATCAATGTTTTGAGGAATATCTCTCTCTGTTTACATAGAAAATATTTTTCAAATTAGTTCATCAAATAAAAATTAAGCTTCACATTTTACACTAGGAAAATTTTAAATATATCAAAATCATAATATTTACATTTACATACATGTTTCAACTTCTAGTTGAGGTTGATTTTCCCCTTCAATATTTGAGAGTGCTTCTATGTTTCTTTTGCGAGATTGTCTCGTCTCTTCTCTACGTTCCTTAGGGTCTCTTTTTTTATCATATTTTCTCGTACAATTCTTTCGATTTGCCATGATAATAGAGTATGAAGTTCAAAAATTTCCTTCAAAAATTTAGACAAAAACTCAATTAAAAAAACATCACAAAAGATTTAATTTAAAAAAAAAAAAAAACCCATTTTAAAAATTTTGCATAAAATACATACTCCAATCCAAAATACTTACTTTAAAAAATTCAAGAAAAAAATGTCTTATAAAAATGAAACGAAGTTCAAAATATTTCCTTCCAAGTCCTACAAAAAAATTTCATTTAAAAAGTTACAGAAAAACTCATTTTAAAAAGTCATTATAAAAGATTTACTTCAACCAAAAACCAAAAAATGTCCTTTCGAAATTAAGTCCAAATCCATACTTAAAAAAAAAAAATGAAGCCCAAAAAACTGTATCACATATCTCAATGAAATGCCTTTTGAATGTACCTCCAAGAAAAGTCTTCAAAAATGTTTTTTGAATGTACCTCTAAGAAAATTATTTAAACCCAAAATAATTCCTTGCAAAATCAAATCAAATGTATGAAAATAATGTCTCTCAAAGAAAAGTTTTTTCAATGTACCTCCAAGAAAAGTCCTTAAACCCAAAACAATTATTTGCAAAATCAGATCAAGACTTTTGTAAAAT